>BLKR01001272.1:0-313678 GCA_011170035.1 Teleogryllus occipitalis
GTGATTGTGAATATTGATTTAGTTATGTTTAATTAACGGGTGGGATTTAATTTCCTAAATAGGTATAGTTATTTCTTAATCAGGAAATATTTAGTATAATCTACCACGCACCACTGCCATACAATGCTGCGACGTGGCAGTTTGAGAAGCTTTGCCGAGAATTTCATTGTTGGACGGCAACATGGGAGGGAGAAAAGATAAGGAGGCTGTATTTACTTCGTTAGTTACGATGTCTCAATAAAATCTTTTAACAATATTAAAGTTAAGAGGAATGTATTTATCGATATGCGTAAGAGAATTCCATAGTTACTTATTATATATGTTCATCAGACGATATATTGGATGAACTTCAGTTCTGGATGTTTAATGTATATGTGAAATTATCCTTGCTTGTCTATGTGGTGCTGCAAATAATGCTAGTAAGTTATGTGCTACTGTGTTGAATAATCGCGTGCTGTACGGAGTGCAAAGCGCATCTGCTGGTGTGACTAAATAAAGTGCGACCGTTCGAGGGTTAAATCAGTTTTATTAGTTAATAATATGGAAAAGCAATTTTTAATATGTCATATGGGGGACAGAAGTTTACTTTCTTGCTACCGCTTTCGCAGTTAAGAGAAAGCTGTGTAATGCTGCAGGAAAAAGCGGCGAATTTTTGGCGGAAGACCTCGTACAGCTGGATCCTGGTAACGAAAAGTAACACTGGTAAATGCAGTTGCAAAATTTAGGAATAATAATAGTAATAATAATAATAATAATAATAATAATAATAATAATAATAATAATAATAATAATTATGTCCGCAATACACTGTTTGTAAAAAAATATTTATATATCATTTATATACAAGACAAATTCTCTTGATACAATATTCCCCTCTGTTTGCCTTCTCGGCTGACGTCCCGTCTTGGGTACAGCCGCTGCGGCGATCCATGTGCCTCAGGCTCCGGGCCCGCGTCACGCCGTCTCCATACGGCGTAGAAAGAGAGGGGCTACCGCTACTGCCTCTCGCTGCTCCCGTGTGCGCTCCTCCGCCACTGTTCTGCTCTCGGTGACTGGATCCCGACTGCCTTGTTTGATTTGTTTTTTAATCGGCGAAGCCGAAGGTCAGTGTGTGGTCTGTTTTGCAGTTCTCACGCAGGAGCGTTTTACTGCTATGTGTGGGAGGATGGTGTAGGTTCGCGACGGACCGTAGTCAAAAGCCATTTAGGCTGAAGTGTTTAGCCACTGTCGTGACTTTGTCATATTTTAGTTGTGTTCGCTCTACGCCCTCAATATATCCGAGGGGAGAGCTTGTCTTCTGCGTCCTATTGTGAGGACATGTCGTGATAATTGTTTAAGCGTCGCCGGTGCTTCGCTGGATTGAAAGGCTTCATTGAAAGAAAGCCGTCTCAGACATTGAGTGTAGGACTCGATAGCCGGGGACTGCAAGGGGGCCGCTAAATACCCCCTTGGGGGCCGCGGCTCGCCGGCTGGGCCCGCCGCCGAGGATGCCGGCGAGTCTCTGCCCGCCCATTCTGGCGTGACAGCCCGCGCGCTCCCTGCCAATACGTGGCTCGGTGGCGGGACTTGCGAATGCGCGCGGGCGGTCACAACAATAATAATAAAACTCAAGCTGTTGGTGCAGCCAGAATCCTTCTCCTTGTGGGTCTTTGATACTGAAAATTCGATAGACCGGAAATCATTTGCCCATCTGTCTAAGAACAAAGCTAGCGGCTAAGCCGTTCAGCCGGTTTTCTCTGAAAATGACATTCCCCAATCGATCTTGCTGAAGCCACGGCTCCTTGTATTGGAAACAGAAATTTTAATATTGGAGGGTACCGTACGGCCAAGAGACATTTTCAAAAAACAACTCCTAGTTATTGATTAAACTTAGTTTTTGGATGGTGTGAAGAACGCTTCAAATAATGGCGCAGGTCTCATGTTCGTTGAAATGTCTAATGTTTTTGAATATTTAAAATAATAAAAATTAGCCAGTGTCATCCTTAAACTAGTGGTGATGATACGATAATTTTTAATGAAATGTGTTCCTCAAAAAGTCTTCAAATTGTTTCCCTTCAGGGAATGTAAAATTGCAATGCAAGAATGGCATTCCGCATCACGACTCGGCAGCTGACGTTTTGTTAAATACGTCTCATTTTTTTGGACATGATGTAGCTGTATGAAAAGAAGTTTTAACTGTCAAATATTTTTGTAGTTTGCCTGAGAATATTTAGTTTTCGCATCAAATATTCCACCATTTGTAATGATCTTTACGAAAAATGACGTGAGATGTGTTAATTCGTAGAGAAATTGTGGTATGTCATGGACGTATTATTTTCTTCCCCAAAACACCAAAACAATATATTCATCCACTAACTTCGCCCTAACATTAGACGCCATTACCCTGCTTTTTACTAGCTCGTCTTAAAAAATAGGTGTCCACATCAACCAATTTCTTATCGCAGATTTTGCTTCTATCGCTTTATTAAATGTTTTAACGGTACAGGATCCACCTTTCGGTGTTATGACGTGATCGTGGGTGGCTATTACAGCTGCTTCCGTTTGTGGCTTGTTTCCTTGTCTTTTAAGTAATATACACGATTACTCCTTATTGATCCACTTCTGGTCGTTTCTGTTTAGTTATTTATGGACTATAAATTTTTATTATCGAGTACTTCTACGCGTGACGAGATTTTCCTTCGTCAACTCCAATGCAGGATGTGTCTGCTATGCTACGTGATTTATGTCGATGTCGACAATAGTCACTGGAAAACGGAGATCTGTGGATTACCATTTTCCGGCGAGTTTCCGGGGCTGGTACTTCCGGAGCGTGTCTCTTTAGAATTATCTCCTCAAATACTCATCTCCATATTCAAATAATTCCAAATGTATTTTAAACTGGCCGGCGTCTTTGTATGTTTTGATTAGTGAAATTATGGCGGGAAGTAAACCTTTCCCACAAGAACCAGGTGTTTCACAACACTTATGCCTATTCTAGGATTATTCTATCGCTTTATTAAATGTTTTAACGGTACAGGATCCACCTTCCGGTGTTATGACGTGATCTTGGGTGGCTATTACAGCTGCTTCCGTTTGTGGCTTGTTTCCTTGTCTTTTAAGTAATATACACGATTACTCTTTATTGATCCACTTCTGGTCGTTTCTGTTTAGTTATTTATGGACTATATTTTTATTTACGAGTACGTCTTCGCGTGACGAGATTTTCCTTCGTCAACTCCAATGCAGGATGTGTCTGCTATGCTACGTGATTTATGTCGATGTCGACAATAGTCACTGGAAAACGGAGATCTGTGGATTACCATTTTCCGGCGAGTCTCCGGGGCTGGTACTTCCGGAGCGTGTCTCTTTAGAATTATCTCCTCAAATACTCATCTCCATATTCAAATAATTCCAAATGTATTTTAAACTGGCCGGCGTCTTTGTATGTTTGGGTCAGTGAAATTATGGCGGGATGTAAACCTTTCCCACAAGAACCAGGTGTTTCACAACACTTATGCCTATTCTAGGATTATTCTATCGCTTTATTAAATGTTTTAACGGTACAGGATCCACCTTCCGGTGTTATGACGTGATCTTGGTTGGCTATTACAGCTGCTTCCGTTTGTGGCTTGTTTCCTTGTCTTTTAAGTAATATACACGATTACTCTTTATTGATCCACTTCTGGTCGTTTCTGTTTAGTTATTTATGGACTATATTTTTATTTACGAGTACGTCTTCGCGTGACGAGATTTTCCTTCGTCAACTCCAATGCAGGATGTGTCTGCTATGCTACGTGATTTATGTCGATGTCGACAATAGTCACTGGAAAACGGAGATCTGTGGATTACCATTTTCCGGCGAGTTTCCGGGGCTGGTACTTCCGGAGCGTGTCTCTTTAGAATTATCTCCTCAAATACTCATCTCCATATTCAAATAATTCCAAATGTATTTTAAACTGGCCGGCGTCTTTGTATGTTTGGGTCAGTGAAATTATGGCGGGAAGTAAACCTTTCCCACAAGAACCAGGTGTTTCACAACACTTACGCTTATTCTAGGATTATTCTATCGTTTTATTAAATGTTTTAACGGTACAGGATCACTCTTCCGGTGTTATGACGTGATCTTGGGTGGCTATTACAGCTGCTTCCGTTTGTGGCTTGTTTCCTTGTCTTTTAAGTAATATACACGATTACTCTTTATTGATCCACATCTGGTCGTTTCTGTTTAGTTATTTATGGACTATAAATTTTTATTATCGAGTACTTGTACGCGTGACGAGATTTTCCTTCGTCAACTCCAATGCAGGATGTGTCTGCTATGCTACGTGATTTATGTCGATGTCGACAATAGTCACTGGAAAACGGAGATCTGTGGATTACCATTTTCCGGCGAGTTTCCGGGGCTGGTACTTCCGGAGCGTGTCTCTTTAGAATTATCTCCGCAAATACTCATCTCCATATTCAAATAATTCAAAATGTATTTTAAACTGGCCGGCGTCTTTGTATGTTTGGGTCAGTGAAATTATGGCGGGAAGTAAACCTTTCCCACAAGAACCAGGTGTTTCACAACACTTACGCTTATTCTAGGATTATTCTATCGTTTTATTAAATGTTTTAACGGTACAGGATCACTCTTCCGGCGTTATGACGTGATCTTGGGTGGCTATTACAGCTGCTTCCGTTTGTGGCTTGTTTCCTTGTCTTTTAAGTAATATACACGATTACTCTTTATTGATCCACTTCTGGTCGTTTCTGTTTAGTTATTTATGGACTATATTTTTATTTACGAGTACGTCTTCGCGTGACGAGATTTTCCTTCGTCAACTCCAATGCAGGATGTGTCTGCTATGCTACGTGATTTATGTCGATGTCGACAATAGTCACTGGAAAACGGAGATCTGTGGATTACCATTTTCCGGCGAGTTTCCGGGGCTGGTACTTCCGGAGCGTGTCTCTTTAGAATTATCTCCTCAAATACTCATCTCCATATTCAAATAATTCCAAATGTATTTTAAACTGGCCGGCGTCTTTGTATGTTTGGGTCAGTGAAATTATGGCGGGAAGTAAACCTTTCCCACAAGAACCAGGTGTTTCACAACACTTACGCTTATTCTAGGATTATTCTATCGTTTTATTAAATGTTTTAACGGTACAGGATCACTCTTCCGGTGTTATGACGTGATCTTGGGTGGCTATTACAGCTGCTTCCGTTTGTGGCTTGTTTCCTTGTCTTTTAAGTAATATACACGATTACTCTTTATTGATCCACTTCTGGTCGTTTCTGTTTAGTTATTTATGGACTATATTTTTATTTACGAGTACGTCTTCGCGTGACGAGATTTTCCTTCGTCAACTCCAATGCAGGATGTGTCTGCTATGCTACGTGATTTATGTCGATGTCGACAATAGTCACTGGAAAACGGAGATCTGTGGATTACCATTTTCCGGCGAGTTTCCGGGGCTGGTACTTCCGGAGCGTGTCTCTTTAGAATTATCTCCGCAAATACTCATCTCCATATTCAAATAATTCCAAATGTATTTTAAACTGGCCGGCGTCTTTGTATGTTTGGGTCAGTGAAATTATGGCGGGAAGTAAACCTTTCCCACAAGAACCAGGTGTTTCACAACACTTACGCTTATTCTAGGATTATTCTATCGTTTTATTAAATGTTTTAACGGTACAGGATCACTCTTCCGGTGTTATGACGTGATCTTGGGTGGCTATTACAGCTGCTTCCGTTTGTGGCTTGTTTCCTTGTCTTTTAAGTAATATACACGATTACTCTTTATTGATCCACTTCTGGTCGTTTCTGTTTAGTTATTTATGGACTATAAATTTTTATTATCGAGTACTTCTTACGCGTGACGAGATTTTCCTTCGTCAACTCCAATGCAGGATGTGTCTGCTATGCTACGTGATTTATGTCGATGTCGACAATAGTCACTGGAAAACGGAGATCTGTGGATTACCATTTTCCGGCGAGTTTCCGGGGCTGGTACTTCCGGAGCGTGTCTCTTTAGAATTATCTCCGCAAATACTCATCTCCATATTCAAATAATTCCAAATGTATTTTAAACTGGCCGGCGTCTTTGTATGTTTGGGTCAGTGAAATTATGGCGGGAAGTAAACCTTTCCCACAAGAACCAGGTGTTTCACAACACTTACGCTTATTCTAGGATTATTCTATCGTTTTATTAAATGTTTTAACGGTACAGGATCACTCTTCCGGTGTTATGACGTGATCTTGGGTGGCTATTACAGCTGCTTCCGTTTGTGGCTTGTTTCCTTGTCTTTTAAGTAATATACACGATTACTCTTTATTGATCCACTTCTGGTCGTTTCTGTTTAGTTATTTATGGACTATATTTTTATTTACGAGTACGTCTTCGCGTGACGAGATTTTCCTTCGTCAACTCCAATGCAGGATGTGTCTGCTATGCTACGTGATTTATGTCGATGTCGACAATAGTCACTGGAAAACGGAGATCTGTGGATTACCATTTTCCGGCGAGTTTCCGGGGCTGGTACTTCCGGAGCGTGTCTCTTTAGAATTATCTCCTCAAATACTCATCTCCATATTCAAATAATTCC
Source organism: Teleogryllus occipitalis (assembly GCA_011170035.1). Lineage (NCBI taxonomy): Eukaryota > Metazoa > Arthropoda > Insecta > Orthoptera > Gryllidae > Teleogryllus > Teleogryllus occipitalis. The sequence goes on from BLKR01001272.1 coordinate 6,572, forward strand.
AAATGTATTTTAAACTGGCCGGCGTCTTTGTATGTTTGGGTCAGTGAAATTATGGCGGGAAGTAAACCTTTCCCACAAGAACCAGGTGTTTCACAACACTTACGCTTATTCTAGGATTATTCTATCGTTTTATTAAATGTTTTAACGGTACAGGATCACTCTTCCGGTGTTATGACGTGATCTTGGGTGGCTATTACAGCTGCTTCCGTTTGTGGCTTGTTTCCTTGTCTTTTAAGTAATATACACGATTACTCTTTATTGATCCACATCTGGTCGTTTCTGTTTAGTTATTTATGGACTATAAATTTTTATTATCGAGTACTTCTACGCGTGACGAGATTTTCCTTCGTCAACTCCAATGCAGGATGTGTCTGCTATGCTACGTGATTTATGTCGATGTCGACAATAGTCACTGGAAAACGGAGATCTGTGGATTACCATTTTCCGGCGAGTCTCCGGGGCTGGTACTTCCGGAGCGTGTCTCTTTAGAATTATCTCCTCAAATACTCATCTCCATATTCAAATAATTCCAAATGTATTTTAAACTGGCCGGCGTCTTTGTATGTTTGGGTCAGTGAAATTATGGCGGGATGTAAACCTTTCCCACAAGAACCAGGTGTTTCACAACACTTATGCCTATTCTAGGATTATTCTATCGCTTTATTAAATGTTTTAACGGTACAGGATCCACCTTCCGGTGTTATGACGTGATCTTGGTTGGCTATTACAGCTGCTTCCGTTTGTGGCTTGTTTCCTTGTCTTTTAAGTAATATACACGATTACTCTTTATTGATCCACTTCTGGTCGTTTCTGTTTAGTTATTTATGGACTATATTTTTATTTACGAGTACGTCTTCGCGTGACGAGATTTTCCTTCGTCAACTCCAATGCAGGATGTGTCTGCTATGCTACGTGATTTATGTCGATGTCGACAATAGTCACTGGAAAACGGAGATCAGTGGATTACCATTTTCCGGCGAGTTTCCGGGGCTGGTACTTCCGGAGCGTGTCTCTTTAGAATTATCTCCTCAAATACTCATCTCCATATTCAAATAATTCCAAATGTATTTTAAACTGGCCGGCGTCTTTGTATGTTTGGGTCAGTGAAATTATGGCGGGATGTAAACCTTTCCCACAAGAACCAGGTGTTTCACAACACTTATGCCTATTCTAGGATTATTCTATCGCTTTATTAAATGTTTTAACGGTACAGGATCCACCTTCCGGTGTTATGACGTGATCTTGGTTGGCTATTACAGCTGCTTCCGTTTGTGGCTTGTTTCCTTGTCTTTTAAGTAATATACACGATTACTCTTTATTGATCCACTTCTGGTCGTTTCTGTTTAGTTATTTATGGACTATATTTTTATTTACGAGTACGTCTTCGCGTGACGAGATTTTCCTTCGTCAACTCCAATGCAGGATGTGTCTGCTATGCTACGTGATTTATGTCGATGTCGACAATAGTCACTGGAAAACGGAGATCTGTGGATTACCATTTTCCGGCGAGTTTCCGGGGCTGGTACTTCCGGAGCGTGTCTCTTTAGAATTATCTCCGCAAATACTCATCTCCATATTCAAATAATTCAAAATGTATTTTAAACTGGCCGGCGTCTTTGTATGTTTGGGTCAGTGAAATTATGGCGGGAAGTAAACCTTTCCCACAAGAACCAGGTGTTTCACAACACTTACGCTTATTCTAGGATTATTCTATCGTTTTATTAAATGTTTTAACGGTACAGGATCACTCTTCCGGTGTTATGACGTGATCTTGGGTGGCTATTACAGCTGCTTCCGTTTGTGGCTTGTTTCCTTGTCTTTTAAGTAATATACACGATTACTCTTTATTGATCCACTTCTGGTCGTTTCTGTTTAGTTATTTATGGACTATATTTTTATTTACGAGTACGTCTTCGCGTGACGAGATTTTCCTTCGTCAACTCCAATGCAGGATGTGTCTGCTATGCTACGTGATTTATGTCGATGTCGACAATAGTCACTGGAAAACGGAGATCAGTGGATTACCATTTTCCGGCGAGTTTCCGGGGCTGGTACTTCCGGAGCGTGTCTCTTTAGAATTATCTCCTCAAATATTCATCTCCATATTCAAATAATTCCAAATGTATTTTAAACTGGCCGGCGTCTTTGTATGTTTGGGTCAGTGAAATTATGGCGGGAAGTAAACCTTTCCCACAAGAACCAGGTGTTTCACAACACTTACGCTTATTCTAGGATTATTCTATCGTTTTATTAAATGTTTTAACGGTACAGGATCACTCTTCCGGTGTTATGACGTGATCTTGGGTGGCTATTACAGCTGCTTCCGTTTGTGGCTTGTTTCCTTGTCTTTTAAGTAATATACACGATTACTCTTTATTGATCCACTTCTGGTCGTTTCTGTTTAGTTATTTATGGACTATATTTTTATTTACGAGTACGTCTTCGCGTGACGAGATTTTCCTTCGTCAACTCCAATGCAGGATGTGTCTGCTATGCTACGTGATTTATGTCGATGTCGACAATAGTCACTGGAAAACGGAGATCTGTGGATTACCATTTTCCGGCGAGTTTCCGGGGCTGGTACTTCCGGAGCGTGTCTCTTTAGAATTATCTCCTCAAATACTCATCTCCATATTCAAATAATTCCAAATGTATTTTAAACTGGCCGGCGTCTTTGTATGTTTGGGTCAGTGAAATTATGGCGGGAAGTAAACCTTTCCCACAAGAACCAGGTGTTTCACAACACTTACGCCTATTCTAGGATGATTCTATCGTTTTATTAAATGTTTTAACGGTACAGGATCACTCTTCCGGTGTTATGACATGATCTTGGGTGGCTATTACAGCAGCTTCCGTTTGTGGCTTCTTTGTCTATCTTTTAAGCAACATTCCAGATTGCTCTTTATTCCAAATATATTTTGAACTTGCCGACTTTTTTGTATGTTTCGGTCAGTTGAATTATTGCAGGGAGTAAATCTTTCTCATAAGAACCAGGTGTTTCAGAACACTTACGCGTAATGTAGGATTATGCAATGTCTTTATGAAATATTTTAACGGTACAGGATGCATCTCCCATTGTTATGACGTGATCTCAACTGATCTTGTGTGGCTATTACAGCGGCTTCTCATTGTGACATCTTTTTTTGTTTGTTAAGCAACATACACTTTTTATGTTTATTGATCTGCACCGCGTCGTTTCTTTTTAGCTGTTTATGGAGTGATTCATGATTTCTTTAATTGTTTTAATTTAGAAAGATAGTTTTGGGTACTCTGCAAGGTTTTAATATGGAAAGCAAATTTTAACATTAATCAATGCAATCGAATAAAAAGTGACATGTTCGCTTTCGTTTAAGTTACGGTAGTTGGTGTTAATTTTTAGTTTTTTTTAAATTTTCCGCGGACACAAGATTGCTCGTCATAGCTACAATTTTCACTTTTTTCCGTTGGGAATATACCGCCCTTTGTTGCCAACGTATCTCGTTTCCCGCGTGGATATCCGCGCACAATTGCAATTTGCCTGAATTTTCCTTTATGCTATTGTCATTTTCCATTAACCTGTTTGCTTACCTTGTTATCATTTGTTTAATTCGCGTGCTTCCCATTGCTTATCTTTCGCCTTATGATTCGCGTGTGTCGCTTTACATGCTTTGTGGGTGTTTTCCCCCGACCACGTTTCCATGGCGCACATATCCGCGTCTTTAAATTTCACGCATTGCGATTGGTTTGCATTTGCTAACGTATTGGGATAAGAGTTCGTACCATCTCTCATCTCGTTCCGGTGTTTGTCATTCTCTGAGAAATGATCGAAACGACTCACCCGTTCGATCACAGCGTCTATTGCGTCTGGCACATTATTCCACAATAGATTTCGAATGCCATCGGGCATTTCCTGATTAATATACGAATGATCTCCGTAGCATTCAAATCTTCGCAACAAATTTTAAACGCGCCAACCTTTCGCGTTACGAAGTCGCTCATGCTCTCCGGTCCGCCCCCTTTGGAGCGCTCCGACATTAAACGATACCGAAGTTCGAATTTGTGGTGTTAGTTCCAGTACCTTTCCAAAAATTTAATTCGTCATACCGTATAACTGGTAGGGGTAGACGTTAAAGCTTTTAACCAATTCTGAGCTTTGGAACAGAGAGCTTTAACTGAATTTAATTTTAAAGATCCAAGGATATTGTAAACGAAAAAATGATTTTCCAATACTGTCAGAAAAGAATATGGTTGCTCTTTGGATTCTTCATGGAATTGCAAATAATGTGGGAACGTTACATAATGTGGTGCGTTACCTATTGTTGAACGCTGCGCGGCATTTTTTTTTTTTTTTTTTTTTCTTTTCATTTTTCGCTGACACCGTCGCCCCCTTTTAGATTTTGCGACGTGATATCTTTTACTTCATTTTTAATCGCAACTACAATATTTTTATGCACCTCACTAAGGGATTTTTTGGGATTAATGATTCGTATTTCGTGTTTCTGTGACGTTTTGTGAATAACGAATTCCTGACGTTTGTGAATACCTTTCGTGGCATAGTTCTTTGCTTGAGCATTCTAAGCTAGAAACATTGTTTGGATTAACAATGCTATCCCTTTTTGTATTTATAATTGCCTGCTCGGTGAATTTGCTATTAACATTTTCTCCAATATTATCAATATGAGTTAGTAAGTGAGAAATTTTATATTCTGTCCCCAACTTTAAAAGAAATATTTTCTTCCCTAACTCTGGCAATCATATGCCGCAATTCATCATTGGTTATTTTAAAACTAGTTTCCAAACTATACAATTTATTTGTAACCGCCGTCAGCATGTTACTCAATTTGGCATTGGATTGCTTAAATTCTGCATTCGATTCTTTAATTTCCTTTCGTAATTCTACATTGGATTGTTCAGTTTTCTGATTTGACTCTTCTATGTTTTTACTTAATTCTGCAATCGATCTTTTTAATTTTACAATTAATTGTAAAAGCAAGGCATCTCCCTATTTCGCCACTTCAACTTCTGATTGGCTGGATAAACTTCGCGACTCTGTTGCCACGTCCTCTGTGAGTTCTACCGTTTCGACAACGTTGCATCCCGGTTCCGATGTCGAAATTTCTAAGTCTTGGTACATTTCGTCCTCGCTGGGAGCCGAAATATTTTCTGATGAATCCTCTCTGGCAGTAATACCTACAATCGTAATACTTCTCGTCTCCATCTCTACTTAAATTAAATAATTTTATTTGCCCTAACGAAATCCTGGTATTACGTCTTTCTAAACACAATAATAATAATAATAATAATAATAATAATAATAATAATAATAATAATAATAATATTGTTTTCGCCTCACGCTCTGGGCACCAGTTGTCATGGTTTCTATATATATCGTTAATAAATATATATTCCCACAACCCCTTCTAAATGTGCCTTCCTTAAATTACACAAATAAATAAACCCGTACGTAATTATTTACCCATGGGTTGTGAAGCACCATTCTAACAAATTTCTTTGAAGTCGTGGGTACGCGAATCGACCCTATACAGGGAATCGAAAATAATAATATTACTGCTTTGGGGCGAGTTATGAATTCAATTTTTTTTATTTTCCTGGGATAATACCGTCGGAAATAAACACTCATAAGTTTTCTAATTAAAATCAAATAACTTCATTCTGAAGTTATTCTGAATTTTCGTTCCTTTTTTTCTGAAATGTTGGCGAGAATCTTCTTGCTACTAGTATTAATTTAACAAATAACAACAGACAATACATGTAAAACCCTTTTCACAATCCTAACAATAATATTTACGATTAATTTTCTTTGCTTTCACCAATCGAAAATTTCATAATTACGCAATTGTACTTTGTCAACTTATAAAACAACAATTAATTTAATCCTTAATAAATGTATGCATATCAATGGTCTCTCTATATTTTAAAATAAAATGACATTTTTGGCCTTGTTATAATCTGGAAATAATAGAATAATAAATGTTTGTTACACTTCGTTTTGCTGTAGTTCTACGACCTCTCCACCATCCGTATCCTAATCCACATTAATTGTAAACAGGAATTTCCTCCATTTTCCGCCGCATTTCAACGTTTGAATTCCAACACACTTCCATCGTTCGCGGCTTAATCACCGATTCTCCTCGTAACTCGGCTTGACTTCGTCTCAAGAAGTTATATATTCTGACCACATTGTTTTTAAAAACAAAGGACGACTTGTTAATTACGACGTTCTTTCGTTTTTCTTCTTTTATTTATGTTACTCGCTCAATAAACCTCGCGGTATTGTCACAATTACCACAAAATGTTCCCAATTTATGATATTGTCCGTGGTTCGTTTTAAAAATACTGGTTTCCTTTTATTTAATAAATAAATACAGTTCTGTTCGTCACCTTTTTATAATTGACGGTCTTCTCACGATGTATAATATTTCTTATCATTACGAATTCTATTTCCTATTGAACGGAACAACTTTGTGACATAATTTATCGTTGAAAATTGCCATAATTTTATTTGTTGCCGTCCTCATAGTCTTATTTTAATCGTCGTTTTCGATAATGTGAATAACTGCGATTTATTACATTTGACCAATGCACCTTCCATTTGTTTGTCCATGCCTCCGCATTTCAAATCAAACGTCTTTTTCTAATAAAAATAAACATTGGACGTGTCTTAATAGACCGTCACAGCTTCCCCGACCAAGGACTTCAATATATCGTCGGCATCGTCCGCGATTTATTTGACTCTCAATTCGATTTAACAATCGCACCTGACGCCGCGTCCTCGTCCATTTGCTCTCCCGCGCACACGTAGTGAGGCTGTCAACTAACATTCCATCACAGGTTGCATCGCTTTCTTCTGGCACTGCACTCGCTATACTTACACTTACTTGTTTATGTTAGTTTTCAGTTGTAATAGGCGAATTTCTTCCGTTCATTGTAAAGTTACAAACTGTTTAGAATAAGAAAGTGCATTTTAAGGTGACTGTATTGTTTAAGAGAAATGTCCAGCTGTCGCTGGAATGGCTCAGATAATCTTTCAAGCCTGTTGCCTTAAGTAGTGGTCCATTGCGTCAGGGCCCTCACAAATGGGAAACAGCTACATCTAAATCATGTTCCTAAAAGAAGGAACATGCGCAAATTTCGCAATTGTGAATTGAGCTTCAGTATATTCACATGCTGTAAAATTGAGAAAGATATACCAAAAATTAGTAGGGTAGTCTAATGTTTGCAACGTTAGTGAACTGTTTACATTATTGTTTTATTATCAATAATTACAATAGTGAACATCAGTGGCGGCCGGTGCTTTGCGAGGTAGGGGGGGCGGTTTTAGGCCAAAGGAAGAGAAACCCCTAACGCGCTCAAGTGATGTAAATGTTGATTCTTTGGCCTAAACCATGGTGGAAATAACACCATGGCCAAAACGATAAGGGTTTTTCCGCCATGGCCAAAACGACCTCGGTGCTGCTAGTGAGAAATCGAATTGATCATTGATCAACGCAGTACACCTTATGGGCACCTTACTGATGACCTTATGCCGCTCAGTTTAACTGCGGAAACAAAGGTCGTGTCCTGTGTGGGCTACAACTGGCGGCGGTGATGCGCAATTGCTTGCTTAGGTTTCAATGTTGGTGATACTTGATATGCCGCGGGACAAAGCGCGTAGGCGACAGGATGCGCGCGATGCAATAGCCTGGCGATATCCACCGTGCCGCGCGGAAAAGCGATCAGTTTCATTAGCAGCTTGCGCCATCCCGCTACCAAAAGCATCTCGAATGTTATTAGGCGAGTACAAAGGCTTCAGAGAGTGGGATGGTTTCAACTTTGCAAGAAGCATTGAGGGTCTCAAGACTGCATTACAATACTTATTGTTAGACACAGAGGACAATGCAGAATCAATTACGGAGAGTGCACGAATTCTGGAGAAGGTTCTAGAGAAATTATTAATGAAAAAGTTCGAAGCAAACAATTGAAAAGAAATTGATTTTTTAAGGACAAATAAAGATATTGAAATTTTCAGTTCCTGCTCTTAATGAGTTTTTCTGTATCTCCATGCGAATAAAATTAATCGTTATGCAGAAAATCTGTTTAATTTTGACATCCTCGGATATAGTGAACCAAAAATGTTAGTCCCCAGAAGTTCACTATAACCGGAGTCGACTGTATATATAAGAAATAAATATGTTAGAGACACAGTCTCCACGACAAGAATCTTACCTTAATTAATAGTCTTGTAGATGAAATCCATTCTCCTCTCCCTTCCTTCAGCAAAGTGATTGATGACAAGATCATTAAAGTTGTATGCATTCAGAAGTTCTTTTTCTATAGAACACATAGCCAATGCACTAAGTCTCTCTTCTCTCATTGTATTTCGTGAGAAAGTCTTTATTCTGTTGAGAGTCGAAAAACACCTTTCGCTTTCTGCAGTTGTCATCGGGATTGTGCAGATAACCCGCAAGAGTTTTACAGATTCAGGCAAAATTTGGACTAAGTTGTTTTCATAAATACAATTCAAGAGGGTTAAAGCTCCTGTTGCATTCTGAAAATCGTTTCTGTTGTATATAACAGTCAACTCTTGTCGCAGTTCAATTTCATTAAAATCGTACAATTTAATGGCAATTTGAAATTCTGTTTCAGGAAATAACAGTTTGTGTTTGCTGAACAAGGTGGGTTGAAATAATATGGCTGCCGACAAATGGTCGTTGAATGTAAAACGATCATCAATGTTGGTTAGAATTATGTCACATACTTCTTTCGCGACAGTTTTAAGCTTGTCTTCGAAACGAGCACGTTTCTGATTGCATGACTCGTTATTTTGGGTATTCCAGTGATGGTCAAGGTCAAGAGAATTTCTTGTCCGCTGTATGGAAGACTTCAATTCTGACACATACTTTTGGGTTTTAATGGTGTCTACATCCTTTTGTTGTAATTGTTTAAAAAGTATATCGCAATGAGGTAGAATTTTGTTAAAAAGCTCAAGCCAAAAGAGAAAATCAGCATCTTTTAAAAGTTTTCCCAGTCCAATCGCTTTTCTTACTGTTGAGTAATCGTTAGTTGTATCATTCTCAATTATTTCCAGACATTCACTTATTTCATTCTTGTAATTATACACAGTGCTTACACAACGGGCTTTAAAATTCCACCTTGTATCGGCATTCCTTGGAATTCTTTTCTTCACAACTTGGTCAAGAACCGCAGTTCTTTTTACCGACTTTGTGAAGAACGTTGAAAAGCCTTCCAAGTTGCTAAAAAATATTCTCACTTGTTTGTTCTGAGTGGCAGAGCGCTCTATAATTAAGTTCAGTTGATGGGCATAACAGTGCACAAAATGTGCTTTCTCGTACACTGCCCTCACTCTTACCTGCACTCCACTCTGTTTGCCACTCATAACCGACGCACCGTCGTAGCTTTGTGCGATTAATTTATTTGGGGACTCGTTTATTTTCAGTTTTTCAAGTTCACTGAACACAAACAACTAATTCCTTCTGCAGTGTGATCACTTGGTGTTACGAAGTTTATGAATCGTTCATATATCTTCCCCTTCAATTCATATCGTACAACAAACACAAGTTGAGACAATGTCGCACAATCAGTTGTTTCATCTACTTCTATAGCTATGTAATCAGTCCTAGATACTTCCTCACAAATCAACTGATGACAGACAGCATAAATTGAGTCCAACAAATCATTCTGTATGGTTTTAGAAAGCCCCAGAAACACACGATTATTTGTTTTCTCAATATGTTGTTTTAACGTGGAGTCCAACTCTGCCATCAAATTAACTAAACCACGAAAAATACCTGGGTTGTCCGATCCATCTGTTTCGTCGTGTCCCCTTAGAGCAAGTTCAAACTTCCCGCAAAATTTAATACAGTCTATCAGTTTACTCAAAATGTAACGATTCTTGGAAACATCTTCATTAATTTTCTTTATTCTCATTCTATAAGCTGAATCTAACTGACACCTTATATCAATTTTGCCTAGCATGGTAAATTCTATTCCACTGTTTATGTGTTGTTCACTCAATTTGTGCTTCTTCACTTTTTGGGCAAGGTGTTTAATGTCTGATACACCATCCTTTGTCCATGCACGATCACTAACATTCATAACAAGGCACGTATAACAAAAGAAAGAATTTCTTATGTCACAACCACATAGCCAGTCTGCGTATTTGTAGAGAGAGGAATTGAATTTTCTTGTGTATCCAGTTTTGCTTTTGCAGGCATTTTGAATCTGCGTAATTTTTAAGTGAGGTCTTGGCGGCCCGAATTTCTTTAATTCTATTTTTTGTTCTATAGTGAGATTCTGACTACCATCAGTTAAAATAGTGTTCACACTGTTGATACCACTCATGATGAAACACTTTAAATATCAAAACACGACATGCAAGTCTCACATTAACAACTGTTCAACTCAACGCACTACACATGAATTTGGCTTGATTCCTATCAATGACTTGAATCGCATATGCTAACGCACTCTGTCTGGTCACAACAACATTACGTGTGCGGAAAACTTCTTCGGACTCTGCCGCCGCCCAAGCACCCTTCCAATGCTCCCCCCTCCCGGCGCCCACTTCCCCCTCCTACGCCGCGTTCTCCGTAAAGGGCCTGGGCAAAGGCTGGGGCGGATCTCCGAGAGTCCGCATGTGTACGGTTCGGTTGAGAACATTGACCCTTGGTGCGGCCCATGCAAACACATTCATTCTAAAAACATTTATTTTTTCTGATACCATATAAAGATCATGCAACATTTTTGTTGTTTAACAGTTCATGTTTGGTAAATTCTGAAACCTTTCGTCTTTGTTAATTTTACTGGGGGGGCGCCGCCCCAGAGTCCTCAAAGAGCAGCCGCCACTGGTGAACATGTAAACATTTTTAATGTGAATAATTTCATTAGTTTATTATGGTTAGTTTTCTATCTCAGAGTTTGCTATTACCTATACTGGGTATTATACCAGATCAAACCTTACCTTATACGATCCTTTAAAATAATTGAAAATCGATGTATTAAAAGTTTTTTTTTAATATAATTTATTTATAAAGGTCGCATAAACAACTAGGTCTTGAGCGACCACAAGGTTGTAATACAGTCAGATATATTTACAAAGTATTTCTGTATGTTGAGTCTTTTACAATGTATGTTTCAATAAGTTACAATATGACAAATACAGTAGGTTACTTTACATAGTATTATACATTACTGTGGATAGTTCAGACACTTGACCTGGAAGAAGGCATCAAATGGATATTATTTTATTGGTATGAAAGTAGTTGAGTCTTTGAACATACATGGGCACTTGTGTTAGTTTACAGATTTTTGTGATGATTGAGTTCCACAAGAGAAATCCAAAATGTTTTAATGGTGGTTTTTGGTTGATTTTATTATTTGTTTCTTGTAAGCATACCATATCAGGGTTATACTTGCTAATTAGCAGTAGCAAATTCTCTTTTGTGGATTAAAGCCATGTATATTCCATTGGAGAATTGTATATGCCATTTCAAGAGCAAAATTTGGAGAGTGTTAGTTTGAATCTTCATCACTAGTTTCACTTAAGTTTGCCAGTTCTCTTCTTATGTCAATTGTTTTTAATTTCTTTTTTAAATTTGTGAAACGTCTTTTTATGTTTTATCCGTAAGGAGGGGGTAGGTATCTTCTAATATTTGTAGTAACAGTTTGATATCTGGAATGAATTCCAGAACAGCTTCCTCAACATTTATGCAATTTTTTGTTTTTTCAAAAAGACTTTTTAGTTGTAACCAATTTAAAACATATTTGTTACTTGGTTCAGATAATGTTCCTTTGAGTGGGGCAAGTTGATTTTCTAGTCTATCAGATTCCTCTGCAAGAGAAATTTCAAGTTTTGACATTTTTATTGTTTTTTGGGTTTGATTTAATCCCTGTAGAATTTTTGGATTGGTGGACTTTCTCCATTATCTCTGGTGTAATCGGTTGTATGTTGTTAGTATCTGAGACACTTTCTCTAAGAAAGGTTAGGTTTTCTTCACCTACAACTGAATGTAACGTTTCTGATGTCTCAGATTTAGAAGATAGACTAGATAAGGGACGTTTGGCATTTTTTGTAGGTCTGTTGTCAATAGCAGGATGAGCAGTGGAAGAGGGTTTAAGAGTTGGGAAGGAGGAGGGGGACAGCTCATTTTTTTCATTGGGATTAACTTCACAGTACCCAGAGGGGTTATCTTTTTGTTCATTCATTGGGCAGTTGTTAGCAAAATGTCTGTGATCCTTACATAGAAAACATGATATAGAATCTGATGATGGATATATCCAGAAAACTGTGTCATCATAAATAATTTTCATGGATTCTGGTACTTTGTCCATATCATCTGGATGAATGTAAATTTGTCTCCGGAAACTCAAAATGTGACTGAACCCTGGTTCGTACATGCCGGCTCTCAGGAAGGTCATTGTAGAGTCGATTCGAATTGTGAGTTTCGTTAGCTCGTCAATAATTACTGAGTGTGGGATAATAGGACACACATTAGAAAGAACGAGTCTTGTATTCTGCGTAATTATCGGTCTAATGGATAACGTTGAGTTATTAATTGAAATGGTTGATTTATTGTCGACTAGTTTTTTCACAGATTCCTTAGAATCCAGATAGACACATATACGGTTTTTTGAAATCCTTGAGACGAACCGTATGGTCTGAGGATTGATAATTTTTGCAAGTTCCTGGATGTACGTTTTAACTGATATACCGTCTACTGAGTCCATCACAATCGCGTGTTCTTTTGTGGGAAACATACCTTTTTGAGCAGCAGTTAAATATCTGTTGGCATAATCTTGATTTTCATTACTAACTTGACTTGATTGATGGGTTTCACTGTTTGGGATGACTCCTTGATCAGAAGCCATCTTAGGATAGACGTTGAGTGTACTGTGTACACCTACTGAGGTTTACTCACTGGATTTGATTCAGTTGATCATTAACACGAAAGTCGACACAACACAACACTCGGTACTGTGCGGCCTTCAACGGCGCTCTCCGAACTCGATGCCGCTTATCGCACTACAGGAGGTCTTTACTCGCCAACGGTCGGAGCGACACTGATTAAAAGTTTGTTGTGCAGAAGATTGTGATAATAACCTTATTCCCTCTTCCGCTTGTTCACTATTTTCTGAAAATGTATCCAGTAGCCCTAAAAATGTTAAAATTAATCCGTGATTAGCTTCAGTATAGTTATTTTATAGTATCTACGGTGAATACATACTATAAATACTAAACTATACATTAAATTATTCCTCAACGTAGTGTAAAAATGACAACAGTATCCCGTGGTAAATTCCGCGACAAGTAATGTCTCCCCTTCATGGAATTAGAAAAGTGGAAACGTATTTCCGCAGATGACAATCGTCAGCAATAGCCCTCCGCAATATTTTCCCAGAAATATGTGTAAGCATTCCTGTATCACTCCAGCTGTACTCAAGCTTATGTGAATTTTTAAATGAAAATCAAATCTGTATCATTTTTATAAGTGTACTTTTCTTTATTCAAGAAAAATTAAATTATAGAACCATTTTTTAATTTTTTTTTTTTTTGAAAATGTCAAAGGAGCATCATAAAAAGTACCCTCAAATCAAAATATCAATTTCTAATTCATGAGCTGGTTTCAAGTACAAGAGCAGTGCGACATCGTATATATTTACAATGTTATTTTCCCGTGTGACCACTCCTATGTATCAAGTAACATGAACATTGCTTCACATAGGGGTTAATTTTGTCAATGAAACTACGTAAACTAAAATGTATTATGAAATATAAACCGGTAGTAAGTAACAATTTATTTTGGAAAATTTTGTATCATTGAATATTTGTAAAATATTTCGCTTTTCTCTGCTTGTACTAAAGGAATCTGAAATATTATTTCGTAGTTAAAAGTAATATAAAAGAAATGTTATTATCAAGGGAGGACAAAATAAGAAAAAATAGACATTGATTTGTCTTTCTAAAGACGCAATATGTTATTATGCACTTTGTTAAGTAGGAAATATTGGGGGAACAACATGTGAATGGTAAAATACCTGGAGGAAAAGAAACATTAAACTAACATTGCTACAATAATTTGTATAAAGACTGGACGGGGCCAAGAGTAATGATTAACGTTGTGTACAATTATGTGAAGTGAGTTTGTGCCATGTGACAACATGAACATTAATAATTAGTTATGTGACAAACTCGTGAGTATCGCACAAATAATTATTGATGACCCGAATGCTGCAAAGGTACGCCATCTTTTGTGCGGTGCTTTTCCCCTGCGTTCCTGTTTCCACCTGATAGTTGAATATGGAAAGGTTTTCCTTTCATCACCTCGGAAAAGAGGCCTAAGAGACTTAGTTGTTTGATTGTATAAATTAGCTCTAAAACGAAGATACTCCCGGATGCTTGAACGAAGGATATTAGTAATGATTTTGTAAATAGTTCATTTTCCCAAAACTTTCAAAGCGGAAAATAAATGTTCACTTGGATGGATACTACGCGTTTTTTTTGTGTAGATATCTTGTCATCTTCCCTGAGGCACCTATGCAACAGTATTGGCGTTATTCGTACGATTCAGAGAAATAAAAACTGTAGTGTCTTCCATTTCTCTCTTCGTCGCCAAGTGACAGAAGAAAGATGGAAATTGAGCACACACAGGCCACGTAGGGGTTACACGTCAGTGGCACCAGTCCTTCAGGCCAGACGAGTTCTGTAAGGCTGTCGCAGGTGAAGTAATAAGCGGCAGATCCTCACGAAGTGGACCAAAAGTTTTTCAAATCTAAAATTTTAACTGATCCTGGCTAGATCAAGCAAAAGGGGTGAGGGAAGGGTTTGTGATACTGAGCAGGTAGATATTGACGAACGCTTCCCTACTTAAGAGTGTATTGAGTCGACAAAGTGAGCACATTCTGCAAGATGGTTACAGGTCGGAGCTGACAGGAGCAAACTAGACACCGAAACTGCAGAGGGTACGGCAGGCGTCGCAAGTAGGAGCCCCGAACGGGATCGAGAGAGCTAGAACGAAGATTCACCGGTAGCTGGAAACGGGGAATCAATGTTAGATACTTCGCCGGAACTTGCAGGAGCTAAGCAGTAATGTGCGGGGCTGTATAACGGCATCGAAGAACAGAATGGCTGTTCCGAACGCCATATGGGAGAACTAGGCAGCATCCTGAAGCAGCAGTGTGTCCGAATAGCACAGGTTGGTGGGAGTAATGCGGGAGCCAGCGAAGGCAGCTCGAGGCGGGGTTCGCGAGGCCTTGACCCGCGCGCAGGAGGCGTGCAATCGAATATTCTCCAGATCCGAGCGGAGGTCAAGAGGTCATCAATAATTTAAGAGACTGGATCAGAAGGTTTTCGGGAATAACCGATCGCACTAAAACTTAGGATAATCGGATCGTGACCGTAGAGAACCGAATTACAACAGAAAGTGCAGTCGACACGACTGTCGATAACCTGCCCGACGAAGTGTCTTCTGAAGTCCGCTTGGCTAAGGACGAAAAGCTGATGACCAAATTACTCACTTTGAGCAACGGGCGGATCCAAAATCGCCATCCCCAGTGTCGGCATTTTGGAACGTAACGAACTGCCTACGGTTCGGGAAAACCTCTTTCTTTTCTTAATGCTTTGAAAAATCGGTTCATGGGTAACCAAGTCCCAGATACAGTAAAGACTCGACTAGTGCCCCAGACCCTGCAAGAACGGGCTAAATCGTGGTTTGAGGCGTTGATCTCAACTCCAGTCCCTGAGTTGAGGGTGAAGTCCTTAGAAAGATTCTGAAACGCGGAACATCTGCAGAACTTCAAACTCAAGGTTATAACCAGCCTGATTAGCAAGAAAAGTAAATGTTCAATTCATGAATAGGCGACACAAAACGTCGCTCTGCTCAAGTCAAATGGGGACATGCCCGACTCGGAAAATATTCAGATTATCTCACGGTAAATGCCGCCCTTCGAATAGTATCTTCTAAGCACACACTTTCCCATCTCAGATGAATTGGTTACATCGCTTAGGCAACTACGACCGAACTGAAGCAGAGAAAGATCATGATCGACCGTAAGTAAACGCGATGAGGATATCCCCAAATGAAGAGAAACCCGAAGGACGAAAGGAAACGAGAACACGAAGGAAGAAAGGAATTTGTAGCAGGTCAGATCACGAGACCTCTGCAAAATCCACCGTGGGAACAAAAAAGAAGCTTAGAGAGATTGAAATACTCTGGAAAGGGAACTTCGAGAGCCGAATTCAAGCCAATTCATCATGACTATTGTAATCAACGAGTGACGAAGAGACTTGCAACAGGGGGATACGGGCGATGAATGACCTACAAGGAGATCGTTGAACAGAAGGATAGGTGACTGTAAATTCTAAGATGATACGGTTTTGGACAGAATTCGGACTGACTAGCTAGAAATATCCACTTCATAGGCTTATTTACGAGATCATTGAGAGATGTACCGGAATGTTGGATGAAGAAAACGAGAATGTGACAAACGCCTTAGTTCGTTAATATTATTCATTGTGAGGTTAGATTTTCCGGAGAGATGGGAAGAGGTTTGGAGTTGGTTGCTGCTTCAAGTAAAAGGACTCATAGTGGCGTCATCTTCGGAAGGAATATTCTCGCAAGGTACGTGGCGGATCTAGACGAATAAAAAAACATTTTTCAGGGACAAAAATCTGGGTCCGTTTTTGTGAAGATGCCCCACAGGAGATGCACGTCCAGGAAGATTAGCTTGTGACAGCAGCAGCAAAAGCGTCAGACGTGGCGCGGGAGTGGAAATACGCATCGGAAGAGTTTTGCTAAGAAATTGAATGTCAAGGTCAAGAGTATAAAATAGTTTTCGGGGCAGTCTATACGATGTGGCAGTCAAAGGATGCCAATTCTGGGCGAAATTAACTAACTCTTTACCGATAATGTACTGCAGACGATGTTCACAAAAATTAATTGGTTGAAAAAATAATTATATTGAAAGTACGTGAGCGACGCATTATCCAGACCCTAGTCGCAGATCCCTGCGTCAATCCGTCAGCAGAATGTGCGCCATAGGGGCGCTTATCTATGACGAGGTAAAACGCGAAGAAAGAGGCCCCAAGAACGCAGGAGTTCTTGCAACTACCGGAGGAAAATTATTGCATATATTGTGCTAAGGGGCGGAAAGCGGAAAAACTAAAGAGAACGTCTCTTAACCCGCGTTTGGACTTGGAGATCTAGTATTTTTTAGGAAACCTTGTGTTCCAAACGATTACTTAGATCAGTATCACAAATTCTTTCCCCCTTGCCAAGGTCATACAAGATCGCAAGCTTTCCTAATCTAAATGCGTCTATACTGGCGAATGAAGAAAGCTTTGCGATCGGAAATTGTTATACTTGTAAGTATTATTCCTTATAGGAAATTATGATTTAATTGTGAAGATTGTAATAGTTTTTCATCATCATCATTATTATTATATATCAGAATTTCGTTTGTAGTTATTCTCTATTTGTGAGTGGAGGGACTTAGCCGCAAAGACATTGGACTGTCGTGAAGTGTTTCAGTAACTGAGGAGCAAACATTCTAATGGTGTTATGCCCATTTGGCTAAAAATGAGTTCTGGTTGTATTCTGAATTTTATTTCCAGAAAAACCAACAGATGTCTTACAAGACATTAAGTAGTACTCTATTCGTTGAGTTAAAGACGGAGTTGGAGAGTATAAAATGTGTGCAATATTTTTCATTTTTTAGTGGAAAAGTGTGAAGTGGACGTGTCACATTGTAAATGTTTGCTCCTCAACAGTGGCAGCCATGTGTAAATAGTGTAAATCGTGAACCTGGTAACACACACTGCTAAAAATAAACTCCAAGAAAAATGGACTTCTACGGTTTGTGACAATTCCTATTGAATTCATGTCATGGAGTGTTTTCTTTTGTGTTTTGTGTTCTCATTATATAAATGATAATAAATTTTGTGTTTTGTGTTCTCATGTCTTTCATTATATAAATGTGTCATTTTGTATGTATAGATGTATTACAATAAATTATTTACTATAAAATAAGCTCGCATATGGAAAATAGTTCGGATTATTCCTTTTGATTTCAAATCTGGGTTAGCGGGTATTCTGGAATGGTACAAGCTTCGCCATATCGTAATTTTTCCCCCCTAGGGCTTTTATCCAGCAGACAGCCGGTTGCCCTTTACGTCCCGAAGGGACGCATATTGGACCAAACACTAGAAAAACACTTGCGGGCTCCTCTGATCTGGGGTCAGCAGAACGCGAGGCCCTCCGCGACAACACACACAAAGTCAAGGGACAAACAGCCATGCCCAAGGCGGGACTCGAACCCGCGACCCTTCGGACCGAAGCGCTGAGTCGGTACTCGCTCTTAGCCACCTCGGCCATCCAGGTCGGCCATCGTAAATATTTACTTTCTTATTATTTCGTTTGACCATGCCTGTTTGTCAAAGAACATAACTATTGCTTTACGAAGCGGATAACTTTCTGAGCACTGTCTGTGGGCTTGATATTCCGTGATTGGCGCGAGGCATTGTAGTGCGCGCGCCGACGACCGAAACAATGGAGTTGAGTCAAATGGAACTCATGAAAGAGATCAGTCTTCGGTACTCTTGCCTTGGGAACTATCCCCGTACCATTTCACAACCGCAAGGAGGTGCAAGTAGATGTATTTGGATGTTTCGGATGGTTCGGATTTGGATTTATTTCGTAATTAAAGGCAACATAAAATATATCAAGACAATATGATATAATGAAAAGGAAATTTCGACATTCATTTTCCTCATTAAAAAGACATTACAAGGTAACTTTGTTAAAGGGTAAACATTCAAGGGATTCTATTTAAATACCTGGTTATTTAAGGAATTGGAAAAATAATAAACTCAAATGGTAACAATAGTTACGAGAAAGACTGTACAGGCCGACGAGCAACAAACAACGTTGTGTACAATTATAAGAAGTGAGTTTGTGTCATAATCGCCCAAACAGTTGTTCCTTTGTGAATTCGTTGGTTCAATTGTTTTGTAATTGTTCATGGCCCGGGTACAAAAAAGGAACTGAATGCTGCAAAGGTACTCTATCTTCTTTCAGGTGCTCATCCCCCACATTTCTCTTTGGTGTAAGATTTTCCTTTTGTAGCCCCGGTAGATATGGCTAACTGTTGAAAAGTTATCAGTCCTCTTTTTCGTGTATTGAGTCACGTGTCGATAACATTGCTGCAAAGTTAAGAGGATTTGCGGGAGATATACCCCCTTATAGTATATTCACCTGTAGATGAAATTACGTCTGAGAAAAGATAGGGTCTTGAGGGTAATTTCTAGTAAAGGTAAAAGTTTTGTATCATTACCACTAATTCTGTAAATAAAGTGAGAGCTGATATGAAAGATTGTAAATTGAATTTGTATATAGGCTTAAGAAACAATTATTTGTGCTGTGTAAATTAACTCAAATGAAGATACTCCTGGATGCCTGAATCAAGAAGATTCGTAATATTTTTTAAAATATTTATCTTTCCTAAAATTTCCAAAAGGGAAATAAATGTACATTGTTATTTTCCATTCTGATCATTTTTGTAGTTATATACCTTATCCTTCCTCAATCACCTACGTTACCGTTTGTGCGTGATTCGCACGATTCACGTATATAAAAATTTTCTGGTGTCCCGCTCTCATCTCCCTCATTTCTGCTCGTCGCCAATTAGGTGAGACAGACACGAGAGAGAGAGAGAGAGAGACAGACAGACAGAGAGAGAGAAAGAAAAGTAAGCCACTAGGGGTGACATTCAAAACAAAAAATGAAATTAACTCAGTGCAATAAGGTTACTATCTGAATCAGTAAAATTGTCGCTGATTCAATCAGTGAGAGCAAAGTCACTGATATCTTCAGTCGAAATGTGTAGTTTCGCTGACAGTGAATACGTGAACCTTTTCAAAATGACCGCCAGCTTTTCACTGGTTGTTAGTGGCCGCGCCACCATACCGACTGGTCCAGTCATTCACGTGCTGTGTTGTGAATGTTAGCAAAATCCCACGGCGGAGCCAGTGGAATAGAGGTTTCCTGCGAGAAAACTGACCTGTGTCTGAAGATTGTTTTAATTGCATTAGGTAAGTAGTTTTCGCTTTTCTGTGACTCGTCTTGATAACTGTGAAACGTTTTATTTTATGGTGAACATTTGTCCATACTAAGAAATAGGTTATGAACACGTTAATATCACGTATTTGTTTTTGTTATTAACTTGGAAACTTCTTATGTAACTTAAGAGTTTTAATGTAACTGTTTGGTGATACAGTGTGAAATATCTGACGTGCAATGGATAATTTCGTTTATGAAATTTGTAAAAAGTCCAAAATGCTCTCGATTAAACCACAGCAGAGCCGGGTATGCCAGCAAACTCTTCACTCATTCTTTGTTTTTTCCAATTTAGTTTGACACCAGTCCAGGAGTGGAGTTTTGAAGAAGTGTTAGAGAAAGTGCTGGAGCTAACTGGGGACTCTAACAATGTGAATATTTTGAAAAGTATTTTAATTTGCCAAAGACTGCTGTAATACTGATTTATTTTGATCAGTGTTCCTTGCTTTCCTTAGTCACTAAACACATTATATTTTACACATTTACATTGCGAGGCTCGTTTGGCAGAGTGGAGTGGGAGTGCAGAGGTACATCAAAGCCATTTGCCACTCCTGAGGTTCCCAATCTAGACCTCATAATAATTGTGCCAGTTAGTATGATCTTGTATTTAATCTGAAAATAAAGTAACCATTTTTTCCTCGCATAACTTCTTGACCTATCTATGTTTGTTTTAGGAGGGCTCTAATTTGCATCTGGAGGAATTGGAAAGAAGAAAAACCTTCAAGAAAAATGTCCAGCAATATTTGATATGGGTGAAAGGATAGAAAAACTATTCTTGTTTTGTTCAGGGTGATGGTTTAACATCTGCCCTTTTTTTATTAATAAAATATTCCTTCACCCATTGCAGCATTTGACTTACTGTTTAAATTAATATTTACAACAAATTTGGCATACTCAACATCATTAGCAATTTTTTTTCATTTTTAGCAGTATATAATGATTATATCCTTCAAATATTTAATTTGAAATAAAAACTCAGATGGGGTTTCTGTAATAACCCCCCCTCCTGGGAAATGAACAATGCTTCTGCAATTGTTCAATTATCATAATCGTCTACCATTGAAGTTAGTTTTGTTATATCATAGAAATTTGATTTTTTGGTTCTGTGTCTGGTATTGACTTCATAGATTGACTTTAAGATTTTCCCAATATCGAGTATGGCCCAATTCTCAATTCAACTAATTTCTTCCTATTCAGGCGATTTTCATGTTGTATGTACACAAGATTTCCCTTTTTAATTCAATTTGTCTCCTGTGTAGGTTGAATATTTTTTTGTTGTCATTATGAAGTTTTAATGTATTCTTGAGTGCTATTTTCCTCTCTCTTTCTAAATCTTCGGCTGTGCATTTTATTTTTAATTCATGCGGTAGGATATTTATAGTTTTACCCTCTAGCAAGTATTTTGTTGAGAATTTTGTCACTGTATGCTCTGTCTCGTATTTCTCCACAGCTTTTTTCACAATAGTTGTCTATAGCAATAGCAGCCTCTTTGTCAGTTTCATTCATAATACATCTTATTTTATTCACTAAAGTGTGGTTTAATCTTTCATTGAGACCATTGGAGAAAGGCAGATCTATGGCAGTAAATATCAATTTTATTTTTTTCTTTACTTGGAATTGTTTTAATTCTTTTGAATTTATTCCTGGATATTGATCCGTTAGTACCATCTGGACATAATGTTTTTTTGTTACTTCCTCAGTTAGTTTAATGTAGTCATCAGCATTTTGATTTTTTGATGTTAAAATATAAGCATATCTTGTGAAATGGTCGACCAGTAGGTGTAGGTGTTTTTTTGTTGACCGGGATCCTCCATAACCTCCGATGGTATCTATAGAAACTATCTTGAATGGGTACATTGCTCGACCTAGGTGTGACATTAATCCATATTTTGATTTTCTTCATAATTTATTCTTTAAGCAGATGTCACAAGTTTCACAAATCTTCTCTATGTTTATGTTTATATTTTTCGCTGTAAAGAATGGTGTTACTTTATTTATCATTGCGCTCTTCCCAGGTGACAATAAGTATTGTGTATATATTTTAGTAATATTTTACTAAATTCTTCTGATAATGAGAGTGTTTCTCTTCTTTTTAATTTTTATAATAAATTTCATTTTAGAATATTAGTTTTTTTCTTATTGTTTTGTAGTTTTGTGCATCTTCTTTGATCCTTTTTTATGTCTTCTTATTTCACTAGGTTTACAATTTTTAATTTGTCATCTGAATTTTCATCAGGCTCTAGAACTGGATGCCTGTTTAAACAGTCTGCCTCTAGGTTTAATTTTCCAGGATTATATTTAACTTTAAAATTGTATTGGGACAGATAGTATGTCAAATCACCCAGTTCTTAATCTGTTATTGCTTTTATATTTACATTTTTTAAAGGTTTATGATTGGAGTGTACCAAAAATTCTCTGCCAAGTAGCCAATGTTGCCAATATATCACAACCTCTTTTATTGCCAAGCACTCAAGGTAAATAGCTTTTTTTTTTCCTTTTGAGCTTCACTCAATTTTTTCGAAAAATATGCCACTGGCTTATTATCTCCATTTTTGTCCTTGGTTTAGTAGAGCTCTGATTTCTTTTATGTGTGCGTTCTTTTTCCAATTGTTCCATTCTGATTCAACTGTATTTTTCAAAATCATACTTGAGTACCAATCTGCGCTTGCATTGTCAAGGGAAAATTTTAGAATTTCTCTTCCACAAAACAGCGTTCACACTCTTTTTCAAACACATTTATCCATTGGCATGCGTTTGAGTTTCATCCATTAAATATCTATATATTTAAAAAAATAAAGTATTCTGCCATGGCTTTGTTTGGAGCTTCTACTGAACCGATTGTAGTATGTTTTCCTTTAAATGAAAGAATGTGATCCCTATATGTGTTATCAGATATTGTTTGTGTTGATTCACCAACATTTACGGTGTAAATTAATTAAATAAATCATTCTTTAATACTACGCTTATCAGTAGTCAATTGTTTTCTTCCAAATGCTGTTTCAAAATCGATTATATGAAACGCTAGATGTGAGTCCACGCTGCTTCATGGTGGCGCTGCTTGATGTTTTGTTTTGATTGTTGATATTTGTTTACAATTCGTCACGGTTTTGTTTCAGTGTAATAATTGCATTGTGGCTTTGACAGTTAGCATGTATTTGCTTTTGTGATGTATTTTATAGAGAACATTCAGACAGTGGGTTTTGCTCGGTTGTACTGAAGTAGTGAAGTTGTTCACAGGTTATGTCGAATTCCGAATCGTTGTCCACGCGCCCCCAAAGAAGCAAAGGTACACTGGACGCAGAGAATGAAAAAGTCAGCGCAGAAAATGTCAGTTTTGTTCTGCTTTGTACTTCCCATGCGAGAGAAATTCTGCAAACGTGTTTACTCTGTGTTGCTTAAATTGGAAAGTAAGTTTACCTTCGAGCAATATGCCAGAAGTAATCAAATGACACATCAAAAAACTTTAGAAATAATTACCGTTAGTATAATAGTGCTCTTTCTTTTGTGTCATATCGTGTATTATTGGAATATGTGGGCCATTTTGCATTGCCACCTGGTCATGGACCATACGTGTTCAAAATTTTGGGAACTACACATCACAGAATTTCTTCGTTATAACCCGAAGATCCAAACAATGCAACGTATTGTGAACATTAGTCAGGGCACAGTATTTTACATTTATCTAAGATGTCACCGTCAAATTTTGACGGGTTCTCACTAGTATTGATAATAAAATCATTGACAGTTTTTCTCAAATTTTTTACTTCAGATATTTGTTGCTTATCTTCTAAAACTTTCTTTAAAAGTTTCTCAATTGTTTCATCTGAGGTACTCGGGTAGATTTTTCAACTTTTTCCTCTGTAATCTCTTCTATGTAGTAGTTGTAAAATTGCAAATTTTCCTCTTCATCCAAATATACTTTTGATAGATTTTCTGATAAAGAAATCCAGACTTTGATGTCTTTTTTTAAAGTATTTCTTACCTTACCAAATATTTGTGTTGTAATTAGCTCCTTGTGAAGGTTTGTGTTTTGGAGTTCATCTGGTAAGCCATTTAAAGTTTTTACCTCAAGTGAATTAATAGCTTAGAACTTGCGCTTCTTGACACATGCCATCATTCATCAATTGTATTCCTGTCTTTGAAATCAGTGGCCAGGTGCCTCCATTGCGGTGTCAGGTATCAGTCATTTGTTCGGTAGCATGGCAGATTCAAATTTTTAGGAAACGACACACAATAGTTTTCTTTATACACATATATGTTATACATACATATACATACATGTGTATATATGTGTATACATACATGTGTATACATACATGTGTATACATACATGTGTATACATACATGTGTATACATACATGTGTATACATATATATGTACATAGAAACAAAGGCATGCAGTGCTGTTAACATTTCCAATTTTAAGCTTGGCAATGCTGCCGATTTTAGTTATGAAAATTATAATTAGCAGAGGAAGCTGATTAAGTTGCCCTAAAACTTGCCAAATACTTGTAATAATATCAAATGTTTATTTGTATTTTTACTTTAAAAATTTTGACAGATTTAATGTCCTTTATTTATTTTTATTGTAAAATTCACATAAAAATCCATTGAAATGTATTTATACACATTTAAATTATAAGAGGATTATAATTCTTTCACTACTTTCTTCCCAACTTTCTTTTCATAATTTGTTGTATTGTCACCAAAATTGTCAATAATATGTACATAAAATAAAGAGTGTTAACTGCAGGCCAATTGTTCTCCGTAGTGAGTTTTGAAAAGTTCCTGAACATCGGTTTTCTTCTGTTGTATGTTTTTCATTGGTTTAAATAAAGACTTGTATTCACCTATCTCACTTAAAAGGCAGTATTTCCGCAACGCGCCAGCTGTGTGGTTGCTCAACCAAAAAGCTCTATCTTCCCCGTGTTAAATCGAAGGACTAAGGAGTAAAAACAATAACTTCATTAATAGAGCCAAGAGCGTGGTGCAATTCCTGACAAGGCACCAGACACCAGAGAGAGCGCCATTTGGGCGCCCTTTCGTTTCAAAATGATTTCATATACATCGCTATTGCTGCAATATCTTCAATAATGAATGTTTTAAAAGGAAAATGTATATTCCTAAGATATGAGATCTTTTTCATTTTCTGGGGGTTGTGCAACCTAAGCGCGAGCCGCCACTGCTGGGATAGCAATGCGATATTTCACTGATTCAAATAAGGGAGGCCTTGCTTTCACTGATTGCAACAGCTATTTACTCCACTGGTTCAATTAGTTGCCACAGATTTCACTGATTCAAACAGTGTAGTTTCACTGATTCAAGCAGTGAAGTTTCACTGATTCAAAAAGTGGTCCCGATTTTCACTGATTCATTCAGTTCAGTTCACTGATTGTCAGTGGTCGGATTTTAACTACCACAATCAGTGAATAGTCACTGTCAATCAGTGGCTTTTCACTGATTCAAATTGAGAGAGTACACCATCATAAAAGTCTAAATTCATTATGATATATATGGCAATGATTATTGTACTTTTTAATAATAATTATCATAATCATACTCATCAATCATATCATACAATACAATCATATCATTATCATAATCATTATTGTACTTTTAATCATACATCGATCAATTATTCAGCCTTTTTTATCACAATGATTATTTTCTATTAACCTCAATGACATTGGAACGCTGTACTTCATCTTTAGAGTTGACTTGATATAGCAGAAACATCTTTAAGAATTTTACTTTAAACTGAATTAGTGAACCAGGGTACTTAATTGGAGGTTATTAAACATAAATAATTGATTTCCAGAATGTATTAATTATATTCGTTCAGTAATACCAACTTAGATTGTTGATCTTTGTTCATTTATCAGGAGCCCCTGATGGCATAGCATTAACAATTAACATAAGATTTTGACTCTTACCACCAACATTTACCCTCTGGAAGAATGCGTAAAAATGGAGCAGGGATCAGAAGATTAAAATATCCTATTCTCATTTATCAATAAGAAACGTACGTGCTGGTGCATCAGTTGATTTAGCTTATTTTCACAGGGTTTAAGAGTTTTCCTCCAGTTTAGGAGTGGTAAATTAGTATGCTCATCTTTATTATTCGCAAAATAATCTCTCTCAAGATAGATCAGCATCACATTTATTTTTTTATAATATAATTTCACTTTAAATCAGGAAAGACCATTTTAAATTTAAGATATTCCATAAAATCAGGACATTCTTGTAAATGAGATTCCAGACCTTAAGTTAAAGTAGCAACCAGAGGTAAACTCCGTAGTCATCTACCTGAGACATTTTTATGCTTTCTAGCTACTTGGAAACTTAAAAATGGTAAACTAATTCTTTAAGTTACTCAAGAATCAATTGTGATCTCGACGCTCAGAATAGGCCACAAACACCTGGTAGAGAAACCCCACAACCCTTATCTGCATCTTGTAACACACGATTCTCTGTGCAACTAATTGTTTATGACTATGAATTACCGCCAACTGACAAGTTTATCTAGGGGAGGAAGATTTCAAGAAAATCCTACTTTTATCACGTTTTCAAGGCAAGTTCATTCAGGTTGGTAAAGCATTAATTTTTGACAATTGGTATAATATTTTAAATGAAAATTACTTAATTTTACTGTTTACTGGCTGTTAGACACTATTGTAAAGAGAATTAAAACACAATGAACAAATTGTGAAAACTTAATATAATGGAAACTACACTAGATGTTCATAAAAAGGATGTTGGACAATTAAGTAAAATGTATACAAATAGCCGGGCTAAAATGGAGACTGAGATAGAAGGACTAATATTCAAACTGCTAAGTGGTGTTCGCCAAGGAGAGCCGTAATCACCGGCTATTTTCGTAAGTACTAGAATCCGTCTTTGGAATCGTCAAAAACGGATACGGCCTAAACAAATGGAAGAAAATCAAAGTCTAATATTCTATGTTCTTAATGAGATATTCGGTCAGTGCAACAATTTAGGTTTCCAAAAGAACACTGCGAAAGCCATAATTAGGACAAAATGGACAGCAATTCTCATCAGTAGGAGGCGGATTTTAATTAAAATGTCATTTTTTCACTTTGGAACAATGCCTAAGTATAGAAATTAATTTTATGTAATGACAAAAGGAAATCACTTTTTTTGCATTTTTCGTCGATTTCCACTAAGTCATTTTTCACCTTTTTACGCCTTTAATTCATTTTTCGTCGATTTTAATGGTACTTTAAACAATATTTTTGAGATTCAACAAATGCTCACTACAGAATTCCTGAGTAGCCTTCTCGATTTCTTTGCTCATGAATCGTGATATCCGCCGTTGTGAACATTATATAATCTAAGGTATCTTTGACTTCTAGCGTTGCCACTTCGCCAGATTTCGGGATAAATTAAGGCACAGATTTTTTTGTAAAGAAGTCTTGTAACCTTTGTAAGCTAAGTTCACTTGAACAAAAGGAAGAAGTCTCTTACATCAGTAACAAATTCAACAGATTTAGTTGTTCATCGGAAGTGGTTTGCGATCAAATTTGTACGCCCTTTTTCTTTGTTTTTAGGGCATTTAAAAAACATTTTAAGAGCATTTTATTGATATTTGTCAATTTTTTGGTCATCAAAATCTGCCCAATACTCTTCACTATAAATAACAGTACAGTAGACTACGTTGAAGAACACGTGTATTTGCGACAAATAGTATAATTCCAAAACAGACAAGAAAAGGAAATTAATACTCGGATCGCTAACGCATGGTGATTGTTAGTGATTCCGGGCGCGTCAACGTCTAGGGTCATTAGTCCCGTAACTGTAGTGCATATTGTTCTCGGGACTTGGCTGTTCTTCCCCCGCTGGTTGACGAGATCCGGCGCCGACATACCGTCGGTTAACTGTGTTTTCCCCAACCAAGTATTTCTTACCAACGGGGCACCGCCCCAGCCGGGACAAGCGTTTAACCTCCCGGCGTGTGTGGGAGTGTAGTGCATGTTAGTGTAAGTGTGTGTAAGGAGAGAGGATAGGACTAGAAAGAGGTAGGAAAGATCACGCGCTTATATGTGTGCGTGTGTGTGTATCCCTGACGTCCGCGACCTCATTTCGTTTTCTAAAATGGAGCTTTTGTTGCAGAAAACCTTTTCTTTCACACTCCCTTTTCAGAAGGTCATAAATACGCATCCACGTTAGGCCAGGCAAGGATCCGTCAGCACAACGGACGGCCCGGCCACGTGTCAAGAGCCATTACGCCCGCCCGTCACCCGGGAGAAATGTTTTTGTAAGCGAAATTTCGTGTATTATCTGACGTCCCTGAGCAGCGCCCTTCTTTGTCAACCACCCAGGCTCATTGAGTCCTCCCCCCCCCGCGAACGCCACGTCCCGCGCACTGGCTTGCTACTAATCGCCAAGGAATTTTAGACGCGGCGCACTCGACATCTGCAATTCAATGACGGAAGAAAGGGCGCCAATGACCGCTCCCGGCCCGTGCCACCCCTTTTGACCTCCTCCCTCCAAGGACGAGGGTCACCAGTAGAGATGCATTAACGACCGTGGAAATCTTGTCGCACAAAAGTAATGTCGACCTGCTTCCGAGACGGGCATGCTGCAAGAGACGAAGCAAGGAACGCGACGGACAGCCAATCAGATATATGAAAACAAGAAAATCCCAGAAACTAGACCACGTGACGTCGGCGGCAGATCCGCGAGTCCCGCGTTGCGGAATTCCTCAAATTCGATTCGAAGGACAAAAATGACGCGTGAACGAGGCCTATTACGAGGTTGGAGCTCTTTGCTGAGAGCGACAATTTTCTGACTTCGAAAAGAAGAGACGATTTCCTGACGCAGAGCAGGCGAAATTGTGACTTTGAACAGAACTGACGAGATCTTCCCCCCGTGAAGTTGGCTCGAAAAAAAATTAAAACTTCATATTTTCATGTGCATACGTTTGTCCATCTTTTGACCTCGTATGCCCACACTTTAGAAATTTTTTACCAGCCTCCGTTCAAAAATTAGAGCAGAAACAATTTTTTTCGGCTCAACGTCACACTTTTACGAAATAAGATTTTCCCTAAAATATTAAAGACACGAAAATTTGAAGTGCGCTTTCGTTTGTCCATCTTTTGGCCATGTTTAATCACGAACTAGATTATTTTTACCGCGTTTCCTTGAGAAGATATTGGCGAAAACGTATTTCACGGCACCCAGAAAGCGTGAACTTGGCCCAAATCAAATTGAAAAGTGCAATTTCCTTGCGTGCATTCGTTTGACCACATTTGTCCATCCTTTAGAAAATTCTTAGATGGCCCGGTTCAAAAATGATTGGCAAAAAACGTTTTTCCCGCCATTTCTCCAAATGAACGAAATAGCAACAAAGAAAGCAAATTTTCGAACTTTTCATTTGCATTCGATATTTTTCCTCCCAATGACCCCTTCTCCACCACTAATCCACCTCCAGACGAGGTTTATCACCAACGGATCAACCAAAACATTTTTAAAAATAGCCCTGAAGTAGGCCCGAAACAATTGGACAATTGAAAAATTGGATTTTTTGGTGGATTCGTTTGACCACCATTTAGAAGATTTTTACTAGGTTGGTTCCAAAGTTGCTGGCAAAAGCCATTTTTATCAATTCAAATAAAGACCAAAAACATGGAAATTTCGATATTTTACTCTCTCCTTCGTTTGTCCGTCTTTGGAAAACGAATATCCATCACTTAGAACATGGATATTACGTTTAGTTAAAAATTACAGGGGAAAAGAGTTTTCCGCCACTTTTTGTAAATTCGAAAAAAGAAAAAACTACACTGAAATTGTGAAAATTATCAATTGCATTCTTTTGTCCACTGTTTGACCACGTTTGCCCAATCCCAGTTTTTTTAATTTTTACCAGCCTGCTTTCACAAATAAGAGCGAAAACAAATTTTCAAATTTTACGAAATTTCAAAATTTTGCTTAAAATATTAATACGTTAATTTGAGGTGGGCTTTCGTTTGTTCATCGTTTGACCACCTTTAATCACAAAGTTTAAGAGGTTGGTTGCCTGCTTTCTTGCGTGACTGACGTGCTCGGGCTGTGCTCCAATATTTT
Source organism: Teleogryllus occipitalis (assembly GCA_011170035.1). NCBI lineage: Eukaryota > Metazoa > Arthropoda > Insecta > Orthoptera > Gryllidae > Teleogryllus > Teleogryllus occipitalis. Next base: position 36,762 of record BLKR01001272.1, read on the forward strand.
ACTAATTTTTGACTACTTTCTTACATCTTTCAGGTACCTTTTGTTTTTAAATTGTTTTCTTTACTTGTTTACTTGTTACAGAAACGCTGAAAGAGATTTATATTGTCCCAAGCAGTGGAAAAGAAGTAAATAGTTATTGGTCTAAAAGACAGCGTAACGGACAAACGTGCATTTAAACGTGTTCAAAGACTTCTAATACATATTTGCTGTACAAATAAATTTAGATTTGCTTAAAGGGTTAAACAACTAGTGAAAGTGTTGTGATAATTGTGAAAAACATCAAAATTCAAAGTTTCGTCTATAACAGTAACGGAAAAACTTGAACTTGTTTTCAAATTCACGAATATCGAAGTGGTGAATTTTGTGGCCTTTAAAGAGGTAAAGTATAGTTATCTAATTGTATTTATTAGTTTGCAGCTTAGATCTATTAACGTAAACACACTCAACTCTACTCGCAATTAACCAATAACATTTAAATACTAATTAAAATCACATTAATTTCATTTTTTAAATAAATACGTAACTTAAATTAAATAATTTAATACACGTAAATTAAAAAGAATTTAGGAAACATTTTTACACATTATAATCTGATTTCTCATCTATTTATTTTTCCTCATTTTTGCCACGCATTTTGATACGCATTCGTGACATGGCTACTATTCGCTATACACTTTTTACTCTGTACACTCTCAAAGCCGACCTTCTGAAAGCCTTCACACACGTAAACAATAATTTAGATGAACATATCCGAAGGTTCGAAGAGGTCGTTCAAAACTCAGACGGTTGGACAACAATAGGCAACACCGCAGAAACTTTCAACCGTCCATCCGGGAAAGCAAAAACACAATCATCACAACCAATCATGACTCAAAACAGATTTGCGGTGTTAGATTATGACAATGATTTTCCTTGCCTTCCCAATCCTCACAACCCCCTCCCATCATCGACACGTCCACCCACAAACCGACGCAAACAGGCTAGCAAGCGCAAAGAAACAAAGACACGTAGAGTTGCGCAACCTGGCCCACAAGTAAACAAGGACATTCCCACTGAGCCCACCAAAAGGTATTAATTTTAGCAGGTAGCCATGGGCGACAAATCTCCTCCCTGCTCAGTGGGAAACTCCCATCCAATTTCTCTGTCATGTGTGTGTTTAAACCTAACGGGAGGTTTGCCGACGTGATCAGTGAATTGGACACCCACACAAAAACTCTCACCAAACGGGATACAGTCATCATCATAGGAGGGCAGAATGATATCAATTTGGGAGGTCACTTTACACCTGAGCAACATGTTGACAAACTACAACGTGCCGCCCAAAACACAAACATTGTAATCTCGACTCTGCCAACACTGTGCAAAGAAACCAACACTGTGCAAAGAACAACAAACCAATAAGTGCAAGAACAACAAACCAACACTGTGCAAAGAAATTAGACACGCAAACAAATTAAAACTGCATCTGAGAGGCACACATGTTAAATTATTTGAGCTTAACTTTCAGAAAAACACTTCACCCGGCATGGTCTTCATTTGAACCTTGTCGGAAAACATGCACTCGGTAGCGAACTTGCAAAACACATCCTTACACCTCAGCAGTATCCTACCCAAGACTCATCCCCACCTACATCTCCTAGTTCTCTTCCATCCTCCGGAACCCCTTTGGACCCAATTACCTTATCCCCTGAACCTAATCCTTGTACTACCTCTCCCATTATTCATTCCCCTACATCTGTAACCCCTCCCTCACCTCCTAACACTGCTGGGACACGATAATTCCTTCGACCACGCACTCGAGGTAAACATGAGATAAATAAATAGCAACTACAGTCAGATGCAGCAGAAAAGCATCCGTGTAGGTACATGCAAAATATTCAAATAATGCATCATAATGTGCAATCTCTTTCAAATAAAATTGAATTTATCGAGGCAGCATTAGAGTGTAATCTCAGTCAAATAGATGTTCTTTGCTTTGCAGAACATTGGTTATCTCATAATGATCATAATGATAATAAACACACTCCAAATTCCTAGTTTTTACCTTGCAGGATCTTATTGTAGAGTAAGGGAATCAAATAAAGGCCCTGCTTACGGAGGTTCGTGTATTTATGTAAGAAATAATATTGATTCTACCTTCTTGTCAGAATTCAATTTATATGCAGTTGAAAAAGTTTTTGAAATAATAGTCGTGCATCTTACTACGCTCAAAATTATCTTACTTTGCATCTACAGACCTCCAACAAAGCGAGCTTTAGATTATTTCAATTTCTTAGAAAATCTAGAGATAACTCTGAACAAAATTAGTAATCTCTCTTTTAAATCCATTGTTGTATGTGGAGATTTCAATATTGATTTTCTGAGCGAATCCCACGAAAAAGAGCAGTTTCTCAATTTAATTCATTCTTTTAATTTAGATATTACAGTGAACGTACCTACATGGAATACTCTTAAATCACAAACAGCAATAGATCAAATTATAATTAACAAAACCACAACTAGATATGAAGTAATAACGAATAATCTAGGTTACAGTGACCACGATGCACAAATTCTTACAATTACTAATAACATGAATACTGACACAATAAATAAAACACGCATGTGCAGAGCATTTACTACAGTTAACATAAAGTTATTTACGGACTACTTGCTGAAAGAATCATGGGAGGCAGTTTATAACGCTATTGACACAAATGAAAAATATAATGTATTTTTCTCAAAGCTTTCATTTCTCTTTAACGCATGCTTTCCTATTAAAAAGAGAAAATTAAACATTTCACGAAAAAGTAATACTTGGATCACACACGGAATTAGAACATCGTGTAAAATAAACGTACTCTACTTTATTTCTAAACATCATAACGTATCACCCGGTTTCCACGTCTACTTCCGAGAATATAAAAGAATTTTAAGGAAAATAATAGTTCAGGCAAAAATAATGAGGATATTTTGAACGCTAGAAACAAAACTAAAGCAATGTGGAACATCGTTAAAAAGTCGACCACGTCATCACGACATTTCGTAGAGAATGTTGTTTTAAAGGATAATGAAAGAGAAACAAGAAATCCAGAAAAAGTTGCAAATCTCTTCAACCAACACTTTTCTAGAATTGCGGTTGATCTCACGAAGGGACTAAAACCACAAAATTCAACATCATATTCTTCCCAAAAAACTTTCGGCACGATGTTTATTTACGAAACTTCTAACGAAATCCTCAGAATAGTCAGTAAATTAAAAAATAAATATTCATCAGGTTTAGATGAATTTCCGGATTGTTTATTAAAAACGTGTGCACCTACCATTATACACCCATTAACTCACATTTTCAATGCTTTATTGTGCACAGGAATATTTCCAGATACTTTCAAAACAGCAAAAATTAAACCACTTTATAAAAAAGGGAACAAAAATGAAATTCAAAATTACCGGCCAATTTCTCTTTTGTCAGTTTTCTCAAAAATATTAGAGAAGCTTTTCTATACGCGAATGGAAACTTTTCTCAGGAAAAACGAAGCGTTTTCAGACTGACAACACGGTTTCAGGAAATCAAAATCTACGGAAACTGCCATTTTTTCTTTCCTTAAAGATGTTGCTTCATCAATGGATCAAAATGAAGAACCCATTGGGATATTTTTAGATCTTTCGAAAGCTTTTGACGTTATTAACCATAACATCTTGCTCTCAAAATTACCTTCTAATGGAATTCGTGGTATTGCCCTAGATTGGATAACCTCGCACCTTAAACATCGATCTCAAAGAGTAGAAATACCGTACTGGCACGAAAGGACATTATTTACTTATCTTTCTAATTCTTTGCCAATTGAACATGGGGTCCCACAGGGTTAGGTCCTATCCTCTTTCTGTTGTACGTAAACGATATGCCCTCATCTATTAAAAACGGAAGAACAGTTCTGTTTGCCGATGACACGAATGTTCTTTGCAAAAAAGAAACAATAAATAGTACAATTTCAGAAGTTTCAAATTGGTTTTGTAATAACAAATTAATAGTTAACGAAGGAAAAACGGTCTCAATGCAATTTTGCGTTTCAAATCGGCAATCGTATGCTCCATTGAAAATTAACAATATGCTTAATTAACAATAAATTAACAATTAGCTGATGTTAAAGTAACAACATTTCTAGGTCTCTCAATTCAATCAAACCTCAAATGGAATGTACATATAACAGAATTAAACACTAAATTAAGCTCATTATGTTATAAATTCAGAATTCTTTCTAATTCTGTCAGCCTTCATGCAGCTCGTTGCGTGTATTTTGCAAATGTACACTCTCGCCTGAGATATGGCACAATATTCTGGGGAAGCTCATACTTTAGTTCCCAGACATTTAGATTGCAAAAGAAAATTATCCGAATAATGAAAAAATCCCATCCACGTGATCCGTGCAAGCCCCTTTTCATTGAGCTTGGAATCTTACCATTGCCTTGCCTATTTATTTATGAGTCTGTAGTATTTGTCAAAACTGACTTAACGGTGGGAACATATTTTCATGTAATACTGATATTTATAGTTACAATACTCGACGTAGAAACCATGTTCATCAAGTGCTCAACAGCTCACTACAAGAAATCCACATACAATACATGTACGCTTCTTTACAATGCATTGCCAGATGAAATTAAACAATTAAAATTGGTACACAAATTTAAATTAAAAGTAAAATCTTATCTGCTGCAAAACTGTTCCTATACAATTAGAGACTATACTGATCGCCAAAAAGAAACATAATGTTTACTTTAACAAAACAAGATATAGTATAATCAATTAGTTTACATATGCAGTGTATAATTTAAAAAAAGACTCAATATGCCTGTAACAAATAATGTACTTCCGGGTCAATGACCCCCATCTCGATCAGGTTTTTGTCCAGTTTCCCTGATCCATTGAGCAAATGCTGAGATGGCTCCTTGATTTGCTTCTGGACGTAAATGTAGCTTCACTATGCGCACGTTTTGTTGAACTTTCCTTTGCTTGTAGTGGTAGTAGAGCTTAGGGTGAGTTTCTATTTTGTTAACAATACAGAAAAATCAAGTCTGTTCATTTCTTTACCGTTAAAAATACGTTTTCTGTAATTTGGCAACGAAAATATCTAGTTTTTGAAATGTTAATCTCTCGCTTTTTTTAATTTGTTTTTGTTATTATTATTATTATTATTATTATTAATCTTTCAACTATTAATAGTTAAATTGTAGGGAAGGGATTCTGAAACTCAAGAAAGCGTGCGCACATGATTTTCTCCCCCATACGTCACATACAGTTTTTGACTAAATAAATAAATAAACTAGATTATTTTTACCGCGTTTCCTCTAGCAGATATAGGCGAAAAACGTATTTCACGGCAACCAGAAAGCGTGAAGTTGGCCCGAATTAAATTCAAAAAAGCAATTTTTTGTGTGGATTCGTTTGTCCATCGTTTGAACACGTTTGCCCACCCTTTACAAAATTTTTCCCAGGTTCCTTTTAAAAATTACAGCAAAAACAAAATTTGAATTTTCACGAAATTTAATAGTTTTTCCTAAAATATTAAAAAATACCAAAATTTAAAGTGCGCTTTTGATTGTCCATCGTTTGCCCACCTTTAATCATTAACTACATTGTTTTTACCACGTTTCCTCTACAGATATTGGCGAAATACGTATTCCATGTCACCCAGAATGCATGAATTTGGCCCAAATCTAATGGGAAAAAATGAATTTTTATTTTTTTTTTTTTTTTTGCGTGGATTGGTGTTTCCATTGTTTGATCTCTTTTGCCCACTCTTTTGAAAATTTTTACCAGCTACAGTTCAAACATTTTTGTCAAAAATAATTTTACCTCGATATTCGCCTCCTTACCTACAACTCTGCGTAAACAAACAAAACAACACATATTTTGGTACGTAACTGTGCGAGGACCTTACTACATCGTTGTAAAAGGAAAAATAAAAGCCCAACTATATCTTTAGATATTTGTGTCGACTCTTGGAACTCACAACCGATTTACGAAAAATACCTTCTGCTCCTTAAACAGCACATATTTTCTCTCCTTTACAGGGACGTGCGGTGACCAATTTGACGGAGTAAGCTCTGTAAATAGTAAAAGTGCGATCTGGAGCCTGTTTTGGAAGACAAAACGAAAATATATTCAGTTCTCTACGTTTTAAATTAAATCATTATATCAAAAGTACATTACTATTAAATTATTATTATTATTATTATTATTATTATTATTATTATTATTATTATTATTATTGCGTCTTCTGGAATAACGCGAATCCTCCCCATACGCGCCCACAATTTTCAGTGAACCATAAGTCAGTTATAAACCTCTGCCTTTTGAACACTTCACACGTCGTAAATACTCGTAAGTTATCTTTCGGAACGTAATGAATGCTGCATCCCGTATAAGAGACACTATTATTCGTGCTTATTTGGCAACACTCACGACTCTTAAGAAGCTTTCTTCGCACTGCCCTCTCTCCCACGACATAGCATATGATCAATGACTATATTTTAGCTACATTTATCTGTATTATCTATATTTATATTTCATCTAAAACAATTGCAACATGCTGGGCCATGGAAATGTTTTCTTTAATTGATTTACTCAAGAAATTTCTAATTACAAAAATCAAATCATTTTGAATTTTGTTAAAAGTGTCTTTAAATGTTTTGGCAAATTTTAAGTATTGTTGTAAGCTCGTAACATACTTGCTCAACAAATTTAGAAGTTCGATCAACATAGCCTTTGCTAACCAACTCATTTTTACGATGCCTTCCGAAAGGTAATTTAGGCATTAAAAATTTCTTTTTCGCGTCAACCAGGCATTTTAATGACTTTATTCGTTGTGTGTAATTATGTTGCATTACATCTGATAGATCAATGCTGACACTAAAACTGGCCAGCTGAATAAGTGGACAGAAATGACTCTATTATCGATCATTTTTGTGATTGTTTTTAAGAAACTGCAAATTGTTATAGCGCTCTTTATTTCTCACATTACGAACATGGGAAAACACTAATCATGGCCCAGCAAAATAAATTATTGGTTTCCTGTTTCCTATTAACCAACTGGTGTTTTCATATTTCGAGGTGTTAAAGTAGCGAAAATATTCCCTTCCCTTTTCTTTGCGCAAACGCCTGAAGACATATTTTGGAACAGGCCTTCCTGTACGAATAATTCCCTTTTCTCTACAAGAGTACAATGGAATATATTTTTTAATATCCTCAATTATAAATGTATTTTCTGCCATAGCACAGTATCTTATCGCTATGTAGCACAAAAAGTGCACACAAAAATAACAGTCACTCAAAAATAATGTGCACAGTGTGAATAACTCGCACAGATCAAATAAATCCACAAGAAAAAGACCGTGGCATTACGTGGCAGGCGGCGCTTATACCAGTGGGTCGGCTCGTACGCATGCGAACACATCTGCAAGCCCAATTCAGTGCCTACCTGGGCGGCGTGCCGCGGCATACAACCGAATGGAGCTTCCAGAAAGTCAAGAGCGCATGCGCGAACTGCCTAATGTATTTAGATGGAGAACAACGTCATGCTCACTTCGGGCCGGGTTGCGGCGCCTACTACCTCCGTCTCTTTCAACCGCTTTCTGTCTTCGTCAGCAACAGCGGTGTATGCTCAATGAAGGGCCGCGCGCCTACGCGAGCCAGCGTACTCGGCAGAATTTTAAAAATCAAGGTTGGTTCTCTATGGCGAGAGTGGTGATTTTAAAATATAATAATTACATTTAACTGTCTTTTCTCCAGGGTAGGCGCAGCATACCTAGCTTACCTGGAATGCACGCCACTGCTCCTTAGTAACGATTACGTCGTATTATTTACTGCAATTTCTGACGGAGATCAATGTGTAACATCTGTCATCATTTTTTTGTAAAACGCATTACAAATTCTTGAACATTAGGTGCAAAAACTAATTATTTTCAAACTAATATCAACACCAATTCGACAATTAAAACTGAGTTTCATGCTGCTGTATCATGTCCCGTCAATGAAAAGGAACTTTTAAAATATCGAACTGCAGTCTTGTGGCTAGGATTGCCTTTGTCGCTTTCCAATCTGATATTTCTTTAAGTTTAGCACATGGAGCGTGAGATATTAGAATTGACAAAACTACACATATTTTCAAAAATGTACATGGATTTTTTTAAAGAACCGATTTTTAAGACAGATTTCATTTAACAAAAACTGTCATAAAAATGGTACTACTGTTGAAAAGTTAATTTTTTGTTGTTTCAATACACGTAAATCGCTAAAATTTGCATTCTTCTTCGTCTGAATATCTTTGGAAAACTTTCGTCTATCACATTAAAATTTTTTACGACCTATGATTCAGTTCAGAAACTAGTAATTTTTGAGTTGGTGTTGTGCACTAAATTGAAATAATTACCCGACTTTATTTATTTACTTATTTAAAGTAAAAAAAATCAGTTAAAACTGCATGGGGAAAGTGAATTGTGTGCACATTTTCAAAATTCTGTCATCCCTACACTAAGTCATAGACTTCTTGAATTTTGAATTAAAAAAAATCGTTCCCATGTAATAAAATCTTATTTTGAAGGATAAATAAGCAATACATTTTGGGCTCTTATCCTTGTTGGCCTTCGGAATAATACTTCCTGCCGTGACAACATTGAAACGATAATTTGAATAACTATTTCCCACTGAATTCTAGAAGACGTGCACAGATAATGAAGTTACATTTATGTCCAGAAGCAAAACAAGGGGCCATCTCAGCATTTGCTCAATGGATCAGGGAAACGACAAAAAACCTGATCGAGATGGGGATCATTGTCCCAGAAGCTGCGATACAATACTTGTTACATATTGTTTAGAATTATACAATACATTAAATATCACTTAAAATTAATGTTACTTTCCTTGTGGTGTTCAGTGTAGTCTCTAATTGTATAGAAACAGTTATGCAGCAGAAACGATTTCACTTGGGATTTAAACTTTTCTATCGAATTTAATCTGGCGAAGTGTTATAAAATAATGTACATGTATTGTATGTGCATTTTTTGCAATGAGCTGTTGATACTGTCACCTGATGAATATGATTTCTACGTCGAGTGTTATAGTAATTGACATCGGCATTTTCTGAAAATATATTCCCGCTCTTAAGAAAGTCATTTTTGTCAAAAAAACACTGATTCGTAAATCAACAGACAAGGTAATGGTAAAATTTCTAGATTAATGAAGAGAGGCTTACAAGAATCACGTGGGTGGGATTTGGTTATTATTCGTACAATTCGTTTTTGTAATGTAAAAGTCTGGGAGCTCTAAGACGTATTTTCCCAGAATATTATGTCATATCTCAGGCGGGAATGAACATTCGCGAAATATACACAACGAGCAGTATGAAGGCTGACTGAATTTGCAAGAATTCTGAACGCGTAGCATAATGAACTTAATTTTGTGTTCAATTCATTTAAATGGACGTTCCATTTAAGGTTTGACTGAATTGAGAGACCTAAAAATTTCGTTGCCTTAACATCAGTCAATGGTACACCGTTCATTTTCAATGGAGCACAGAATTGTTTATTTGAAATGGAAAACTGCATTAAACCGTTTTCTTTTCGTTTACTATTAGTTTGTTATTTCGGAACCAATTTGAAACATACTGTCATTATTGTACTATTTGTCATATTGTACTATTTACGGGTTCTTTATTGCAAAGGATGTTCGTATCATCCGCAAAGAGAACCGTTCTTCCGTTTCGAATCGTCGAGGGCATATCGTTTACGTAAAGTAGGAACAGAATAGGGTCTAAAATCGATCCTTGAGGAGCTCCACCTGCAATGGGCAAAGAGTCGGAAAGATGTGTACGTAATGTTCCGTCTTTCCAGTAAGGTATTTCCACTCTCTGAGATCGTTGTTTAAGGTACGAACATAACCAATCTAGAGCAATACCACGGATTCCATTTGAAGGTAATTTTGAAAGTAAAATGTCATGATTAAAGACCGGATTCCCGTGTTATTGCATCTTTTGTTTGCAAACTTCAGATTGGATGAAGTCTGAAAGTGTCAAGTTGGATCTTGACAGAAATATGAATCATGAAACGGACGTTATTTTAGTACATGTTTTATTTTGCACGAAATTGCACGTTTCGGGTTATGCTACCTGAAAATTGCACGTTTTTGTTTTTTTACCGGACAAATTTGCAAGATTCATAGTTTTGTTGCAAAAAATATTGTTCTTATTTTATCAACTTTTTTATTTTACCTTTTTTTAAGGTTTCATTTAATGAAAAAAATATGACTTAACGAGACAGTTCTGGTAGTCTTTCAAATCCGAGCGCCGTTTCATATGAATCAATATTACATTTTGTTTCTCGATAAATTGAGCGTCTTTTAACTTTCATGATACCTATTGTCTAATTGAAATTTTTGAGGAATTGCAGTTCGAAGTGAGGATACACGGTGTTCGCACGAACTCCGTTCGCAGCTCTTGGTTGCGGTCGCTCAACCAACGCTATGTTCAGGGTCTATCTTCCCAATCAGATCATGTAGACGTTTTGTCGGTATTCGCTAAACTAAGCAACACGAGACTGCATGCGCGACTCACATTGGACCTTACGACTTGGCGCGAAGCTTAGTGACAATCTGCACTGCGTGTCAAATTCATCGAAATTCTCGGAACGGATGTTGCCCTACAGATACGAGGGAGAGAATGAACGCAGTTTTCGACCTCTCTTGTTGCGTTTTCCATTCGCCGCACTAGTGCGCACCCAGTACGCACTCAGGGCAGCTTTCGTGTTCCATTCGACCGCTAGGGCGCACCAGTACAAAGAACTGCGCGTTCCATTCGCACATTGACACGGACCCAGGACGATCGCGTCAGTGTAGTCCAGTGCACCGAGCCATTGTCAGGTTAGGTACGGAAGTTATCCATGCTGATTAGATTCGGAGTGAAATTGTGAAAGCAATTGAGGATCTTCTGTCACGCAGGGATACTTCGACTGATGGAGTATTTTGTTTTGCAAGAAATGTCTTAAAATAATGTTTGTTTTAAGAGTTCGGAAAATCAGATTGTGTTTTCCGAAAATTTTACCTTGAATAACTTCATAGTAACAAATCCAGAGCTATTTAGAAACTAAAGTGTTTTAGGTACGACTCAATTTCGAAACGCTAATAAAGTGAAAATAAAAATAGTGACTCTTACAAAATCAATTATATAAATGTGAGGAAATGTTTCTCGCACGCCCATACATATACGGGCGGAAATGTTCATGTTAATATTTTTATTGTTTTCAGTAATCAAATAATTCTACAGAAGCCTTTCGGTTCAAAATCTTGTGTAGTAGATCGATCACTGGAAAATCTCGAAAAATGAAATTACGACTCATACGCATTTGAAGTTTTCATAGTTTATAAATAAAGAAATCACACGTTAATAATTTATGAGTTAAGAAGTAATTATTACCATAAGACTTCATAAAAATTACAAGGACGATCATAATTCAAAATTATTATTTTTCGAGTTCCATCAGTGTGACTGAGTGTGACTTCATAAAAATTACAAGGACGATCATAATTCAAAATTATTATTTTTCGAGTTCCATCAGTGTGACTGAGTGAGCTGTGTATAATTTCACTGCGTAGCGCACAAGCACTGACTCAGTTCCGGAATCCGTTTCATTCGTAACTGCCCTTTAAGCGTGTGGGGCAGCACTGTTGCGGAGCGATGACGCTTCTGCCCTGCACTAGGGTGGGTTTCAGTGCAACGAATGGAAAACGCTATTAGTTGCGTGCACACGTACTACAGAGTGAGGCTCCACACATAGAAAGTGAACATGCCGAAGGTAAAGAATAGTTCAAGTACTAAAATTAAATCATGGATACAAAATTACCCAGATCTGAAAACCGACGGAAAAATAGTGTCTTGTGTTCCTTGTGACAAGAGTATCGGAGCGGAGAGGAAATCACAAATTGATGCACACGTCAGAACAAGTAAGTTAAATTATCTTCCTTTAACATATTATACATTGATGAAAATGAGATTTCTCTCTGCCAACCTTAAGACTTCTTTAATTTTATACGCAGTCATAAGAAGGCCATTGAGATTAAGGCTAAATGTACCGACACTAATTCCATTTGTCGCCACCACGTGGCAGCACCAAAATAAGCAACATTTACTAGACCGATAACGTCTGAACAAATTGTCCGATTTTCGATCTGTAAACGGCATTGGACTCCTTTTTAAAATAGAATTCACGCTACGATGCCGTTTTTTCAAAAAATATTTCCAAACAATTTTTTAAATGATTTCTCATAGTTTTGGGAAGAAATTAAAAAATATGGGCTTATAGCGCGATGACGACGTGCTTCCTGAATCCAACGCCGTGTCAATCATGCAAATCGGATGAATAGGAGCGGCGTAAAGTGAAATTTCGGAAAAAAATACCTGACCCCCCCTTCCCCCCTCCCCCTTCCCACAGTGAACTTGGAGTGAGCATTCGCAACGATATTCGAGAACCACTGTCCCAGTGCCATATCGGATTTGGAAATCCCGGAACCCCTCCCCCACGGCCACTTTAGCCTAGCCTTTCGCGGCGGGCGCTGAAAGAACGCCCGCCCGGTGCCTAGAGGTTCTCACAGGGTAACAACCTGCTCCATGGTTTCACAATGGGCAAACTGAATCAGACCTGTAGAGATATTTCAAGATTTTCACCGTGAAATATAAAGATGGAGTCTCACAATTGTTATAAATCTTGGAAACTCAGTCATCGAAGTGAAGATTCGAAGGATTATATAGTACGAGTATATACACTTTACCTTCGATTCCTCTCCATTCGCGTGAATGTTATTATTATTATTATTATTATTAAATAATAATAATAATAATAATAATAATAATAATAATAATAATAATAAAGTCCTAATGTTTCGTTCCTTTCAAATATTATATTTCTCTGCTAAGAAAGCAAAGGATAAAAAGAAGAGAACTCAGCAGGGTATTCCAGCGTAGACCAAGACAAGATAAAGAAAAGTTTCTTCAAGAAATATAGCACGTCATACGCAGTTTTTAACTGTTTTTTGACGTTAAATAAATAAATAAAAAGAAAAATGCAAAGAAGTGGAAGAACATAACAACAAAAGGAGACCTAAAGAAATGTTCCGGGTCATTCGAAATATGACCAGGGAGTGTAAACTGGCAATGAGGAATAGGCAGGGACCGAAAAAGGTATTAGATACCGGTAAAATACCGGTATTTTACATACCTTTTTCAAATACCTATGTTCTTTTATACCGGTAAAATACCTCTATAGGACGTCTAGAACGGTATGGACGTCCATAAAGGTTATAAGTGTATTATACCTGTATTTTCAATAAAAAACAATAGCTTACCATCCATAAATGTCGACTAAATAAGGTATTTTAGTTAATAATATCTCACAAAATGTTTATTAAACTAATATACTTTTATAATTGTTATTTATTGTTTGAATTATTATCTTGTTCATATATAACCCTCGGTTACTAATAATTAACGAAACGCGAATGATTCCACTAATTCTTGTATAGTAAATATAATCTCCACTTCGTCACTGCACAATGTTCTCGCCCACTGAAAACTGCTCACCGCCCTCTTCCTACGCTTGGGCATATCGAATTGCCCTAGTGTAGCACACAGCCCGCCGAAGAACGCGGCGAGATGTCTGCAGAGGTCAGAAAAGTCACGCTATCAGAACAGCAGTGTGCCAGAGGTGCGACCTTGCTTCCAGCTCAGAAGGGTGACTACACTTTAGCGCGTGCCCTGGCAGCGCTGGGCTTGGATAGAAAGGAGCGCGAAATGAGCAAGCATTCAAAACGTGACATGTCCACTTCACTCCTTTACGAGAAAACGCAAAAATGTTATGTCATCAAAATTATGCAGTTGTTTTATTTATATTTAATTCTGAATTATGTAATAATGATAGCTAAATATATTATTAATATAAAATTTAAATATTCTATGAACTTACATTTAAAGAAAACAACATTTATGTCAACTGGTAAAAAAGGAAGTCTGAAGATCAACGGAGAAGTGATATACATGGCAGGCGAAGTGAAATACTTATGAATTACAATAACAAATTCTGGATACTGTACAGAAAAACTAAAGAGAGGAATAATTTTAGAAAAAGCAGGGGAAAGAAAATTACACAAATTCATAAAATATGCAGGCATATCAAGTGATTGATTTCTAACATTTTAGGTCCCGGAACGCGCTCAAAATGATTTATTAATTTAATAGAAATAATTATATATTTATAATATAATGTAATAATTATCAGCGAGATACAGGAACGCCGTTCCGTCGTGTTCCGTCAGAAATCAAGCCTTGCGTAAGACCAAAATCCAAATAATCGAGAAAATGGTATTTCTAATCCTGTTGTGTGGGTGTAAAAGCTGAACATTGAGATAGGCCGAAAAAAGGAAGATGCTTTTGAAGTATGGACACGGAAGAAAATATTACGTACAATGGGAGGGCAAAAAGATAAATGCCGAAATTTTGAAAAGAAAACAGAACTTTCTCTAAAAGCCAAAGCCAAAAAATGGAAAATAAAATATTTTTGACATATTATGAGTCGAACAAAATCTCTAGAAAAGGATATTATGCTTGGAATGATAGAATGAAGCGGAAGAAAAGGGTGTAAGTGGCACAATTGAATAACTAATACACAATATCACAAACAAAAGGAAAAAGGCAGTTCGAGTCCGAGTGAGCAATGAACAAATTGCTAGCATCCTATTGCTGTGTATATCCAGATAGGTCTAACAAGGGATGGCTTGCGATCTATGTTCTAGTACTATTTCTCTGCGCGTTCAGACCCGCGAAGAATTGGGACCTGCAGATGAAAGGAGAGATGCTCACAGCCGCTGCTTGACCGGGACTGGAGCCGACAAATAGACATCATCGCACTGAACAGTGTGTTTGATACCCGCAGTCTTTCATGCGTACATTCTGCCATTATTAGGGAAGAACTCGCTGAATTATCGGCGCGTCCCCTCCCAGTTTCGGATAGCAAGAAAAGCGAAGGAATGATGCTCAAGTAATACAAATGCAAATATCAAAACAAAACATCTTTAAAATTCAAACATCTTTAAAAAACCTGGTTTAGAAACATCGAAGATAATTTGTGCGGAAGATAATTCGTGCGGAAGATAATTTGTTTTGACAGTGGCCGTGATTGTTAATTTATAATTACGATTTAGACAAAACGGCAAAATAAAGTTTTCAGGCTTAGTTTCGCTGTTATTCTTTTTACTATCGCCCAGGGTCATCTTATGGAGTCACAACTTCCTCAAATGGGTACAGGACGGTGGGCAAGAGACCTTACACCTAGAGTGCTTGCGTTGGCCGCCTCTCTGCGTACGGTAGGACATACGTAGGAAATGCCGGAAAAATGGGGTCATTTCTTGGGCTGAAGATAGTCTACTGGATGAGGATGTTACAATTACCGTTCGCTTTATTCGAACACATGTATTGACAGTGGTATAATGCAATATTATTTCATATTTTAACTTTTTTATAAAATTGTGATTATCGGTTCTTTTCATTCACAAAAACTCATCAAGCACATCGATAATAAACATCAGGTTTCATAAATGTTTCATTTTTTTACGAAATATGTTCATGTGTCTATACAAAATCTATGTTTTGAAAATATCAACATCAATGTTGCATCCCTGTTCTCGACACCTAGATGAGGATCGCCGATTTAATACGTTTGCATTCTGATTCCCTAATATGAGGTTTATCAGTGACTGGTATGCTACGTTTTACTAGTAGTATATAAATCTTATAAATTGAATTGCTACCCGATTAAATGTTACCTATAAGCGTGTACGATGTTTAGAAAAATGGTATCTTAATGCAGAAATGTAAAAGTTGCCGAACTGTATAACAAAACATAATTTATCCCCCTCATAGACGGATATTCCTCTTCTAGTGTGGTGTTCCTGTCATAGGGTTTAAGTTGTATTGCTTTCATGACAATTTAATGCATTAAAAAATACATATATATGTCACAATGCAATGATTTACACTACATCCTTTTACATTATCATTTACGTAGTTTGTATCAAAATGACGCGCCGGGAATTACTTTTTCCAATCTTCAAGTTTACACAAATATAACAGAATCATTTTATATCAATATAACTTACTAAGTAAGCTGGGACATGTCACGATTCTTAATATTATATTTTAATGCTTGTTACAGTGTTGGATTCAGGATGCATCTCGCCTGCGCGCTATTTTACCACTTCTTCAATTTTGTCCGAAAGTACGAAAACAGTTTTAAAATTTTACTTGGAAAAACAGATTCATCAGGTGAAGTCTATCAAGGAGACAAACGCCGTTTTGAGATCAAAAATCGAGTCGCAGGATAAAAGAGCTCGTGCGTAATTTCGGCTCATTCTTTCTGGTAGTGGAATGATAACAGATCTTATTTTACATAAATTTTACTTGTAAGATGTTAGGACATGGAATATTGGTGATATCAACACAATTAGTTCAATTTTATTTTTGAAATCAGTTTCCAAATCGGAATTGATATTTTGAGTAGTGCCTCATATAACTTTTTGATGGTATTCGAAGGAAGACGGAAATATGTGAACAAGATACATAGTTTTATACGACTATTACAGATGATATGAGACCGTTTGGTTGTGTTCCAGCATCACTAGTTTGATAAGTGGAGAAAAATATATTGAGATTGAAAGGGACGAAAAAGGACGAACCGACTGCCCGGCTTGCCTGCCTGAGAGCACGGCCTCCTCCCGTGCCGCCCTCCTCTTGAGGCCGCCGGGTTTGGCCGTTCGGCTGCGTCGAGGGAGCCTGCAAAAGGTGACGCAAGCGTGAAGCCAGAAGGGGGGGGGGGTCAGGTAGTTTTTCCGAAATTTCACTTTACGCCGCTCCTATTCATCCGATTTGCATGATTGATACGGCGTTGGATTCAGGAAGCACGTCGTCATCGCGCTATAAGCCCACATTTTTTAATTTCTTCCCGGAACTATGAGAAATCATTTTAACTTTTTTTTTTTGCAAATATTTTTTGAAAAAACATCGTAGCGTGAATTCTATTTTAAAAAGGAGTCTAATGCCGTTTACAGATCGAAATTCGGATAATTTGTTCAGACGTTATCGATCTAGTAAATTCCGTGTGATAGCGCTGCGATCTATTGATCTTTCCTATAAGTATTTTTCGGTGCATTTAGCCTTAAGAAAAGTAAACCTAGTATGACAGAGAAACGTGGAGACTCCATAAACAAGTTTAACCAAGATTTATGCCACGCATTGCTTGGTTCAAATATTCCTTTTTTCAAGTTGCAATCAATTTCGTTTAAGGACTTTTTGGAAAAATATACTGACCATAAAATCCCAAACGAGAGTACGCTTAGGAAAAATTATTTTCCTTTTTGTTTTGAATCAACATTGTCTAAAATTAGAAATAAAATATCAGATAATTTTGTGTATGTTGAAGTCGATGAGACTACCGACGCTAGGGGAAAATATATTTGTAGTTTATGTGTATTGGTATCCTGCATCCAGAAATCAACCCAAAACCTTATTTAATTTCATTGCAAAAACAAATTTTGAAACTGTCTCCCGCTTTGTTAATGACAGTTTAAGTGCTTTTTTTTGCTGAAAATAGCTTCCAAGATAAGATTTTACTTTTTGTGACGGATGGAGCACCTTACATGCTTAAAACTGAAAATGCTTTAAAAGTTTTCTATCCAAACATGGTACACGTTATGTGCATTGCACACGGCCTCAACCGAGTAGCCGAAAAGATTCGAGAAATATTTCCTAATGTCAACAAACTCGTTAGCAACGGGAAAAAATATTTTTAAAAGCTCCTCACCGTGTGACATTGTACCGAAATACAATGGAGTGTCCATTACCTCCAGAAGTGGTCATAACCAGATGGGGAACGTGGTTAGAAGCAGCTCTGTTTTACTGTGAACATTTCACAAAGTATAAGGAATTGATTGGATGTTTTGAAGATGCTGTATCAGTCACAACGGTAAAACAAATTTTAAAAGAAAATTCGATAAAATCAGAATTGGCATTTATCAGAACTCATTCTCAACTTTCAGTAGCAATAAAAAATCTGGAAGAAAAAAATATCACTTTAAATGCCCAGATAAGTATTGTTCAAAATTTGGAAAGAAGTTTGAAAAATATTAATAATGAAAAAGGTAAGGTAATTTTTGAAAAATTGAAGGCAGTATTGGAAAAAAATCCGTGCTGTAAGATATTATTAAATTATAACGAGGCATTAAATGGGAAATATGTCGATTTAGAAATTGCACCCAACATTTTAAGCTCTTACAAGTATTTCCCTGTGACAAGTGAAAATGTAGAGAGAAGTTTTTCTTACTTGAAACATATATTAGATGATAGAAGGTATAATTTCACAGAAAAGAATTTGGAAATGTACATAATTGTAAATTATAATGTAGACATTTAAGATTTTTTGTATAACTTAATTACGTACTACTGGTTATTGAAGGTATTTTTGTATTTTGCAGTTTTGTATTTACTTTTTTATATTTTTAATGCTAATTTAATGTTCCCTGTAAATAATATTTAAAATATAAAGTAGGATTTGTTTAAATAACATGTACAAACTTAATTATATTGTAATAAAAAGTCTAATTCATATTTTGTTCTCCTTCAATTCTAATACGAAGTGTAAAATAAGTTTATATATGAATTAACTGTAGTTTTTTAGGCTAAATAACATCATTTTGCAGTTTTGAAAATTTTATTGCATGTTTTTGCACGTTTTGGTGTTTTTACTGCACGTTTTAGAGAGTTTTACTGCACGAAAATCCGGTTTTTAGTCATGATCAATGACGTCAAAAGCTTTTGAGGGATCTAAAAATAATCCAATAGGTGCCTCGTTTTGATCCAATGATGAGGCGACATCTTTAAGAAAAGAAAATATAGCTGTTTCCGTTGATTTTGATTTTCTTATTCCATGTTGGCAATCTGAAAGCGCATCGTGTTTACTGAGAAAGGTTTCCATTCGTGCGTAAAAAAGTCTAATATTTTTTAAAAAACTGATAGAAAAGAAATGGGCCGATCATTTGGAATTTCATTTTTGTTGCCTTTTCTGAGGAGCGGCTTAATTTTAGCTGTTTTGAAAATATCTGGAAACGTTCCGGTGCATAACGATGAATTAAATATGTGAGTTAACGGGTGTATAATTGCATACGCACAGGTCTTTAATAAAGAATCCGGGAATTCATATAAACCGGACGAATATTTATTTTTTAGTTTACCGATTATTTTGAGAATTTCATAGGAAGAAGTTTGGGCAACGAACATCGTGTCTAAAAACATTGGGTGAACGGTCTATTATAGAATTTTGTGGCTGAAGAACCTTAGTGAGATCGGCAGCAATTTTCGAAAAGTATTGGTTAAAAAGACTATCCACTGTTGCCAGATCCTTCACATTTATATCGTTATATTTTAAAACAACATTCTCTACAGGATTTCTAGTTGATTTGGTCGTATTTTTGTATTGTATTCCACATTGCTTTTGTTTTGTTATTTGAGTTCAAAATATCCTGATCGTGTTTTATGATATAGCCTTCCTTATGACTTTTCTTAACAATGAATTGTATTTTTTAAAGTAGATAAGGAAATCTTGAGATACATTATGACGTTTTGAAATGAAAGAAACAGGGTGGCCAGCGATCTGGCTTTTTGGAATTCATGTTTTTTCCCCGGTTTTCCAGGTATGAGAATACAAATTTTCCAGGTTCTTTTTCGCACATTGCAGCACGTTCTTACCTTCTACCGCTTACGCACTACAAAACAGAAAGTTATGTAATATGAAGGGAAAGCGACGGATTTCCGGCCGAGGAACTCTTATTTCCGGGCCCTGGAAACGACAAAGTGGATAAATCCAGTTGCTAAATTTAGGAAAAAATCTTCTAACACGTGGTGTAGAATCAATGTTTTGTGGGTCCTTGACACCGGAAACTCTGTTGACAGCAAAACGTACGTCCGTCTGTTCAGTGAACACTAGCGGCTAAACCCTTCAGCGGATTTTTTCAAAATTTGTACTTCGTAATCGATCTGGCGAAGTCGCCTCCCCATAAATTTGAAACCGTTTTTTTAATTGGAGGGAGGTACTTGAATCCCGTGGTCCATTTTCAAAATTTTCAAAGAAATTGCTCCACTGACTCCAATCACGTTTTTGATTATATTTTGTTTTGGATCGCGTAAAGGCCGTTTATAAGAATGGTGTAGATCTCATATTCGTTAAAAACTATGATTTTTCGAAAATTGCAAAAATTAACATTTTTTCGGCGTCTTCCTACAATTACAAGTATGAAGATAAGATACTTTCCCTTTAATGAAATCTGTTCCTAGATTTTGAAATAAGGGCATGTACGGTCTTTCGAAAATTTGAGTAGTTTTCGCGTAATTTTGTGTAAATGTAGGCAATTTTTATTTTTTAAACAATTTGTTTCTCAAAAAACAATTTTTATTCAATTTTCACATCGGAAAGAGTATAGAACGTTCAAGAGTGCAGAGCTCACGTTCGTTGAAAATTTTTACTTTTGAAAATTGGAACAATTCAAAATTTTTTCGCCGTCTTTCTAGACTTACAGTTATGATGAATATTACTTTGTCGCGCTTAAAAAGGCACTTCTTAAGAAAAAGTTATGTAATGCTGTGCGAAAAATGGTGATTTTTCGGCAGAAAAACTCTTATTACAGAGCCGTGGTAACGAAAATGTGGATAAATTCAGTTGCTAAATATAGAAAAAATTCTCTAACACGTGGTGTAGCCAGAATCCATGTTTTATGGGTCATTGATACCGAAAAATCGACTGACGGCAAAAAATGTAAAGTGTGAACAACGCTAGCACCTAAACCGTTCAACCGATATCCTCCAAAGTTAATATTTCCCAATCGATATGGCTGATGTCATAGGGGTCAAACTTAATCTAAAAATCCTGCGTCTGGGGATCGTAATTTTAGATATGTTTTGAGGCAGTTAGATGTTACGTATGTTAGAATGTGTATGTTATTTTATAATTCTTCGTTTTTTAAATTGGAGCTTTTGTTATACGTTTACAAATTAATATTTTAGAAATTATTTAAAACCTATTCGAAATAAATATGAAAAAATATTGCTATCCTTCAGTCGCCCGCTCCCAACTTACGCAATTGGATACATAAGTGAGGCTTTGTATATTACTTCATATTTCATTTTATTATTATTAATTATTAGGGAACGGACTTTATTGTAATAAATAGGGAACGGATTTTCGTGTAAATACATGTTTTGATAGGAACAAGGTACCTGCTTTGAATTTGTTTTCTAGACATTCTGAATGAACTGAAACCATTTTTATTTTACATATTTTAGTATAAGTACATGTTTTTTTTTATCTTTTACCAATATTTTTTAACATATTTAGTTACATTCGAATTATACTTGTACAAAAAATATCAAATTAGAATGTCCCAGTAATATTTCGGAAATCTGTTTTTCTGTTAAACTTAGCAATGAAACACTGCACGTTTATGTCCTGACCCTCACTCCGACTGACCCTCTGCCCCTGCTTCTCAGAAACCGCGTAGGATGAGCGGATGGTCAAGAAGCAGAAGTGTAAGCAATCGCATGTTTTCTCGTGTTACATTCAACCCACGCGCAACACAATATTAATCGGACAAACATTGTTTAGAATGTCAGTCTTATCGCGCTTCCTGCGCCCCAGCAAGATACCTCTCTGCCTCAGAAATGCGAAAATCGGAACCTATCAGTATTAGCTCTCCACTACAACTGGTCACGTACAACCGGCTCTTCGTAAAACTACAGACTACTTTCAAGTATTTTACGTTTCATATAACAATCTTATTGAGTGGTGTGGACTGGTACGAGACAATGCAAAAAATCGAAGCGACATCCAAAGAGTTAGTGGCTAGATACATCCGCGAGTTTCCTAATGAAACCAGAAGTGACTCGAGTATATTGTACTGCGCATGATGCGAGAAAAAGGTTTCAACCTCCCAACGGTTTCAAGTTACGCAGCACATCGCTACAGCAAAACACAGAGAAAACAAAGAAAGAAAATTGAAGCTTCAGCAAACATTCCTGATATCTTCACCTGATGTTCAATCAAGTAAGTCGGTTTTCTATATCGGTTTGTGTCGTGCATTGGTTAGAGACGATATTCCCATTTACAAAGTCAGCAACCCTGAGTTCAAGAGCTTCTTAAAAAAATTAACTGACAAGCAAATTCCGCATGAAAGCACACTCAGAAAAAATTACATGAAAACTGTTTATATGGAAACTCTGACTAAAAATTCGAGAGGAAATAAAAACTAGTAAGATCTGGGTTTGATTTGATTGATTGATTGATGAAACTACTGACGTTGAAGGAAGATATATTGCAAATATTATTGTAGGAAAGATGTGCCCTGAATCTCCTTCGACATCATTTATATTAAATTGTGAAGTTTTAGAAAAATGCAACCACACTACAATTACCAGGTTTTTCAATGACTCAATGAGTCTGCAGTGGCGTAGTGGTATCATGCATGAAAAGATTTGGTTTTTAATCCATGCTGCTCCTTACATGGTGAAATCGGGGAGTGCATTAAAAGTGTTCTACCCAAAGATGATTCATCTTACGTGCGTAGTACATCGAGTTACATAGAGCTCTTCATCGAGTGGCAGAAACTGTTAGACATCAATTTCCTGATGTCGATACTTTGATATCGACTGTTAAAAAAGTATTTTTGAAAGCACCAAGCAGAGTTAAAATGCTTAAAGACAGTTCTCCTGAACTGAATTTTCCTCCACAGCCGGTAATTACAAAATGGGGCACATGGTTAGAAGCAGCTAAATATTATTGTGAAAACTTTGAGAAAATAAAAGATATTCTTTTGAAGCTGGACTCCGAGTCATCTGCGGCACTACAAAAAGCAAAATCTTTGATTTGTGATTCTAGTCTGACAATGAGATACAATTTGGCTTTCATTTCTGCAAATGCAATTTGTTTAGTAAATGCTATCGCAAAACTTGAGGCTCAGAACATACCATTAGCTGCTAGTATTGAAGTTATTAACAGTGCATTAACAAAATTAATAGACAACAGGTGAAAACAAAAAAAAATTAAAAAGAAATTACAACATTCGTTGGAGAAAAATCCAGGCTGGAAAGACATGAAAATTATTGCCAACATTCTCGGCGGAGGAAAATACACCTCAACACTGGAACTAGAACTAAATCCAATGAATTTAGGCGTTCAAATTTGCTCCAATTTCAGCCGCTACAAATCTATTTTGAGAGCTGATTGACAACCTTTTCTCTTTGAAAACTTGAAAATGCACGTTGTATCGAACAATTTTAAACTCTAACTTCAATTTTTATTTTACATATTTTTAATTTGTTCCTACATATTTTTGAAAAAATGAATACATATATATGTACATATATTGATTTTTTTATTACAATAAAATCCGTTCCCTAGTAATAAAAAAAGCAAAATGTGTACATATATATGTACTTATTTTTTTCAAAAATATGTAAGAAAAAATAGGAAATATGTGAAATAAATATTTGCTATGAAGTTTACAATTCCATTCTTCAAGCGTTTTCCGAGCAGAGTACGTTGAAATTTTACATCTACAGAAGCAATTATTTACTAGTTTCATCCGAAACATATAATGCTTTCGTATTATATACAGTGTTGTTTACGAGGAACCGGAGCTCAAGTGAATAGCACCATGTAGCCAGGTGCGTCAAGCTGGAACAGCGAAGTCAGCACACCGACACGAAACATGTCAAATCATTTATTGCTAATTAATTGCCAATTAATTGTCACATTTTTTTAATTAATTGCCACGTGTTTTCGTGGAGAAAACGGGTGTGTGGTAGCTTGACGTCAAGCCAGCACACACACATCAGTTAAATTCGAGCCAGAGCTCAACGGAAACCATTTAATCATTTATTGCTAATTAATTGCCAATTAATTGCCACAATTTGGAATTAATTCGCAAGTATTTTCAGTCTAAAATAATCAAAGTCAATGTCAGCAGGCATGACGCAACCCGCAACATAATAAAAAATTGGAATATAGAGAAAACAAACGAGCACAATCACATAAAATTGACGAGATAGTTTAAAGACATATTGAACTATTGTTTTACTCTATGCATGATTTAATTGCCCCTCTCTTTTATGAAATAATACATTTTTTAACTTCGTAGTTATGCAACCACGTACGACATTCAAATAGATAATGCAAGAGTACCAACAAGTACGATATATCTAAAATCTATTAAATAATTAAATACACATTCAATACTAGTATATTACACTAAAGATAAATTGATAAATGTTGCCGTGAATTATATAAACATTATTGAAACTGCATGGCAGTTATCGAACAAAACCAGATATTCAAATTCGAAAATACAGAGAACCAACGAGCTTAATCACATAAAAATAGGAACAGAGTTAATAGATATTTAGAACTAATTTTTTACTCTATACACGATTTAATTGCTCCTGTCATTTATTAAATAATAAATTTTTAAAACTTTGTTGTTATGAAACCTCATCGATTTTCGAACAGGAAATGCGAGAGTACGAACGAGCACAAATATCTAAAATCTATTTAATAATTGAATGCACATTCAATACTAGTTTATTACATTAAAGAAAAATTGATAAATGTTGCCGTGAATTATATAAATATTACTGAAACTGTATGGGAGTTATCGAACCAAGCCAGATATTCAAATTCGAAAATACAGAGAACCAACGAGCAGAATCACATAAAATTAGGAACATAGTTAATAGATATTTAGAACTAATTTTTTACTCTATACACGATTTAATTGCTCCTGTCATTTAATCAGACTTTCGAACAGGAAATGCGAGAGTACCAACGAGCACCAATATCTAAAATCTAATAAATATTTAAATATACATTCAATACTAGTTTTTTAAATTATAAAGTTACGTTATTAAATGTCGTGTAGCATATCAATATTATTGAAACTCCATCAGAGTTATCGAACAAAGCCAGATTATCAAATTCGAAAATATAGAGTACCAACGAGCACAATCACATACTAATTTTTTATTGTATACACAATTTAATTGCTCTTGCCGTTAGGGAGTAATAATTTTTTAAAATTCGTAGTTGTACAACCAGTACGAATTTCGAATAGAAAATGCGAGAGTACCAACAAGAACAAATATCTCATATCTATTAAATTATTAAATACACATTCAATACTAGTTTATTACATTAAAAGTAAATTAATAAATTTTGCCATTTATTATATAAACATTGGTGAATCCGCATCAGAGTTATCGAACCAAGCCAGATATTCAAATTCGAAAATTTAGAGAACCAACGAGCATAATAATGTATAACCAACAACATAGTGTTTAGTAATTTAATACTGATTTTTTATTTACATACGGTTTAATTGCTCTTCGGGTTACGAAGGAAATAACTTTTAAAAATTCGTAAATATGCAACCACGTACGACTTTCAATTGGGAAATTTTAAATTACCCTTTCAAAAGGGTGAAAGTGAAACCGAGTATTCGAACAAATTTTAGACTTTAAAATTTGAAAATAGAGGGAACCAATACGCACAAATATAGGAAACCAAGATCATAATTTAACAGACATTTGATACTAATTTACTACTCTAAAAAAATTTAAGTTTCCTGCCATTGATGGAATAAATAATTTTAAAACT
Organism: Teleogryllus occipitalis; assembly: GCA_011170035.1. Taxonomy (NCBI): domain Eukaryota; kingdom Metazoa; phylum Arthropoda; class Insecta; order Orthoptera; family Gryllidae; genus Teleogryllus; species Teleogryllus occipitalis. Next base: position 62,529 of record BLKR01001272.1, read on the forward strand.
TTATTGCAATGCTTTCTGGCCCGATTATCGGGTAGAAAATTAGAGAGTACGATCTGGCACAAAATAACCAAAACCTATTAAGTCTTTTAATGCACATTTAATACTAAGTTATTGGAGCAAAGATAAATTTTAAAAAGTTTTAAAATATTTTATATCGTAAGTGGCAAGAATAATGATTTTTTGTTTAGAAAACTTAATTAGTATAACATGTTTGTGAAATTATAGTCTTGTTTTTATTTGATTGATCTCGTTATTCTGCATCTTAATCGAATTTGAATATCTAGCAAGTTGAGTCTACTATGATTTTGTTTTATCAATATTTATTTAAATACGGCTACGGTTAAAAATTGATCTTTGGTGTAACACATTAGTTTTGATTGTGTGTTTTAATATTTAATAGGTACAAACTATGTACCAGTTGGTACACTCTAATTTCCTGCTCGAATATCATACGTGGTTGCATAAGTAAGAACGCTAAAATTAGTTACTTTGTAAATGGCTGGAGCAATTAATTTATGTTAAGAGTATTAAGTTAGTATCAAATATCTGTTAAATTATGATTTAGGTTTTATTTGATTGTTCTCGTTGGTTCTCTATATTCGAATTTGAATATTGGCATGTTTCGGCAACTATGATTCAGTTTTTAACAATATTTATTTAATACACGGCAATGTTAATAAATATATCTTTTTTGTTATAAATTGGTATTGAGTGTGCTTTTAATAGATCATTTTGCGATAGGTCGTCAAAATAGGTCTTAATCATAACGTTTGGCCTGTAGGAAGAGCTGCTCAACAATTGATATACATTTTACAGTTCCTATGAAAGCGAATAATTTAAAAACGGGAAATGACACCAACTTATTCGATAGTTTTCGGCAGTAGTCACAACACTTATATCGGGATATACATTCATTTTATTTACTAAATGTAGCATTGGATAACGTTTTTTGTTTAATTCTTATCTATAAATGTACGTATTACGTGGTTACGCGGAGGAGCGGAATTGATCGCCACATAAATATAGACACTTATTTTTAATATTAACCTTTTAGTTACGAACGGGAAACAATTATCCCGGCGATTTTCAGCTCAGCGCACGGTAGTGCATTTTCCCGAAATCCTTGCCAAAACCTCAAAAATGAAATCGCGTTTATTGAACTTTTGGAAATACTACGACACACTGTATACTTGGGGGCATCTGTTTCTGCCCACTTCGTGTCACTGGGTCAACTCCCCTGGCACCAGTATTCACCCGAACTTACCCTTCACGGCGTTCGGTAGATCTGCAGTGCGAGAGTAACACAGAGAAACGGTCTTTATTTGTAAGTGGTGGCCATACAAAGTTGTGCAGAGAAAACTGGCAGTATATATTCTCTTCCTGAAGGTTTGTAGAGTATTTTCATGTTAGTTTTATAATGCATTAATGCATAATACCGACGTGGGATGAAATATTAAAATGCATGAAATTAATACAATAATTTTAATTACTCATAAGTTCACGTAGGCTGAAAGTTACCAATTTCGCGGAATTCCGCGATGTTTCTAATTTCATTTACTAGCTGAATCTATCCTCTATCGAATCGAGTTATAAAATCATGCCCCAACTTGCCCCATTAGCAAATACAAAGAATTAACTTTTCGTCACGCACGCGTGATCGCTGAATATGACTCGTCGAGATCCGTCCTGAGAACGGGAACTGCTTTTACAATGCTGCTTCTAGCGGAAAATTTTGATCCCTTTTACTAAAATAAAAAAATTACTCAATATTATAAACAAAAAAATTAATATTTTTAATTTTTGTAACAGATTATGACTATTCACTAATATTACATGAACATAATATTTATATACATTACATCTTTGGGACTGGATTACGCACATTTTATTTCATTAAAATTGTACATAAAGTAATATTTACATAATATGTGTCATCAAAACACGTCTTAAGGAACCGGTAGCGGTAGCTCAGTGCATCAACTGATGTCTCTAACCGGAAGGTCCTAGGTTCGAGTCCTGACGGCGGCAGGATTGTAACGGTTAGCGTATCGGACTGTTATACCCAAGTTTGCGGGTTCGAACCCGATCGAAGCCGTGGATTTTTAAGGGCGAAAAAATCCGTCGTACGCCTTCCTTCGGAGGGGAAGTAAAGCCGGCTGTCCCATGTTAGTAGATTTACTGCATGCAAAAGATCCTCAAGCCTAAATGAGGCCTCTGAGCTAAATTCAAATCGCCTGTTTCGTTGCCCAAGTAATACCTTCTTTCTCCCATGGTTGGTGAAAGGAGCGTAGCGGAATTTGCGTGGTCAGACGGAAGAGCAGGCCTCATGGCCTGAGTCTCGACACGTAAAATAAGGCAAATTCAATTCAATGCCGGAGCAGTACCCTACCAAATGGACCACGGACCGCGCGCGATCTGTCCTTCCTATTCCTTGTCCTATCCTCTCCCATTACACAGACACTTAAACTAACATGCACTACACTACCACATATTCCGGGAGACCGGTCGGGAGCTGAGAGCTTGTCCCGGCTGGGGCGGTGCCCCGCTGGTGGGAGAGTCCTGGTTAGGGGGAAACCCCACTAGCCGACGGTAGGTCGGTGCCGGATCTCGCCATCCAGCGGGGGAAGATCACCGCTATCTCCCGAGAAAGAAACATGCACTACACTAACGGGACTAATGACCGAAGCAGTTGACGCGCCCGGAAACACGAAAAATCAATCAATCAATTAATCGTCTTAAGGAAGGCTGTGCGATCGATGAAAGGTCAAATACGTACGTGATATCAAAGAAACTCATCATACCACTTTTAAAAAATAAATCAAAAATACAATTAATCGTAAAGTAATATTTGTTTACTTAACTCCTAAGTTACATACCAACAATTATTCATATTAGATTGTTATTGTTATAAAATTAGTATTATATTATTTTTTATGAAATAATACTGAAACTACAATTTGAATATGGTCAAGAAACTTATTCAAATGCAATTCAAAGCGGTCTGAATGTAGAGCTTTCCAAACAACTCTTTTTTTAGTACGCACTGAATACTGCCAAGAAATATGTTTCTAAATATTCATGGTAATAATGCGTAGATCACAAATGATCACGGAGATATAAGACGGTATGGAGAAGAATTCTCGCGAACATGTTCAAGACTGCATCCATTCCAGGAGATGTTTAATCGCCTGTTGAGATCTTCTGTTCCTTTCATTTCCAGCTTGAGGGATGTTCCCAAAAGAAAGTTAATTCTTGAACAAATATGCTCTGTCTCATTTGCCTGAGCCAAATATATTGCAAATATATTGCCAAACATATTACAATTTGCAACTCTTATGGGCAAATTTTGGCGTAGAGTATGAATCGTTACGGCAATTGGTCTTGGACGAAACGTGTCTTTTCCTTCTTGAGGGCGCTCGCCATAGAAACGTAGGTGTTATTTTTCGTTTTTTTGTAAATATCTTTTGAAAAAATGAAGTTATCAATATGATTTCTTCACTAATCGTTTAGAAATAAAAAGCGGCAAAATTGGAGTACTGTTTCGTGCATTACCAAAATTGGAGTACTGTTTGCTTACATTATTAGCGGATTTAATGTGTAACTTCCATTGGAAGTTAGCAGGAAAACACATACAGCGCAATGAGCTATACAGTTTTGTGATTGGGTGAAATGGTCCTGCTAACTTCCAGGACGTGACATATTAACTATTCTTACGCGAGGAAACTGAAGCGTTATGTTTAATTCAAAATTAATGATTGAAACATGTTTAATTTACACCCATGTATTATTTAAGAAATTTCATTGAGAAAAAATATTAATAGTACTATATAATATTAATTAATTTTAATAAATATTTTAAAGTATTAATACTAATTAAATTTTAAATGTTTGCATTAAATTTGTGTAAATTAATTTATTATTTTGTTTATTAATTTATAAATTTATTTAAATTAAATGTTAATTTTTATTAAAAAGTAAAAACGTTAATATTAATAAACTCTTTTTTATTAATTAATAATGTTAGTATATAATTCTTATTAAGGAAGAAACACTCTTCTCCTAGTGGGCTCCTCCAGGTGCATTTTACAATGCGTAGAAGGGAACCCTTGCCCACATGCGATGTTAATAGCTAATAATAATAATAATAATAATAATAATAATAATAATAATAATAATAATAATAAAAATAATAAAATAATAATTTACTTTTATTGCAATTTATCTTAATATTTGCAGTTAATGTCAAAATATATTAAACCCTTAATATAAACTAGGAAAATAACATTGTATTTTAGCCCTATTTATTAATGTATAATTAAGATTTAATTGTAAAATGAAGTAAAAGGAAATCTTTTTTTAACAATAACAAAACTGGGCCTGAAAGCCTGAGCGTTCGTGATTATCTCAAGGTGTCAAAACTCCCTCAGATCGCTGAAGGAGTGGTCGGGGAGGGAAGAAACGGTCCTACGCCTACGGCACGGCGCATACGTTGACAGCCTCTCCAGGTGCGAAATACAAAGACAGGCTTAGGTCATCTCTCAGGTCAGATGGAATACCGGTATTATACCGGTATTTCTACCGGTATTCAATACCTTTTCGGTCCCTGCTTATAATTCTAGAAATACAATTGAGGCGTTATTTTACTGAAGCTCTTTATTTTGGCAGAAAGGTTTTTCGGCCACATTGCGGCCATCTTCAGTGTTACAAAAATAATAACAGTATATCTAAATTGAAAACTAAAAGTTTATGTACTACAGAATATTATTATGCATTCAATACAATTAGAATTTAAGCAAAATTGAAAAATTGGAATATAAAACGTGAAAATAGAAACATAATTTTGAATAAAGAATACATGAAATAACAAATGTTCAATGTAACGTAATTGTTAAAGAAGCTATCAAGTGCGATAACTGTTAAAAGAAGAAAGTTTTCGAACATCGTGTCTAAAATTTTGGGTGAACTGTCTGTTTTTGAATTTTGTGGCTAAAGACCCTGAGTGAGATCGGCAGCAATTCTCGAAAAGTATTGGTTAAAGAGACTAGCCACTGTTGCCGGATCGTTCACATTTATATCGTTATATTTTAAAACAACATTCTCTACAGGGCTTCTAGTTGATTTGGTCGTATTTTTTATTATGTTCCACATTGCTTTTGTTTTGTTATTTGAGTTCAAAATATCCTGATCGTGTTTCATGATTTTAGCCTGCCTTCTGACTTTTCGTAATAATGTTTTGTATTTTTTAAAGTACTAGCTGACCCGGCGAACTCTGTTCCGCCTTAACAGCCGGTCCCATCTTTTTCTCGCGTCGCACTCACTGTGAGAAACTTACTATCCTTGTTGCACTGAGTACGTGCAAAAACGTGCGTTCTCACACAGGAACGCTGTCGAACGGGATAAACAGTATCCTATGTCCGTCTCCTGGCTCTAAGCTTCCTGCTCACCAAATCGGTACAGCCGTTCTTGAGTTATAAATAGTGTAACTAACACGACTATATATAGATATAACGGCGAACGAAAGGCGGCTATCATTAGCGCCTTCCGTTATCAGTGCGGCGTTACAACAATGAGTTACAACAGGCAACAATGACCGCTAACATGCGAAATCACGCGAAAACGTGCAAAAACGTGCGTTCATACACAGAAACGCTGTCGAACGGGATAAACAGTATCCTATGTCCGTCTCCTGGCTCTAAGCTTCCTTCTCACCAATTTTGAGCCAAATCGGTTCAGCCGTTCTTGAGTTATAAATAGTGTAACTAACACGACTTTCTTTTATATATATAGATTTAAGGAAATCTTAAGATACGTTATGACGTTTAGAAATGAAAGAAAGAATTCTCTTGTTTTTACAAGATGTCCTAATCCCTTGTGTTATCCAAGAATTAGTTTTCCGTGAAATATTTAATTTTCTTTTTTGAAGAGGAAAGCAAGTGTTAAAATGAAAGAGTTGAAAAAAAAGAATTATATTTGTCGTTTGTATCAACAGTATTATAAACCGATTCCCATGATTCCTGCATCAAGTAATCAATGAATAATTTTATTTTACTTTTTGTAAACAATCTAGTCATACGTGTATTATTTATTGTGTCAGTGATCGCATATCTTATAATGGTAAGAATTTGTGCATCGTGGTCACTGTATCCTAAATCTTTTGTTTCAACTTCATATCGAGTAGTAGTTTTGTTAATTATAATTTGATCCGTGTAGGTACATTAATTGTAATGTCTAAATTGAAGGAATTAATTAAATTGAGAAACTTTTCTTTCTCGCAAGATTCGACCAGAAAATTATGTTAAAATCTCCGTATACAACAATGGATTCAAAAGAGCGATTGCTGACTTTGTTAAGTGTTATCTCCAGGTTTCCTATGAACAAGTTATAATCTGCAGTTTTCTTTGTTGGAGGTCTGTAGATGCAAAGTATTATCTTTTTTAGTGAAGTAACATGTACAACAGAAATTTCGAAAATATTTTCAATGGAATACACATTTAATTCCGCCAAGGGGATAGAATCAATATTATTTCTAACGTAAATACAGGAACCCCCATACGTAGGACCTTTAAGCGATTCTCTCTCTCTGCAATAAAAGCCTGCGAGCTAAAAGTTTGGAATTTGGAAAATGGTAAGTTCATTAGGAGATTACCAATGTTCTGTAAAGCAAATTTCCGTCCAAATACATACAACTTCATTGGATATAAATGTAGTGAAGGAGGTTAAGTGGAGTTCCATTTTCACAGTAATATTCAGGGATATTTTGCACACTAACGGCAATACCATTGATCCTAGAAGAAAACTGTACATACACATTGTAGGCAATTTTAACCTCCTTGATTTCATATCCGGTTAATACTTACGAAAAATTGATAGTTTTTAAGTTATATTGAGATAAAATAGGATAATTCCCGTTTTTCATGTGTTTCGCTTACATCACAAAAGTTCGTGGTGTTCTCACGGCTAAATCGTTTATCGGAGAAACAATTCTTACCGACATTAAATGTAGGTAATTTTATCTTCTTTCATTTTGTATAGGACCATTAAGTACGAAAAGTGGATGGCTTTTGAGTTATTTTGAAAAAACTGACAAAAGGTGTGGTATTTACGTATTTTTTGCTTAAAAAGCATATTTCTAGACAAAACTTTTCTTGGCAAACCTGATATTCGTGTTCAGCGACCCCAAAAAATATAGGAAGTAAATATCAAAACTTTCTCTTATTTTCTACCATACGACCGGACTGGAAGCAAATGCTTGGTCTTCGTTAGTCGGGAAGACTCCGCAGTCGCCAGGGAAGCTCGGAGGCTGGAGGGAGGGGGACAGGTAGCGGGAACAGCTGGGTCGGCGGACCCACCCGAGAGCCTCCCGTCGGCATGGATACAACACCCCCTTTCCGTGTCCCTCTGCACCGCGCGATATTTCCTACAAATACCCCCCACCAACAGCCAGTCCTGTTCTGTTCTTCCCTTCACACTTCGCGACGTTGGCGCTTTCTATGGGCGGACGGGAAACTATTCAAAGGAGGTAGCTCGAAACAAGCCTCATGAGCAGCCCTCTATGTACATCTTTATGCGAGGGGCATCCAGAGGCAGATGAGCGGAATCCGGCTCCAGTGCCGGATTACCGCATACCCTGATCCGATCGCAATCTTGTCGAGAGCTCTAATGAATCTTCTTGTATCCTAATTCAACACGTCAAACTTTTTTCATCTTTTACTCTCTTGTTTAAAACAAAATTATGCGATCTACTTATCGTCAGCTTTTGAACTAATGGGCATTGTTTAGAAGTTACACTCCGGTACCATGACTATTGTCTTTTTGCAAATAAAGTATTATTTCTAGTGAAATTCACTGAATTTCATATTGGTGACAATCTGGTATGTCACAATATATGTATATGTGTATCTACAATATTTAAAGTAACAAAATTTATCCACTTTTTGGTTGCCAGGACCCGGCAAGAATAGTTTACGTCTAATATTTGCCACTTTTCAGCTGAGGATTAAAATTATTTCTCTTCTTACGAAGGTCGAGAAAATAAATATATGAAAACATAAATTTTAAAAAAATCTGTATTATTTATGTATTTTATTTTATTGCAAATGATTATTAACGGTTCAAAAAAATGACTTGCGCAGCCGGAAGACAAACCTGGAACTCCCATTATACGCTCACTTGCTCTAAACACTTGTCCTACCAAGACTAAACTTCTTTAGGAAAGTAGAGCTCCTGTGACTGTTGCACTTTACACTTCACTCATCTATAGTTGTAAATTTAACAATAACGTAGGAACATGTTTTCCCATCCCGCAACAACCATCTAATTGCTGCGTCCCCCATATCTACTTAACAGAAGTAATGTTCCGAATGATGTCAATCCTATGCTATTGTTAAGCTTACATCTGTGACCGGGTGGCGAAATTACTGTATTTTAAATTACAAATATTAATATTTTTTCTATTTTTCTTTTTTTATAAACATTTGCTGACAAGGAGGGGCCTGTGGATTGCCTTCGGACCCTAGTTCTTGAAGTCCGGCTTTGGGTGTTCTCTTTAATTGCTTTATGAGACTGAAGACTGACCCTTAATGCCAACGTTGGATCTTTGCATCGTTCTCCCGTCTCCACCACAAGGAAGGGGTACCGTGGAATGTAGCAAAACTGTGCCACTTGCAGCGACTCCGGTCTCATTTATACTGATATAAGTTTATATGATTATTTCTGGTTACATAATCAGAAATTATACCATCGGAGAACATAATTTTGTTCAAGTCATGTTTTCGTAAAATCTATTAAAATGTTTCCCGAGTGAATCAACGTCCCTGGTATCGTGTTTTCTATGTACCGGGCTACCAACAAAACCAGCGTGCTTGATATCTTTTTATAAAATCCAAATGGATGAGCTGTAACTTCGTCATTGTTGTTCTTAACCCTTGAAAATAATAATGAATGACCACATAAGAAATGAATATTTTCAAACAAATCACATTTGATTGTTGAATCACATTTAATATTGACATATGAACTGAGGAACGAACTGAGAGATATTATAATACTAATCGGAAAGGTAGTGAGTAAAAATCACATTAACACTTAGTAATTCTGAGTCTAGTATTAGAGAGTTCCAGAGACAAAAATAAAATGGGGAACAGAAAACTTGACCGACCAGCAACTATTACAAGGAATCAAATATATAATGCTCTTAGCCAATATAAAGATTTAATTATAGACAAAGAAACTTATTTGATTGGTAAATCAGATCCCTTGTGGGATGAAATTTCACAATCACTTGGTGGAGTAATAAAAAACAAATCACTTTATACATACGCATGTGATTACAAAAAATAAATTTCTAGCGAGCTACCTGGTCACAGTAGTAGTATTGTTCACCTACCTGATAGAAATAAGGACAATGTTGACAACATCGACAGTATTTCTAATAGTTCATCAACTAACACCACTGATTCTGAGTGCAGGGATATCGAAATTGATATACCTTTTTCAGTCACAGAATTTTCTGAACTCATAGAAAATACTCAGTACAAAAGGGATGGTGGAACAAAACAGCGCACATGGACTCGTTTCAAACCTGGCATTTATCAATATGTCATTGGAAACGAAATTTTTGAAATTGTATTGCATTTTATTTTATTTTGGTTGTTAACCAATTACTTCTAAAATGCAATATATATATATATATAATATATTTAATATAAATATATTTATAATAATATATTTTAATTATAATATATAAAATTTGGCAATATTTTTTATTACACCACATGTTGAACTTCATTCCACTGAAAAATTTGTTTAACTTTTCCTCTGTCAGTGTAATCGTTGAAATTGTTATTACCGCAGGAGTGGAATTTATTCGATCCTCTCATTGTAATATGACTAAATTGGTACAGGGATTAAAAAATTTCTGAGCAATTATGTAATATTAATCCGTGCCATCGAGTACTTAGTTCTTCACATTATTTTTTCCCATAGAAACAAACACAGTACTGTTAACCGTGTGTACGTGTATGTGTATTACCTTTCCCTTCAAATCAAAATTGTTTCATGCCTAAATTATATTATTAATAGGCGTGTGTCAGCGCTGAGCGTCTTAGGCTCTTGACTAGGCGTTTTTACTATCAACTTTATTTCTGTCTAGCCCATAACTAATAAAAACACTTTCGTTTATGAAATAATTCTGAATTGTAACCAGCTCTTTTAATAATAAACTCCTTTACAACATATCCACGTTTTGCTGTACAGTGTTACTTCGACTCAGCACTAAAAACTAAGTACTCGCTGGCAAGGTAAATTTTATTTGCTTTACTTCTTACATTCTCACTTACTACTATGAAGTATAGATAAATTATTGAAATGCTGCAGCGCGAAACGGCGATTTTTCGGGAAGAAAACTCATTTCGTGGGTTCTTCAAGCCGAAAATGTGGATAATTCTTGATTTTTTATGTAATAAATTACATAATGTAATACGTTGTGTAGTAAAAATTAACATTTTGTGGGCCCTGGATACCGAAAAATTGGTTTAAGGGAAAGGGTCTGTCTGTCCATCCTGAGCAATGGTAGCACATAAATCGCTTCCAGGATTTTTTTCCAAATTTTCGACGATTGCGAATTTTCCACTTTCTTTTCAATTGTTGGGATGGTTGTGAAATAATAAGAGAGAGGGTTGAACAAATTAAATTCTCGCATAAATAACGTCCAAAATGGGTATAAAAGATTTATTATGGTAATTATTTTTTATTTTTAGGGAAATGTGATTGTGGTTCAATTTTACGTATTGAAATTGAAACCGATGGAGCTTCACAAACTGTGAATTTACATTGTCAAATTAAAGTAGGATCGCTAAAAAATGCAGCAAACTAATTCTAAGGAATCCAATCAGAAGGCAAATTGGACAAACATTACAATCTAAATCAGTCGAAGTGTACCGTACTGAAAAAGCCACCAACTCTTTATAAGCCTTGTGTATCGACAAGCAAAATATGAAGAGCATGTGAAGAACTACCTTCATAAGGATCCATTAAAAGCTTTAGACATAATGGCCAATAGTCAGTATGCTGATTCCATCCATCAAATAAGCCTCAAACCTTTTTCAGTGCTTTATTGGACAAATTCTCAATTGCATACTTATCAAAAGTATTGCCGTGCCAATAACAGTTGTGTGTCTAACGACGCTTCAGGAGGTTTCGTTACTAAAGTGTCAAAACCTTTCAACACATCATGTGGACCGATATTTTTATATCAGATATCTATTCGATGTGATGTTGGACAATTTACTGTTGCACAAATGCTTTCCGAAAGTCACAATACGGATCAAATACAATTTTTCTTAATGAATGTTAAACGGTATGGAGCACCCGCTCCCAAAGAAATTGTAATGGACCTATCCAGAGCTTTGCTAAATGCAGTTGCGCGAACATACACAATGCACGAATTTATAGAGCAATATGCAGATGATTGTTATTATAGTAAAATCCCTAATGTTTATATTCGTTTGGACGTCACGCTCTTCATAAAATTGTACAGTGGACTTTTGAGCCGAGAAAAAAAAATTAGAAGAACAAAACGGATGTCTTGCATCCATAGGTGAACTCATTATGTGTCGCAATAAAAATGAGGCATTGAGTATTTTGAAGTCAATATTCACAGTTAGTTACAGTGAAATTGACGGTCAATTAAACTGTGGACAGTCTTCGCTCTGTCAAAAAGAGAATGAAAACTTAAAATCAAAAATAACAGGTAAATCAATGGCATATATCTTGGAAAAGAATTAGTCGACTCGACTCATTTTTTTCTTAAATGTAGACAAAATATTCTGTTACAGATTTCATATTTCATAATCATGAAAATTAATTTAATAATCACATGGCAAATAGTGTAGGCAAAAATATAGGTTTTTTATCTTGCTGTAAAATGTTTTCATCAAAAAATAAATTTAAGTGATAGCATTCACTTTTGTGATTTTATACCTTAATTTTCAAATATTTTTGTATTGAAAATAGCAGTGACTAGAAATGAATAATATTATTATACTAAATGGTTATACTAAATATTTTTCAAAGTAGTGCAGTTTTAAAACTTACAAGTAAAAGGTTTTCGAAACACATTTTATCAAGATTAATATATAATTACTATTTTTAGGAGATACAAATACTACAGCTGATGGGTATTTAGATGCATTTATTTTATTTATTTATTTATTTATTTATTTTACGTCAAAAAAACAGTAAAAACTGCGTATGACGTGCTATGGGGAAAAGTGAATTGTGTGCACATTTTCAAAATTCTGTGATCCCTACACTAAGTCATATACTACTTAAATTTTGAATTTTGAAAGGAAAAAAAAACAAAAAAACTCCCATGTAATAAAATCTATTTTCAAGGATAAATAAGCAATAAATTTTGAATTTTGAAAGGGAGAAAAAACAAACAAAAAAACTCCCATGTAATAAAATCTATTTTCAAGGATAAATAAGCAATAAATTTTGGCTCTTATTGCTTCCTGCCGCGACAACGTGGAAACGATAATTTGAATAATTGTATTTCCCACTGAATTCTAGAAGACGTGCACAGAAAATGAAGTTACATTTATGTCCAGAAGCAAAACAAGGGGCCATCTCAGCATTTGCTCAATGGATCAGGGAAACTGGACGAAAACCTGATCGAGATGGGGGTCATTGACTCGGAAGCTGTGTTACAATAGTTGTTACAGGTTGTTTATACTCATTTATACAGTCCAAATGGTAATTAATACATTATGTATCATTGTTAAAATTAATGTTACTTTTCTTGTGATGCTCAGTATAGTCTCTAATTGTATAGAAACAGTTATGCAGCAGAAACGATTTCACTTGTGATTTAAGCTTTTCTATTGAATTTAATCGTTTAATGTCATCTGGCAAAGTGTTGTAAAATAATGTACATGTATTGTATGTGAATTTTTTGTAATGAGCTGTTGATACTGTCACCTGATGAATATGATTTCTACGTCGAGTGTTATAGTAATAGACATCGGCATTTTCTGAAAATATATTCCCACCCTTAAGCAAGTCATTTTTGACAAAAACCACTGATTCGTAAATAAAAAGACACGGTAATGGTAGAATTCCTAGATTAATGAAGATAGGCTTACAAGAATCGCGTGGGTGGGATTTGGTTATTATTCGTACAATTCGTTTTTGTAATCTAAAAGTCTGGGAGCTATAAGATGTATTTCCCAGAATATTATGCCATATCTCAGGCGGGAATGAACATTCGCGAAGTATACACAACGAGCAGTGTGAAGGCTGACTGAATTTGCAAGAATTCTGAACGCGTAGCATAATGAACTTAATTTTGTGTTCAATTCATTTAAATGGACGTTCCATTTAAGGTTTGATTGAATTGAGAGACCTAAAAATTTTGTTGCATTAACATGAGTCAATGGTACACTGTTCATTTTCAATGGAGCACAGAATTGTTTATTTGAAATGGAAAACTGCATTAAAACCGTTTTCTCTTCGTTTACTATTAATTTGTTATTTCGGAACCAATTTGAAACATCTGATATTGTACTATTTACGGTTTCTTTATTGCAAAGGATGTTCGTATCATCCGCAAAGAGAACCGTTCTTCCGTTTCGAATCGTCGAGGGCATATCGTTACGTAAAGTAGGAACAGAATAGGGCCTAAAATCGATCCTTGAGGAACTCCATATGCAACGGGCAAAGAGTCGGAAAGGTGCGTACGTAATGTTCCATCATTCCAGTAAGGTATTTCAACTTTCTGAGATCGTTGTTTAAGGTACGAACATCACCAATCTAGAGCAATACCACGGATTCCATATGAAGGTAATTTTGAAAGTAAAATGTCATGATCAATGATGTCAAAAGCTTTTGAGAGATCTAAAAATAATCCAATAGGTGCCTCGTTTTGATCTAATGATGAGGCGACATCTTTAAGAAAAGAAAATATAGCTGTTTCCGTTGATTTTGATTTTCTAAATCCATGTTGGCAATCTGAAAGCGCGTCGTGTTTAGTGAGAAAGGTTTCCATTCGTACGTAAAAAAGTCTCTCTAATATTTTTGAAAAAACTGATAGAAGAGAAATGGGCCGATAATTTTGAATTTCATTTTTGTTGCCTTTTTTGAAGAGCGGCTTAATTTTAGCTGTTTTGAAAATATCTGGAAACGTTCCAGTGCATAAAGATGCATTAAATATGTGAGTTAACGGGTGTATAATGGCATACGCACAAGTCTTTAACAAAGAATCTGGGAATTCATCTAAACCGGACGAATATTTATTTTTTAGTTTACCGATTATTTTGAGAATTTCATAGGAAGAAGTTTCGGAAACGAACATTGTGTCTAAAATTTTGGGTGAACTGTCTGTTTTTGAATTTTGTGGCTGAAGACCCTTAGTGAGATCGGCAGCAATTCTCGAAAAGTATTGGTTAAAGAGACTAGCCACTGTTGCCGGATCGTTTACATTTATATCGTTATATTTTAAAACAACATTCTCTACGGGTTTTCTAGTTGATTTGGTAGTATTTTTTATTATATTCCACATTGCTTTTGTTTTATTATTTGAGTTCAAAATATCCTGATCGTTTTTCATGATTTTAGCCTGCCTTATGACTTTTCGTAACAATGTTTTGTATTTTTAAAGTAGATAAGGAAATCTTGAGATACGTCATGACGTTTAGAAATGAAAGAAAGAATTCGCTTGTTTTTACAAGATGTCCTAATCCCTTGTGTTATCCAAGAATTGCTTTTCCGTGAAATATTTAATTTTCGTTTTTGAAGAGGAAAGCAAGTGTTAAAATGAATTGAAAGAGTTGAAAAAAAAAAGAATTATATTTGTCGTTTGTATCAACAGTATTATAAACCGCTTCCCATGACTCCTGCATCAAGTAGTCAATGAATAATTTAATTTTACTTTTAGTAAACAATCTAGTCATACGTGTATTATTTATTGTGTCAGTGATCGCATTCCTTATAATTGTAAGAATTTGTGCATCGTGGTCACTGTATCCTAAATCTTTTGTTTCAACTTCATATCGAGTAGTAGTTTTGTTAATTATAATTTGATCAATTGCCTTCATCGAATTTTGTGTGATTCGTGTAGGTACATTAATTGTAATGTCTAAATTGAAGGAATTAATTAAATTGAGAAACTTTTCTTTCTCGCAAGATTCGACCAGAAAATCAATGTTAAAATCTCCGCATACAACAATGGATTCAAAAGAGCGATTGCTGACTTTGTTAAGTGTTATCTCCAGGTTTTCTAAGAACAAAATATAATCTGCAGTTCTCTTTGTTGGAGGTCTGTAAATGCAAAGTATTATCACTTTTAGTGAAGTAAGATGTACAACAGAAATTTCGAAAATATTTTCAATGGAATACACATTTAATTCTGCCAAGGGGATAGAATCAATATTATTTCTAACGTAAATACAAGAACCACCATACGTAGGACCTTTATACGATTCTCTCTCTCTACAATAAAAGCCTGCGAGGTAAAAGTTTGGAATTTGGAAAATGCTAAGTTCATTAGGAGATAACCAATGTTCTGTAAAGCAAAGAACGTCCGTTTGATTTAGATCGCTCTGTAGAGCTGCCTCGATAAACTCAGTTTTATTTGAAAGGGACTGAACATTATGGTGAAGAATGTTTATTTTTTGCAAGTACCTACACGAATGTTTTTCTGCTGCATCTGACTGTAGTTGCTATATATTTACTCCATTTTTACCTCGAGTGCGTGGTCGAAGGTTGTAGTGTGTCCGGGCAGTGACAGGTTGTGAGGAAGATGGGGCATCAGATGAAGACGAATTGGTAGTAGGAATGGGAGAAACGGGAGTAGGTTCAGAGGAAGAGGCAACAGGGTTCGAAATAAGGGTGGGGGGTGGAGAACGTAAGGAAGGTGAAAGGGACGGATTTTTGGCAGGAGACTGTGTAGGACTGGAGTTGATGATGTATTGTGCAAGCTTGTTACCGACTGCATGTTTTCCAGCAAGGTTCATGTGAAGACCATGCCGGGTGAAGTGTTTTGCTGAGAGGAAATTCATTTCAAAAATTGTGACATTTGTTTCTCTCAGCTGCAGTTTCAATTGTTGGTTTGCGTGCTTAATCTCGCTGCATAGTGTTGGTCTGTTGTACCAGAAGGGCAGAGTCGAGACTACAATGTTAGTATTTTGGGCGGCACATTGTAATTTGTTAACATGTTGTTCAGGTGTAAAGTTACCGCCCAAGTTAATGTCATTCTGCCCTCCTATGATAATGACTGTGTCCTGATTGGTCATTGTTTTCGTGTGGGTGTCCAATTCTGCAGTCACATCTGCAAACCTCCCGTTAGGTTTAAAAATAGATGAGACTGAGAAATTGGAGGGTAACTTCCTACTGAGAATGGAGGAAAGATGGCGGCCATGACTGTCAGCTAAAATAAGTACCTGTTTTTTAGGCTCAGTAGGAATGTCTTTGTTTTCAAGTGAGCTAGGATGCGCAGCTTTACGTGTTTTGGTTTTGACGCGCTTCCTAGCCTGTTTGCGTTGGTTTGTGCATGTATTTGTCGATGGTAGAGAAGGGTGGTGAGGATCAGGAAGGCGAGGAAAATCTGTTTCATAATCTAAAACACTAAATTTGTTTTGAGTTGTGACTGGCTGCGGTGTCTGTGTCTTTTGTACAGTCACGGGTGTACGGTTGGTATTATTCGCAGTGTTGCCGACTTGTACCCAACCGTCTGTGTAGAGAACGACCTCTTCCAACCTTCGGATATGTTGATCTAAATTATTGTTTACGTGTGTGAAGGCTTTCAGAAGGTCGGCTTTGAGAGTGTAGAGTAAAGAGAGTAGAACGAACAGTAGCCATGTCACGAATGCGTTTTAATGTACGTGATAAAAATTAAAATAAATACAAGAAAACCCAGATAAGAGCAACAAAAACCTAGCTTTGTATTTTAAAAGTGTTAAATTGATGTGTATTAAATAAGTTAAAAATCAAGATTCAATACAAAAACTAGAAGGTATGCTACACACGTCGGCATAATTTTGTAAACAACCTAAGGAATATAAATCCTCCACGTTGGACACACAATATATAATAAAATCTGCCTAAGCCGGAATCGAACGGGACAAAAAATTCCCGTTTATGGAGGTTTCCGTTTCATGCACGTTTGTCCATTTTGTGAACTAATTTCGACATTTCTGCCCTGAAAGTAGTAAATTGCATGACTTTTATAATAATCAAAATCCATTAACATATAACATAACGTATTTATAGAAGGAATCATCAATAAATGAATAATAAACACTATTTATTGACAGCTTCTTATTATAGTTGAAAAATATACCTTCCTGGCTATATTCGGACTGCTTGCTGACTTTCAGCGCACAATGCGTCACAACCGAATACTATGACTTTCCGATACACTCGCATGGCCTTGAACAATGCGTATCTGACTGAAGGGTTATGACTTTCAACGCGGAGAAGGGAAACACGTGAACAGAAACCATGCCCTACACATTCCCACGTTCAAAGAGTCGGGAGAGAGGGAATTCCCCTACGCCTTGAGAGACAAGTGACCCCAAGGTCGGATTCTTCGCCGACAGCTGAAGCCCGTCTCCTTCAATGTTCGGCTTCCAGGACTAAATAGCGTGTCACAGAGATAGAGAATTTCTAACAAGCTGGCAGAGTATTCATTTCATTAAGAATATCTCGCGTCTCACTGCCAATTCCATTACATTCCCAAGAATTCCGTTTTATATTTTTTCCGGCAGAACATGAAACTGTTTCCGTGTTGAGGTTCCGTTTTATGCTATGTAAAATGCCATTTAACTTCATGGACCGGAGAAATTTCCCGTTTTAGGCAGATTTCCGGCTTATACATGTTCCAGTTTAGACAGATTTTACTGTAGTACCATCTAAATAGGATACCAGAAAGCAAAACATTGATATAAGCAAGTATACGAAACTCGATGAATTTTTAATGAAATTGTTCTATCACTTAATGAAAAATGAAAATGTATATTTATTAAACCCAATATAAAATATATTTCATATTTTAACGTTAAAATCAATTACATTACACATAAAAATATATTACGCTAAGCGTCAAAACACTTCACTGTAGTAGAATGTGAACAATTTATTATTTCCCTGAGGAGCAAATGTGTTACTTCTGGCCCGCTTTTGGTAACGAAAAACCGATCTCTACTACCGGACTTAAAAATTCTTTTCGGACATTTCATTCCCATTTCGTTCATGGTTTATTGTTAAATTGATAACGTACATGTAATTGTTTCAGAAATGTTTAGGCTTTCTACATGTTTTCTATTCTATTTAATTCTTTTAAATTTTCAAAACATATACTTGAGATAGGTATAATTCTCTAAAAATGCCAAAAATTATCGACATCAGAAACAAGACAATAAGGAAAAACTTAAAAAATATTACTCTTATCATATTGCACATATTAAATTAAAAATTAAATATACCTTTGCATTGAGGAGTTTCTGAGCTCCAAGTGCCATTCTCTAAACATAAACGCCTTCCGTGTCCGTCCAATTCATAATTTTTTCACATTCATAAAGTACGACAACTCCATAGAATGTTGCATTAGACGCGAGACTATATCTTCCATGAAGTGGACTTCCTGGACTTCCACAATCAACATCTAGAAAGAACATGATGAATTTGATGATGCATTTGATGAAGATAATGAAATTGGCTTTTCACCAATGAATGAGGACTGCAGAATGAGACATGATAACTCATGGTGCCGTTGGGGGAAAAGTGTGAGAGAAGAAGTCCAGAAAGCCTTAGCAGAAGAGAAGGAAAAAGAAGAAGACAGAACACTAGAAGACAATGCCGCCTTTATGCCTAGTTTAGGAGATCGTCTTCTTGAGCCTTGTTTCCTCTGTGGGGAAACGTTTGCCGAGATGACTTCGGTTATGGTAGAGTACCAGCAACGTCTTCTGCTAGTGAGAGTGAATTTAAAATTTTAAAAAACAATGTTTTCAGAAATGATTTCCAAATTCCTCTCCGAGTAGATTTGTTTGTTCAAATACATTTGTATTATCACGAGGGGAAGATGAAAATGATTGATGCTGCGCTGTCACAAAAGCTGGATGACAGTGTTATACATCACAATGAAGGTATTTATTGCGTATTTATTAAAATAAACTTCACTTCTAATAAACAAAAGATATACGTTTCACCAATTAATTGAACTTTTTATAAGAATGACTTTAAATAATTATTACTATTAAGTAACAATATTGCTCATTGGTGTTTATAATCATTTCAATTTCCAATTTACATAATATCTTGTGAATAGTTCATAATAATATTAAAACTATAATATTGTTACCTTTATTCCCAATTGCTTCTAATTATTTCAGAAATAAATACCCATCAGACTGAGGATTTACAACCTACAACTTTGTCGCAGTATGTAGAAACATGTCCTGCATGCGCACAAGGCGATATAGGTCCGAGAAACTGTTTCAAATGTTCGAAACCAGTGCATCATTTTGATGAATGTTCTGATACCGTGAGTGGTGATGAGAAGGCCAGCGGAGAGTTTTCAAGGGATGCAAACAGCAAATCAAAACATCATCAATCAGCAACAGCAATAGTGTTTCTGCAGATAGCTTGCTGATCTCCAGATCATCAGACAACGGTCGAATTCATCTTCCTCCCCAAAAAGGAGTACTACCTCAAGGGCGGCGGCGCTAGCCGAATGCGTTTACTACGCTCCGTGAAGTCACGAAGGTTAAGCGAATTCGAGACTCGCGGGTTCGTGGTTGGGTGACCGGCCAGGAACCCCGGGACCCAACGTCGTCGAGCCCCTGGCCGAAGGGATAAAAGGCAATGACTGACTGCGACGTGACGAGACTTGACAAAGATTAAAAGTAAAAAGCACTTTAATAGAGGATTACTCCCCAGTGCTAAAGCGCCCAACTTCACTTAACGGGGCTTGGAGAGGCGTTGCGTCAAGGTGGAGACACAACAAATCAAAAAAATAAAAATAAAAAAAAGGGATGGGACCTGCCTTGCTTGCGCACGTGATGATATCGGACCAATATGTTTGTATGTACAATATGTTTTATTAACATACATAATAGTGATGACTGTTCTTCAATTCAAAAACATGGTGTCGGTCAATTTAGAATTTGCCTAAATTGCATAAAAACCAATTCGGCTCTTTCAACACTAGCCTCACGTGAATGTGAAGGTTGGAAATTTCCCAGGGAGGCTAATAATGAGAGAGGATTGTATTTAGGTGGCCACAAAGAAAAAATAAAAGACTTTATCATGGAGGAAACATAAGACACTACCCATATTAAAAAATGGTAGTGCTCAAATTCTACATCCTGTTTGGATTGATGGAAAAATAATAACAGTTACAAATACTTGTGCATTTGATAGCTTAACGTAGTTGATGCTTTGACATCAGCTTTTGATCATGATGAATTGAAAGGAAAGGTTAGTATATTTTCTTGATTTGAAATGATGTTAGAGTATATTATAACGTAAACATATATTTTTGGCCAACCAGAGAATTTCGAAATATTATGATTTTCAATAACAAATAAATGTTTGTTTTCATTTTAGATTGAGTCACACCAAAATAATAAGTTTTGCCAATTTATTACCAAAATTATTGAGAAAGGCTTACACGCTCGCATTTATAAGGACAGAACGAATATTTTTCTACAGTTTCATTCGCTGGACATAATAAATAAAGAAGCTAAAATGTTTAGATTACAATGCGGAATTAATGTCAGTGAGTTGTGCAGAAAATTATTTCTCGAAATTTCACATATCACTGAAGAAATAGTTTTTTACGGAAAATTGTGCAGAGTATACCACAATTATCTGGGGTCAGTCCATATACTGGACGACGACATTGAGCATCCTGATGCATACAATTTAATAGCTGAAAAATTCAAACTGGACATGATAAGAAATTGTATCACTGATAACTGTATGGGCAAAAGAACAGTCAAGTTACACGAATTAGGTACCAATATGATTCCAGTTATCCTGTCTCTCGCCCTGTCTCACTCTCTTTCTCTCCGTCTCATTCTCTCTCTCTCTCTCTCTCTCTCTCTCTCTCTCTCTCTCTCTCTCTGTGTCTGTCTCTCTATATCTGTCTTTCTTTCGATTTCATTCACACATACACGCATACGTGGATCTTTGTACTTCTATTTTATGAAAATTGAATTGAAAATATAGTATGCCTAAAGTAAATGCAATTTCAGTCAATTTTCAGGTGATATTACAATCTTAGAAGTAGGTAATAAAGATGCTATTCGAATGAATAGGCCTATTAAACTTCAAAATATCCCAACGAAAATTTGTAACCCGTTGGGAAAAGGTGAGCTGTCCCTCCTTGGGGGAGTAAAGTATATTGGACCTAATCAAGTAATCCAACACACCGATATTAATACTGTCACCCATTACACTGCACTCTGTCTTCGAGGTGACAAATGGTATGAGTATGACGATCTGTTAACTAAAACACAAAGAAGAAAGGGGAGCAACACAGTAATTCCAGTAATTTTAATATATACAAAGCATTAATCCTGTACTATAAAACATGTTAAGACAGAGTATGTTCACCATGTTGTTAAGTAAATTGTGTTTAACAATTTATTGTGTACTTACGAGGCGCATCCAGAAGGAAAGCTTCCCAGTGACGCAAAGTTGCAGGTGTGTGTGTGTGTGTGCTGGTGTCTATCGCAGGTGGAAAGCTTCAAATACACAGGATTACTAATGTTGAAGGGATTAATATTGACAGGATTAATAATGAAAATTACCTTTTCTTCTTGTTGATGACAGAGGAAAACTAACTTCCGGATGCGCCGCGAATAACGTGTAAGATAATTTTATTTACTTATCGCATTGACTGTGAGGTCATTAGCGTAATCTAAAATAATTAAAATTTTGTTGACAAAATTTCAGTTTTAAGTTTTACAGGTATACTAGTTGAAAGTATTGTTATGGAAAGAATTACAGTAAAAAGATTTAATTTTAGTTTTGTTGTTTAGCATTAATTTCTTAACAATTTCATATTAGTAGTTGTGCAAAATATGGTTTTACAGATTACACCTTTTTTGCAGTATGAATGTGGTAGTTAAACATGTGATATTTTACTGCAATATTTGTTTAATATGTTCTTCAATTGTGATACTTATAATTGCGGCAATTATGTGATAAGTTAACATAGGTTTAGGGTTTTATCCATAAACAGGTTTTACCATATTTATTTCATGATTGAACTTATCTCGTAGTATACTTTATACTTATCACAATTCAAATTAATCTTCATGATCTACACCTATAAATTTAACCTTGATGCGATTGAATGCCAGGCTAGCACTCCACCATGTTTCTTTACTTTTTCCTGCCAACTAAATTGATAATGTAGCTATTTATAAGAAATTATTTATTCTATCTCTAACTGCTAGAGAGGTTATATTTTTCTCTCTTTATTTCTAGTCGCATCAACAACTAAGGTCATCATCGACCACAATGATTTATAGCCAGTGTTTAGACAATTATAATTTCATACATCATTACTTTAACATAAGTGTCATAACATGTATATCCTAATAAAGTGCACATATTTTTTATCATACTGTAGCGTCGTGTCGCTAAAACCAGCGTGGGCACGCGGCGTGGTGCGCACCGGATGCGTAGACAATGGCAGAAGCTATGACGCACGGGTTTTTTTCCGACGGGGTGTGCGGGCGTTAGGGTGGAGGCAATGGAGGCGGCGGGCAGCGTCGCGAGGGCTATTTAAGGGCTGTGAGAACAATAGCTCCTCCTTCTTTGAGACAGCGGCATCGGCAGCGTAGGTCGTCAGTGAGAGGTGCGTGCGTGCACGCTGCGAAGGAGCCGGCAGTTATTGTCGTGACTAGTGAGACATGTAGTCAGTCTCAGGGCAGGCGGTACTACGCACGGCGAAACATTAGGTAGTATGTTGCGGTGTGGTAGCCGTTGTAAATATCTCTCCTAGCAGTGGGGTCTATTTAGTTAGTTAATTGTATACAGTGCATTGGTTATTTGTGACTACGGTCTAAATTGTGAATAAACCTGCGGTTATTACAACCCACTCTCGTCTGTGTACTGATTACAATTGTATGACGCCACAATACATAACATATTTATACAGTATCATATGCCATTAATAATATTAAAATTTTCACAAAATTTGAACATCTGATTCTGATATTCGGTCGTATAAATAGAGTATCTAAAGCTTTATTTAGTACATTATGTACATTATGTTTGATGACTGAATTTAGGGCGGTTTTCTATAATGCGGTATATCGTTAAATTGGTGTTACAAAGATCACAAAGAGGAGGGTATGTTTTGGCTTTTACATAGAGATAGCTTAATTCTGTGTGGCTTGATCTTATTGTGGTCAGTGCGACTTGTCCTCTTTGGTTGAGATTCTTAGATGTTTTAATATGCTGAAAGTTATTAATTTGGTTGTGGAGTTGACTTGCTTTGCATCCTTTCCAAATACATTTCTCTAGTTTTTTATTTACTCATATCAAAAGTAGTATGAATGATGTTTTGAGTATTATTATCCTTCCGAAAGTCTATTAAGGTTGTTGTAATATTTTTCCCTGTTACATCTTCTGGAATTTTAAGTTGTGGTGGAAACCAAGCGATAATAATACGTCTTCCGATAGATTTTATGTGGTAGTATTGTTCTTGAATAAATTTATCCATTTCAGTATTGGAGATTCTGTTGAAGAACTGGTGTATGACTTAAGGATTTTGTGAATAGAATGGTTTTAAAGGACGATAACTTTTCAATAACTTTTATTGCAGACAGAAGGGCTTAGAATTAAGTTGAATTGGGGCAGATACTTCGGGGCAGAACGTATTTGTAGGTAGTATCAGGGGTGTTGACTACGATTTCAGCTCCTTATTTATTTTCCTGGCATTCAATGTCAACTGGATAGATATCTTTATATTTTATGGTTATTGCTTTAAGTTACTTACTCCATTCTTCTTTGAATGAATTGGTGTTCGCCAGTGCGTTAGTGTGAGTGAGGTTGCAGTTTTGTAATTCTAGGAGGGAAAATCAGATGTAAGCGGTGGTATAATTGATGGCGGAATTAGGAAATTTTTGCG
The DNA here is from genome assembly GCA_011170035.1 of Teleogryllus occipitalis. Taxonomy (NCBI): domain Eukaryota; kingdom Metazoa; phylum Arthropoda; class Insecta; order Orthoptera; family Gryllidae; genus Teleogryllus; species Teleogryllus occipitalis. The sequence goes on from BLKR01001272.1 coordinate 86,671, forward strand.
TTTTTCCGTTCTAGTAATGTTCACCTTCAGTGTTGAGAGACGTTCTCTTGTCCTGCAGTGCAGGATTATATCTGGGATTAGTAATTGTTGATAATATGCTGAGATATAAAAATATAGTTGTAGATGAACTTTGGGTAAGAAGCGACTCTAATGGCACACTTAAGGGCTGTTACTTCTCTGCGATGTATATTGAGGTTCTTTGGCTTCATCAAATATTCTGCCTATTGAGCTGGTGAAAAAGCAAACAATGCTAACTCGTAGACACTTGTGGATGGAGTCTTTATATCTTCAGTGGAGTTTTGCTGACAGATTGAAACAGAATGTATCTTTATTCTAATTTGGATCTAATTATAAACTTGTACGTAAGAAGCTGTAGATTTTTATGTAACCTCCAGTTGTTACGGTTTAAATATTTCAGGATATTCATTTCCTTTTTTCACTGATATATTGTTTATTTATGTGATCATTCTAGAAGAGCTTGCTGTCAATTAGCATTCATAAAATTTTGATATTGGTGACAAAACTCAGGGCTTTATTGCCAAGCTTCAAGATTGGCGCCTTAAGTTTTTTTCTTTTCCGTGAAAAGAGTACATTTAATTTTCTTGGGAGATAATTTGAAGACGGTTTACAAGGACCAATTGTGTACTTTATTAAGTGCAGCATGTAATATTCCTTGAGTAGACGATACGTTCTTGGCTTTATGTTCATGTCGTCTGCGTATTCTCTTGACACTGATGGAAGAATTATGTCCTTGTCCACATCGTTGATTGCTAGTAAGAATTAGATAATACTTAGTATTGAACTTGGTGAACTCAGTTTTCTAATTTTTCCATTACTGATAATTGTCCATTGACTGTCACTTAGATGAGCCTTTCGTGGAAAAAGCTTTTGATGAACTTATATATTTCCATGTATTTCAGTATCTTGGGGAAGAAGCAACATGCTACGACTCCAAAGCATATCGTATGCTTTCTTAATACTGAGGCTAACGTCTATTACATGTTGATTGTTGACAATAGCTTCTTGGATGTATTTGCAGATACTGGCTAGGTGGGAAATGATTGAACGCCAAGTCTAAATCCGAATTGGTTGTTGTACATACAATTATGAGTATCAAGAAACCATCTTCATTTAGCACCAATAATCTTTTCCATTATTTTGCACATGTTATAAATTTTGTGATATTGGTCGATATTTCTCAGCTTTGGTGGTATCGTCTCCTGATTTCGGGATAGGAATGACAGTAGCCACTTTTCAACTTTTGGGGAAAATGTTTGTTGTGCAGATTAAGTTGAATTATTTTAGAAGTAATTCTTTTCTAAGAATTGGGAGAATTTTATCATTATGTTTCGAATATTATCAGGATCTGGGAAGAGTTGTTGGTGGATTTAATTTATTTTATAAGTTCATCTATAAGGGTGTTGATATAATCAGTTGAGTACAGCTGAGCTCAGACTAAGTGTGACAAATCATTTCTATTAATTTTCTTTTTTGAATTTTTTATTTATTTTATATTTTCTTTAAACTTTTCTTTCAATTTACTTCCATCACGTAACCACGTCCGTCCACTATCCGAATTTCAGGCTCTACTCGCCTCCTGAGCTAGCCGGCAACTCGAGGTAGGTGTGACAGCGAGGGTAACGTCCCAATATCTACAAACTATGTTTTCGGTTCAATTTGATTGTGCTTGTTGGTTCTCTGTATTTTCGAATATGAATATCTGGCTTGGTCCGACAACTCTGATGCAGTTTCAACAATGTTTATATAATACACTATTACATTCATTAATTTCTCGTTAGTGTAATAAACTATTATTGGATGTATATTGAATTATTTAATAGGTTTTAGTGATTTGCGCTCGTTAGTGCTTTAAAATTTCCCATTCGAAAGTCGTACGTGGTTGCATATCTGCTATTTTTTTTAAATTATTTATTCCGTAATGGCAAGAGCAATTAAATCGTGTTTAGAGTAAAACAATAGTATTGAATAACTAAAAACTATGTTGTTGGTTTTATGTAATTGTGCTCGTTGGTTCACCGTATTTTCGAATTTGAATATCTGGTTTGTTCCGATAACTCTGATGCAGTTTTTACAATGTTTATATTATAATCTATAAGATTTTCCTAATTTATCTTTAGTGTAATAAACTAGTATTTAATGTATATTTAATCATTTAATAGTTTTTAGTGATTCCTGCTCGTTAGTGCCCTAAAATTTCCCATTCAAATGTACGTGGTTGCATATCTACGAATTAAAAAAAATTTTTTTTTTCGTAACGGCAAGAGCAATTAAACCGTTTATGGAGTAAAATAATAGTATTAAATAACTAAAACTATGTTGTTGGTTTTATGTGATTGTGCTCGTTGGTTCTCCGTATTTTCGAATTTGAATATCTGGTTTGTTCCGATAACTCTGATGCAGTTCTACAATGTTTCAATTATACACTATATCATTTATTAATTTATCTTGAGTGTAATAAACTAGTATTGAATGTGCATTCAATTATTAAATAGATTTTAGATATTAGTGCTCGTTGGTACTATCGCAATTCCTGTTGGAAAGTCAACGAGGTTTTACAACAACAAAATTATAAATTATTATTATTATTTAATAAATGACAAGATCAATTAAATCGTGTATAGAGTAAAAAACTAGATCTAAATATCTATTAACTATGTTCTTAATTTTATGTGATTATGCTCGTCGGTTCTTTGTATTTTCGAATTTAAATATCTGGGTTGATTCGATAACTCTGAAGCAGTTTCAATAATGTTTATATAATTCACGGCAACATTTATCAATTTATCTTTAGTATAATGAACTAGAAATGAATATGCATTCAATAATTAAGTGATTTTATCTATTTGTGCTCCTTAGTACTCTCGAAGTTCCTATTTCAATGTTGTACGTGGCTGCATAACGACGAAGTTTTAAAAATTATTTATTTTGTATTGGCAAGAGCAATTAAATCGTGTGTATAGTAAACATTTAATTTTAAATATCTATTAAATATGTTCTTAATTGTATGAGATTGTGCTCGTTGGTTCTCTATATTTTCGAATTTGAATATCTCGCTTGGTTCATTACCTGCCATGCAGTTTCAATAATGTTTATATAATTCACGGCAACATTTATCAATTTATCTTTAGTGTAATAATCTAGATATGAATATGCATTCAATTATTAATTGATTTTAGCTATTTGTGCTCGTTAGTACTCTCGAAGTTCCTATTTGATAATTGTACGTGGTTCCATAAGGACGAAGTTTTCAAAAATACTTATTTTGTATTGGCAAGAGCAATTCAATCGTGTATAAAATAAACATTTAGTTTTAAATATCTATTAACTATGTTCTTAATTTTATGTGATTGTGCTCGTTGGTTCTCTGTATTTTCGAATTTGAATATCTGGCTTGGTTCGATAACTCTGATGCAGTTTCAATAATGTTTATATAATTCACGGCAAGATTTATCAATTTATCTTTAGTGTAATAAACTAGTATTGAGTGTGTATTCAATTATTAAATAGATTTTGGATATTAGTGCTCGTTAGTTCTCTCGCATTTCCTATTCCAAATTCTTCGAGGTTTCATAACAACGAAATTTACAAAAAATATTATTAATTAAATGACAGGAGCAATTAAATCGTGTATAGAGTAAAAAATTAGTTCTAAATATTTATTATCTATGTTCCTACTTTTATGTGATTGTGCTCGTTGGTTCTCTGTATTTTCGAATTTGAATATCTGGCTTGGTTCGATAACTCCCATGCAGTTTCAATAATGTTTATTTAATTCACGGCAACATTTATCAATTTATCTTTAGTTTAATATACTAGTATTGAAAGTGCATTCAATTATTAAATAGATTTTAGATGCTAGTGCTCGTTGGTACTCTCGCATTTCCTGTTCGAAAGTCGATAAGGTTTCATAACAACGACGTTTTAAAAAATTATTATTTAATAAATGACAAGAGCAATTAAATCGTGTATAGAGTAAAAAATTAGTTCTAATCTTCTAATAAGTATGTTCTTAATTTTATGTGATTGTACTCGCTGGTTCTCTGTATTTTCGAATTTGAATAAGTGGCTTGGTTCGATAAATCTGATGCAGTTTCAGCAATGTTTATATAATACACGGCAACAATTATTAATTGATCTTTAGTGTAATAAACTAGTATTGAATGTGTATTTAATTATTTAATAGATTTTAGATATATCGTACTCGTTGGTACTCTCGCATTATCTATTTGAATGTTGTATGTGGTTGTATAACTACGAAGTTAAAAAATGTATTATCTCATAAAAGAGAGAGGAATAAAAAAATAGAGAGGGGAATTAAAAAATCATGCATTGAGTAAAACAATAGTTCGATATGTGTTTAAACTATCTTGTTAGTTTTATGTGATTGTGCTTGTTGCTTTTCTCTATATTCCATTATTTTTTATAATGTTTGGCGTTGCGTCATGCCTGCTGACATTGACATTGATTATTTTAGACTGAAAATACCTTATTATTAATTCCAATTTGTGGTAATAAATTGGCAATTAATTAGCAATAAATGATTTGAGGGTTTCCGTTGATCTCCGACTCGAATTTAACTTATGTGTGTGCTGGCTTGACGTCAAGCTAGCACACCCCCGTTTTCTTCACGAAAATACGTGCGGATTAATTCCAAATTGTGGCAATTAATTGGCAATTAATTATAAATGAATGACTAGATGGTTTTCATTGAGCTCTGGCTCGATTTAACTGATGTGTGTGCTGGCTTGACGTCAAGCTAGCACATACCCGTTTTCTCCACGAAAATACGTGGCAATTAATACAAAATTGTGGCAATTAATTGGCAATTAATTAGCAATAAATGATTTGACATGTTTCGTGTCGGTGGGCTGACTTGGCTGTTCCAGCTTGACGCGACTCTTAACCTGTCCCCACTGCCGAAACAACTTGTTCCTAATACCGCGAGATAAGAGAGCTATACTTGAGTTTTCGCACCATTTTTACACCTCCTGCCTTATAAAATGAATCTTTATAACAGTGATAAGCACATATTTGAGGTCATGAGCCCCGTTGAGAAGGACGTTTGCGAATTAATTAAAAATATTCATTTTATAACGCGAGTGGTGTAAAAAAGACCTTATGTCATCCGCCACATTACGAAAACCCAAGTATTGTGACCCGTTACGAAAACCATGTTACGAAAACCCATCGTGACTGCAATGAACAAATGAGAACTCGCGGAAACGACTATACTGCTTTTTCATAATCTGACAGACCACAGACTGGTGAAACTTTGTGATTGTTTAACCCCCTGTCAGTGGTCCCTTTAAATTTCATGAATTTATGTGAAGTTTGCTTCATGTGTTTGAAATTTCTTCGAAAACAAAATATTGCGCACAAAGAAAGTGTGAGGATAACTCTGAGAATCTTAGTTCGGGTGTAAACGTGATGGAAGGATAAGAATGTATATTTATTTATTTAGTCAAAAACTATATGTGACGTACGGGGAGAAAATCATCTGCGCACGCCTTCTTGAGTTTCAGAATCCCTTCCCAATAATTTAACTAGTAATAGTTGAAGGATGGAAAAATAATAGTAAATAATAATAATAATAATAATAATAATAATAATAATAATAATAATAATAATAATAATAATAATAATAATAATAATAATAATAATAATAATAATAATAATTGTCGTGACCGGCCGCACATAATTGAATGTGCCGCCACAGGAGCACGTCAGTAGGGCGTTACCGCCCCTGGCGGCAGCGGTCAACAACAAGCGCGGGCCAGCGGTGCTCGGCTGAGTGCGGCCGCCACGCCTGAGCGAGCGGGGCGAGACTCGACCCCGCCCCTACCACACAGCCAGTCGGCGGGCCTACGGCCCAGGGCAGCTATAAAGCCTCGGCGCGGAGCTGAGGCAGGCAGAGAGTGAGCGAGTGAGCAGCGGTGATAGAGCGACGATACTGTGGTTAAGTGGTGGTTACGGTGTGAGGAGTGATAGACTACGACAACTGCGCGACGACAACGGACTTTCCTTTTCGGCTACTTGGTGATTCGGCGTATGGTGGTACATCTCCTGGATTTACGGCAACACGGCTTCGTCTCTCTACCAATTCTCCTGGATATCCGGCACTATAGCTCTGTACCTGTTTCTGTCAATAAATTGTTTATTGAACCCTTGTGTTTGGATATTGGACACTTCAAATTGGCGACGAGGAGAAAACGACGACAAATAGCAACGTTAATTACGCTGATGCAGCAACAGATGCAGCAACAGCAACAGCAGATGCAACAACAGCAGAAGCAGCTCGAGTTGCAACAACAACAGATGCAGCAGCAGCGGCAACAGGCTGATACGCAGATGGCTGCATTGTTGGAGGCGGTCAGTGCCCGCTCCCCTCCACAGTTCCCTGGTTTCTGGCCGGACGCAGAGGAATGGGCCGAGTACATACACAGGTTGGAGCAGCACCTACTGTGTTACAAGGTAGGAGACGCAAAAATGAAAAAGGCGTTCTTTTTGAGCTGCGTAGGTAACAGGGTGACCAACCTAGTGAAAAAGCTATTCCCAGAGAGAGAAATATCGAGTGTCAAATGGGCAGAAATGCTAGAGAAACTCAACAATTACTTTAACAAAGTGCCTCATGTGGTAGCAGCTAGTTTCAAATTTTTTCAATGCAGAAAAAGTGAGGGGCAAACACACAGTGAGTGGATTACAGAGCTGGCCGGGCTGGCGCGGCATTGTCAGTTCAAGTGCCCGCCATCAGATAAGGAAGTATCATACGCAGAGACTTTAATAAGGGACATGGTAGTGCTACACACACAGGAAGAGAAAATTAGGTTTCAAGCCTTACAAAGTGGTAACCCTTCATTAGAGGAAATACACAACCTATGTAAGACGTGCGAAATGACTTGCGAGACAGCTCGCCAGATCGCGGCAGAGTCGCATTTGCACCACATCAAAAACAGTGGGTCGGTAGGCAGCGGAAAGACGGCAAAAGAATACGAGACCGACAGTGGCTCCAGTGAGTATAGTGACAGTGCCGGGAAAGGTTACCGCAACAGAGGCGGCAACCACAGTGAGTGGAGGCGTAACCGCCGACCCAGCGGCAAACCAGTGTTCAAGAGAGCCAGTGACAGTGAAAGTGACAGTGGCAGTGTGCAAATTAAGAAGTCGTGTAAAAACTGTGAGAGGTAACATGCAAGAGAGCAATGTAGGTTCAGAAATGCGCAGTGTTTTTGGTGCAAGAAAGTGGGCCACATTAGGGAAGTATGCGGAAGAAGGAGGCACGCGGAACGGTACAAAAAACAGGAGCAAGACATGGAAATCGATATGATCAGTCAAGTGCTCGATACCAGCAAGCAAGATAAACTAATGGTCAAAATTGAGCTGGGAAAATTGCCGGTGAGTTTCCTGCTAGATACAGGGGCCGCGGTAACACTCATCAATTTAGAAACCTACCGGCGGTTAGGGGCACCCAGATGTCAGAGGGTGCAGAAAGGCTTGTACGCTTTCGGCAGGACCCCAATTAAGGTGTTGGGGAAAGTGTCGCTAAGGGCAGCTTACAAGAAGAAGCAGGCTGATATTGAAGTGATCGTGGTGGACCGCTACGACGTGACGAACATCTTGGGCCTCGACTCCTTTGATAAGCTCGGGTTTGGAGTAATTGACTCAGTGAACCAGGTCGCGGAGAAAGAAGAAACACAGGTCGTCGGGAAACTAGAACAAGAGTTTCCAGAAGTGTTCTCTCCCGGGCTCGGGGAATGTAAGCACTTCCGAGCAAGCATCCAGTTGAAGGAGGGGCACAAGCCACGCTTCTTCAAAGCAAGACCAGTCCCGTGGGCCCTCAGGGAAAAAGTGGCCGAAGAGCTGAGACGGCTGCAGGCTGACGGTGTTATCACTCCAGTATCAACAAGCCAGTGGGCCACACCTTTGGTCGTGGTAAAGAAAGCCAATGGTTCGATTACATTGTGCGGTGATTTCAAGAGTACAGTGAACCAACAGGTGGAAGTAGAGCAATATCCAATCCCGAAGCCGGAAGATCTGTTCTACAAATTGTCCGGTGGACGACAATTCTCGAAAATTGACCTGCGGGACGCATACCTACAGCTGCCACTCGACCAGGAGGCCAAGGAAGTTTTTGTGATTAACACCCCGTTAGGACCCTTCAGGTACAACAGGCTGCCATTCGGCGTGAATTCCGCAGCCGCACTGTTCCAGCGCTGTCTAGAACAGTTGACAGCAGAGCTGAGGGGCTGTTGTAACTACCTGGACGATATTATAGTCACGGGGAGCACAGAGAAGGAGCACAAGGAAAACTTGAGGAGTTTATTTAAGGTGCTCCAAGACAATGGATTGAGGGTGAATAAGGACAAGTGCGAATTCTTTATGGACCAGGTAGTGTTCTTGGGGCACGTGCTGGACAGCACCGGCATTTCACCCACTAGCCAGCACGTAGAAGCCATCCTACGACTGCCACCGCCGGCAGACGTGAAGCAGCTGCAAGCATTATTGGGAAAAGTGAACTATTATAACAAGTTCATTAGGAATTTTTCTACTATCGCAGCTCCACTCAACAAGCTGAGGAAGAAAGGAGTGAAATTTGTATGGTCCCAAGACTGCGAAAGGGCTCTGAGCCAGTTAAAGGAAGCACTGGTGAAAACAGTTAAGTTAAATCATTTTGTGCCGGGTAGGCTCACCACGGTAGCAGCGGACGCCTCGGAGTATGGTCTCGGGGCGGTATTATCACAGAATGACAACAATGGTGTGGAGAGGCCAATTGCGTTTGCGTCAAAGTCCCTCAACAAACATCAAAGGAATTATTCGCAAATTGAAAAGGAGGCGTTGGGGATAATCTTCGCGGTAAGAAAATTCAATGATTTTTATATGGCAGTAAATTCCATATAATTACAGATCACAAGCCGCTAGTGCAATTATTCCACCCTGGAAAACGGATCCCGGAGAGCACAGCGAAGAAGCTGCAAAGATGGGCGCTATTCTTGTCAGACTACAATTACCAGATCCACTTCAGAAGCACGACACAGCACGCCAATGCAGACGCTTTATCCAGGTTGCCAGGAGGCCCGGACCTGGAGTTCGACAAGTTGGAGGAAGAGTGCCTCCAGATCGATACGGAAGAATGCCTAGTACTGTCGAAGTTTCCATTGGGAGCCAGGAAAATCGCGCAGGAGACGGACAAGGATCCAGAGCTGCGGGCAGTGAGAAATTATGTAAGGGAAGGCTGGCCACTCAGGTGCCTGAGGAGCAATGCATCTTGGTATAACAAGAAGGACAGGCTAACTTGCAAGGCAGGAGTGTTGCTCTTAGCCGGCGAAGAGTTTACGAGAGTCGTCATCCCGAAGGTACTGAGGAAGACCGTATTGGACCTCCTCCATGAGGGACACTGGGGGGTGGTCCGCACGAAACAGCTGGCGCGTCGTCACTGCTTCTGGGAGGGGATGAACTCAGACATCATACAGTTGCTCAAGAGGGTGAGGCCTGCCAGTTGAATCAGAGCGCACCTAGGAAGGATTTGGTTCCCTGGCCTGAGCCTAGTGAGCCGTGGGAACGGGTGCACGTAGACTTCGCGGGCCCATTTTGGGACAAGATGTGGTTGGTCGTAATAGACGCCAAGTCTAATTATCCATACGTGGTGGAAATGGCTAACACCACGTCGACTCAGACCATCAACGCGCTAGAAAGAATTTTTGTGACCGAGGGGCTACCGGTCACGTTGGTATCAGACAACGGAACTCAATTCACGTCCCAAGAGTTTGCGAACTTCTGCGCGAGCAATGGGATCCAGCATGTCTGCGCACCGCCGTTTCACCCGCAATCGAACGGGGAAGCGGAGAGGTTCGTGAGAACTTTCAAGACAGCTATGTCGAAAGCGCGCGCAGCAGGTACACACAGGTCCAGAGCGCTGCTGCGGGTCTTGGTCACCTTCCGCACCTTGCCAGGCGCGGACGGCAGGAGCCCTGCCGAGGTACTACACGGGAGACAACCGAGAACGTTGTTGTCTCTGCTGAGCCCAGTGGATCCTTACAGGTCGGTGGGAACGCAACCAAGATTCCAGGTGGGTGACTTGGTATAATGTACCTCTTTTAAAAAATGCCCAGCGTGGCTTCCGGGAATAGTAACGGCGGCCAAGGGAAACAGGACATACCTAGTCCGCACGGAGGGTAGGGTGGTGACACGCCACCAGGGGCAGTTGAGACCCCGGGTGAACCCCAGCAGGGTGGACTCACTCCCCAATGTATCGCAGCAGGAATTCTACAAAAAGGTGATGAGGGAAACTATTTATATCCCGCAGGAGGCAGCCGCCGCGGGGACCAGCGGCCAGGACGCATCAGAACCCCCACCAGAGGAAGTCAGCGAGCCAGTAGGAGAAGGCGCAGTGGAGACACCCAGGACGCAGTTGCGCCCCCGGAGGAGCACCAGGAGGGTGCGTTTTGCGCCGTACACGACGCAATTGGGCGCGGAGGGTGTCGTGACCGGCCGCACATAATTGAATGTGCCGCCACAGGAGCACGTCAGTAGGGCGTTACCGCCCCTGGCGGCAGCGGTCAACAACAAGCGCGGGCCAGCGGTGCTCGGCTGAGTGCGGCCGCCACGCCTGAGCGAGCGGGGCGAGACTCGACCCCGCCCCTACTACACAGCCAGTCGGCGGGCCTACGGCCCAGGGCAGCTATAAAGCCTCGGCGCGGAGCTGAGGCAGGCAGAGAGTGAGCGAGTGAGCAGCGGTGATAGAGCGACGATACTGTGGTTAAGTGGTGGTTACGGTGTGAGGAGTGATAGACTACGACAACTGCGCGACGACAACGGACTTTCCTTTTCGGCTACTTGGTGACTCGGCGTATGGTGGTACATCTCCTGGATTTACGGCAACACGGCTTCGTCTCTCTACCAATTCTCCTGGATATCCGGCACTATAGCTCTGTACCTGTTTCTGTCAATAAATTGTTTATTGAACCCTTGTGTTTGGAACTTGGACACTTCAATAATAATAATAATAATAAATTTAAAAAAGCGATAGATTAACATTTCAAAATCTAGATATTTTCGTTGCCAATTATAGAAAAAATATTTTTAACGGTATAGGAACGAACAGATTTAATGTTTCTGTTTTGCTAACAAAATAGAAACTCACCCTAAGCACTACTAACACTACAAGTAAAAGGAAATCTCAACAAAACGTGGGCATAGTGAAACTACATCTACGTCCAGACGCAAATCAAGGGGCCATCTCAGCATTTGCTCAATGGGTCAGGGAAACTGGACATAAACCCGATCGAGATGGGGGTCATTGACCCGGAAGCTGAAGTACATTACTTGTTACAGGCATTTAAGTCTTTTTAAAAATTATACAATGTAAATGTAAACTAATTCATTATACTATATCATTGCTTTGTTAAAGTAAACATTATTTTTCTTTTTGACGATCAGTATAGTTTCTAATTGTATAGAAACAGTTTTGCAGCAGAAAAGATTTTACTTTTAACTTAAATTTGTGTACCAATTTTAATTGTTTAATTTCATCTGACAATGCGATGTAAAGTAACGTACATGTATTGTATGTGGATTTTTTGTAGTGGGGTGTTGATAAACACCCCACTACACAAGTGTCAGTATCCTGACATTTGATGAACATGATTTCTACGTCGAGTGTTGTAACTATAAATATCAGTATTACATGAAAATATCTTCCCACCGTTAAGTAAGTCTAATGTGAAGTTTGAACAACCTACTCGGTTTCAGCTAATAAGTTTCAGATCCCTGATTCCGTCACTTTGTACGCCGGAATTTTAAATCCGGACAGATATATAATTAATATCAACGCCTACCTAGACCGGGAGCCAGCAAGAAAAGCGATGTATGATAAGCTCAAAGCAAAACTTTTTGAGAAGTTAACCAGTGTTACGAGGAACAGGGAAACGCAAGTATGGCGGTCTGTAGCTGTCCGCGTTGCGCTGCACAATTTTTTGAATCTTCAATATAATAGCTTCCGTTATTAACCCATTAGTGCCCATCGTGTCCATATGGACACGGTTGAGGGAACTTTCTTATTTAATTATTATAGTGAATTGGTACTGTCACAGTTGCTTATGTTGGTACTACGTTTGAAACATATTTGGAATCAGCACTCCAAAATTACGGGGCAAAGCCTTCAAAACTAACATAATTTTTTTATATGTATGGCAGTGTAATGTATTGAAATAGCAATATTTTCATTATATGTGATTCGCCTACCATTTTTCTTACGCATAAATTGTTTCATTCGTCATTTCAAGAAATCATCTGAGAGCAAGCTGCACCTTTTAAAATATGCATTTAAATGTGATTTTGTTTTCAGACCATTGTTCTTTAATCTGTTCACATCATCACTTAATTTTGAAAATATTTTTACCGGTAGTTTTCTACAAATTTCCCATTTTTCGAGTAAGTAACTTAGCTTTACATTCACTGTTCACAGTTTTATAAAGTTTTGGTTCAGGAAGATAATTACATAGGCTCCTGTTGGGAAAAATTAGATGTTGAACATGCTTCTTATCAAACTTTGTTTTTGGGAAAATTTTCTATTGATACTGAAAAAAGTTTTGCCAAATAATAACGACAAAGCAAATATAAATACTGTTTATTAAAAAAATATATTGCGATTTTGTAATTTTTCCTCTGAAAATGCAGTCACTTACTTCGTAAATTATCCGTGACTAGAGAGCAGGATTCTTAAAATTTGTCAATTTGATGTGATCGAAGAGTAGTTGAAAACAACTGATTATGTACTAGCCCATCCGGTGTACACATCCGGGCCGCTTTTGTACCAATCTCATCCGGCATAAACAGCGGATGTTGACATCAGTTAATGGACGTAACGCAAACTGTTGTGTATGATCATGTTTGTGTCGGCGGATGTGATGAAGGTCGTTTGAGGTCTTGTGCAACCTTGTAAAGGCGTCGTTGTGTGGATGTGGGTGGCCATTTCCGGCGTGTGCTGTTGCCGGTCCTTGGCTGGCTGACCGTGAGTTGAATAACCTTATGAGGGTGGATGTGTGGCTGGTGGCGTGTCGATCAGCTGTGCAAGCAGCCAGGGGGCGCGCCCCCTGGGCGGTGGGGTGGCGTGCGTCATCCAGCATTTGACCTGTTCTATGTTTGGGAGAGAGAGAGAGAGAGAGAGAGAGAGAGAGAGAGAGAGAGAGAGAGAATGAGGAAGAGAAACTCGCACCGAGGCTATTCCGAAGCATACGCATTGTAGTTTCAAAGGGTGTGGGGGAGAAGTTGGGAGAGGAGTTCCTGTCTGGCAGTGACGTATGAGCAAATAAGAAGTAGTAGAAAAAGGTTGATATATCACTAATTTTACATCACGCGTCATTAATTTTTTATTTTGAATATACAGCCAAACTATCAACAAATACAATCAAAGAACGTAAACATGTCTTATCTTTACATCGTAGGCAGTGTCGTTTTGGAGGAGGCGGGTTGTGTTTCCCCGCACCGCGTATTCAGATGAAGCACACGTTAAATACACGAAAACATCCAGTTTTTATTGAGAGGTCTCTGTAGTTTTTTGAGATTGACGGCGTTATTTTCGTCGACAGAGTCGGCGACACTAGCGAGCTGTGTTCCTTGAAAGGCGAGGCGTTATCATCAGTGCGCCGAAGAGTGTTGCGGTTGATGAAATCTCGATGAAACTGAAGCATGTCGTCCTAGTTGCACCTTCGTTGCACCAACGTCCCTGTGGGTGGCACCACGATAACGATGCGTGTCTTCTGTACGTTGATGTTGCCAATTTGCTGAATCAGTTTCGGAATATTTTCGAATTCTTCCTGGTTGTCATTCAGGCGGTGATCAACGTACGATTTGGTCGCGTGCCTCCGTAGGATTACCAACGATCGAAATGGAAAAAAGATCTGCGTTGAATAGTCTACCCGTTTCCCATTGACGTATATACTTTGATTAACAATCACGGCCTGTAGATCGGTGCGCACATCCTCGTTCGATTGAAGATTCTCGAACGAACAACACGTTGAGAGTTTACGTACTTGTTCGCAGCGCTTGCGCACATAAGCTTTGGTAGCAGTATCTTGACCGTCGACGGGATCGGCGAGATTCATCACGCATCCATTTTGTACGTTTTCCGAGGCACCACCGCTGCTGCTTTCTTCTTCTTCTTCCCGAATATTTCGTCGTACACCTCTTTCTCCATGAAATATTCGTCTTCACACATGGCTTTAGAAGTGATTATTAGAGGGCGGATTTTAATGTCATTTTTTCCTTTTCACTTTTCACTTAGCCTTTTAGTACAGACATTCATTTTATGTTACGACGAAAGAAAATGGCCCATTTTATGATTTTATTTTATATTTTTCGTTGATTTCGACTAATAAGTCATTTTTACCTTTCCCCGTCATTTTAAAGCATTTTTACTGATTTTTAAAGCATTTAAACAGATTTTAATATAATTTTCATGGCTCAGTCTTCAAATCATATTTGGGAGATGCAACAAGTATTCTCCACAGAACTCGTAAGTAGCCTATTCGATTTTTTCTCTTTATAATTGCAATGTCAGCCGTTGTATGTAATCTAAGGTTCCTGTGACGCCTGTCACCGTCATTGTTGGTTCGGCCGGTTACGCGATAACTTAAGAACTTTCCTGATAAAGAACAATCCAAACCAAAAATTTGCGAACTGAGTTCACTTTAACGAAAGGAATAAACCTTGATTACATTAGTACAATAACGTATCTACCAGCTTGATTTGTTCATCTGAACTGGCTTTGATCAGTTTTTAACTTCATATTTCTTTGCTTTTAAGGTGTTTAAAATCATTTTAAAGCATTTATTGATAATTTTTGATGTTTGAGGCCATCCGAATCCGCCCCTAATGATGCTGCTGACGCAATTTCTATTTTATTACGCAGATCCCCTACCACCAATTCATTTTCATCTTCCCTACCACCTTCGCCAACGTGTCACTAGAAGATTATTGATCACAGTCAGATGGAGGAACATCAAACCCTATGAAGAGAATATCTTTACCATAGAGATCACCAATGTCACACTACTCTCTAAGCCCATTCACCTCTGCAAGTCGACGAGTGCCCTATTCGTTGGGCTGCATAATCTCATGGCGTTGCCTATAAGACACACAATGGTGCGAACGAATTATTGAATTTATGAAATAAGTCTCGTATGTTTTATACCACTGCGTCTTCTTCGTGAGTCTCCTTCTCCTCATTTGCTTGCTTTTCTTGGTTGGGTCTCATCAACGATCACTTCACTAGCTGCCGTTGGTTTGCGAATCAAGACGAATCTACACATCGGTGTAGATTGTAAGTGTAGACATGTATTGCCTAGGCTATCCGGGACGAACCGTGTCCCTGTTGTGGTGATTGACGATTCAGCCTACATGTCATGGCATTCCTCAGAGCGTACTACTGCCAAACGGTTAGTGTGGCTGCCTTACATGGAGAAGGGGTGAGCGGGATTGGTCAAGGTGACGGCCAATAGGAAGCGGGCAGATGGTACGGGATTGATGGGGCAAGAACAGAGCTAAAGGGGGTAGGGGAGCAAGTGGGCGCATGGAAAGGGTAGCAATGGAAAAATGGAGACTTTTTTAGGCGGATTAGTATGAAAGAGAAAATAGTGTTATAGAGCCGCCTAAGACGCAAAGGAGCAACAGCCCATCAGCGGCCGCAAAAAGGGGCGTATTATTGGTCGACCGGGGGGGGGGTCCCCTGGGAGGAGTCGTTGAAACGGGATTGACAGGTCGTGAAACCCCGTTTTCATGTAGTGCTGGGGCGGAGACCATCTCTATTTAAGTTAATGGGACTTCTTGATATTTACAGGGCTTCTTTAATGACACGTGGCCACTTACGGTCCTCTGCTAATAGTACGGGTCTTATTAAATTGACTGAGGTGACTGGTTTCTGCAGCGTTTAGAGCGGAGGCCGATTTGTGAGTGTTCTTTAGTCGGTCATGACGCATGTGTTCACGCATGCGTTCATCAACAGAACGATCCGTTTAGCCATATACTAGCTTGCAGCTACACAGGATTTCACTCCCCGGTGTTATCACATCAAGGCAGTATTTCGCCTGTACTAAGCTCCTCCCGATCTTGTTGTGTGCGTAGAACACCGGGCGGATGTCGATTCTACAATGCCGGCTGCCGATCCTGTCCGTGACACCATGGATGTTCGGAAGTCGGGCAGCCTTTCGAGGTGGGCTGGATATCTCGTTTGTGGCGTTCGGTGTTGTTGCGTAATCTCGTGTGTCGAGGTTCCTCATGGCACGTTGTACTGCGGAGCTGCTGCTAGGAAAGTCTAAGTATTTCTTTTTCGTTTCGAGACCGTTGCTGTCGCTGATGAGGGTGGCCCGGTGAGTGCAACGAAACGAGGAGCACTCACCACCCTTACTCACCGGGTCGCCCTCATCAGCGACATTCGGAGCCTCAAAAAGGAAAAGAGATACTTCGAGAGACTTTCCTGGCCAATGGCTACATCAGATCCGCAGATGCCACAAAACGGGGTGTACCTACCACTCTTACTCATAAGGCTGCTCTCATTAGCAACAGCAACAACCCCACAAAGGAAAAAGAGATACTGAGACTTTCCTATCCAATGACTACAGATCCGCATCAGGCACGAAACGGGAAGTACCATCCATGACGTTACCGACTGGCACGTATCAGGGAGGAATTTGCAGAAAAAATACTTTTGCATATTGGATGGAGAAGTGAATATGCAAAAATGTCGTCTCAGAACTTCCTTCAATCTTCACTTCGACCGAGTGGTTTTTGTGGGTTCGCTGTTGGAATTCACTCGTGAAGTGGAATCTACATCTTTCAGTGTATACGATTTCTCTGATAAGAGTTTTACTGTCATAAATTATTTTGACGTACTCGTCGCGTGCAACGTCATCGAGAGAGTGTATATTAATATTCGAAGAGCGCATCTTTTTTCAATTTCGCATTAGCAGCCCTCTTCGACCTTTGAGCTGAGACCTACTGAGAAAGTATTTCATCGCGTCATTCGTAACTGGATCGACGATATTACGATAATACTCGAGAACGACGAAGGTCAGCTCATTCCTAGGATCACTATCCTAGTCTTGTGGTGATTCTTTTGCTTCGTGGAGATCACGATGACCTATAAAATGAAGAACGTACTTCGCCCACGGCACACTGCACTGTCCTTCCAATAGGTTAGCACGTGGCAATCGCCTCTTGCTGAAAGATCTAAGCTATGTGCTCCGAGAAGGTGGAAAAAATAGCATCCGCCGTCGCTGAAGTCTGCACTAACAAAAATTATCTACTTCTACTAGTGTCCTACACACTATCACCGAAAGACGGAAAAATCATATTCTGGATTTATCCCTACTATACACCGTATAGGAATGGATTCGACTCCAACGATCTCACATCACTGAAGGAAAGACGCTCACATCACTGAAGGAAAGGGTGGACGGAAGTGCTCGGACGCTATTCAATTTCATCAACAACGCCTTCGAATTTCTCTTTTTTTGGAATCTCGGTACGAGATCAATTAAGTTGCCGTCTTCTGCAAGAGAAACCCAGGCATCGCCACCAACATAAATATACCAGCACTAAGCGCTGGTGAACAAATTCTATACTATTTTGAGGTGTGAACACCTGACGAGGCCCTTACAGTGAACAGTGTTCTAAAGAACTATTTGATTCTTGAACGAATTGATTACAACGGATGGGTCATTCGTGTCAAGAATATAAAGGAACATTAGCAAATTTTCTAGTTGTTGATACCGGTTAACTATTGCTGGGTTATGATACGACAGAGAAATTGGTGATTTTAAAAATTGATGTTTATTTGCAGGTTAGGAATAATGAGTTGTATTTGAAAGATAATAAGTTGAATAACGGCGTAGGTAAAATCATGAAATTTCAGTTGACTTTACTAATTGATGAGAACTGCATCTAGTAGCACAACCTGTGAGGGGAATCTCTTTTAAGTTACGTGACAAAGTTCAACTGGAAATTGAGAAATGATTGATTTCGATATTGTTGAAAAAGTGAAAGGTGCGACTCCGTGGGTCGCAACAATTGTAAAGAAAGATGGATTGATTCGCTTATGTATGAATATTGAAGCAATTGTTCATTCATGCAGTCTATTCATGTCCTTTGAGTCTATTCATGTCCTTCGTGCTGTGAAGACGTCTCTTGGAGCGCTCCGGGCTCTTCTACAGGTAGTTTTCAAGCAGGTAGTCGTCGGCCGCATATTTCCCGGAGAACGGAGCCCGCAGCAAGCTGTGAAAGCAGTGAAATTCCGACAGATAAGTATTCTTTATGTTATTACTTTTATTAACTCTCAAATTTGACTTATCTCTTTTCATTCTACTAATTTCTCTTTCTATTTATTGCTTTTCAAAACACTAAAGTATTAGTCTTGTAATTTTTTTCTTCCCCAAATTGTCTTTAGTTATCTGTCTTCTGCTACTTATTTATCGTTTTCATAAATTTTTCTCGTTTCCTCTTTTTTCTCACGGTACTCTAGTTGCCAGTAAGAAATTTTGATTCCATTTTACTTCCGTATATTTTTTGCGTCAATTCCTTTTATCATGCCTCTGAAGGTAAGCCGCAACGAGAATGACTCCGACCTGCAGGTCAAAATCAAGGCCGAGGTTGATGCGGTCTTGAAGCGGACTCTTCATTCGGAGAGCTTTTTGCAATCCCTTGCCACTACTATTACAGATGTAGTGGCTGCGAAGCTGCAAGAATCGATGGCCTTCAATGAAAATCTTATTTTGTCGTTGCAGAAAAAAATTGAAGACCGCGATCAAGAGATTCGCAATTTGAAAACAGAGCTGGAGCTGAAACCGGACCAGCTGGAAATGTATAGCAGAAGGAATTGTCTGCGTATATTTGGCTTAGAAGAGCAGGATGGCGAAAACACCGACGATATGGTCATTGATGTGGCCATTGATGAAAGGTAAGTGTAGACTTGTCACTTAATGATATAGATAGAAGCCATAGAGTCGGTCGCAAACTCGCTGGAAAAAACAGGCCAATTATAGTAAAGTTTGTGAGTTACAGGAAACGGCGACAGGTTTTCCAGTCGAAGAGGCTTTTAGAAGGCCAGAGAATCACCATTCGCGAGGACCTCACGCACCAGCGTCTGGCCGTGCTGCACGCTGCGATCTCGCGGTTCCAGCTGCGGAATGTCTGGACAGAAGACGGTCAAATAGTAATTAACGTAGGTAACAGACGTTTCCGCGTCGAAACGATGTCTGAGCTTAACTCAATACAATAGCTTCGGGACGCTCCTTTTTTCCTTTCTCTGGAAAGCGTTCTTCCTTGCTTTCTCCTACTCTCTTCTCTATCTCTCTTTCCCTCTTTCCCTCTCACTCGTTCTTACTTGTACCCTTTCTTTATTCTTTACATCTCTCATTAAACCACCTCTTGCTCCCTTCTGAGTCATAGGCAGTCGGCGGCCGTTTTAAGAAATTCCCGTTGTACCGCAATGCTAAGTACCCTCCCCACCCCAGAGCCGTCTCGACCTGCGTTAGTCCACCCCCCATCCCTGTCAGCCCCGGCTGCTGTAGACAGCACGCCGTGTATTTCTGGGAACTGTTTTTACGTCGCGCACTTAAATGCACAATCTCTCCCTTGTTATCACTTCGAGATTCAGGAAATTGTAACAAAACATAGATTTCACGCACTCCTCATTAGCGAAACATGGCTCAAAAAATCATTAAATTCTCAAACCGTTAAAGTCCCCAGATACCGGCTTTGGACATCTGATAGAAAATCCAGCGTTGCTGCCCATGGCGGAGGTGTCGGTATCTATTTACCTGATGACATTAACTGCAAAGTTATTTTCTCTTCAGTAAATCATAAAGACCACTTCATCGAATACTTAATTGCTGAAGTTATTCTCGCAGGCAAAAAATGTCTCTTGGCGGTAGTATATTCTCCTCCCAAATCAGGCAACATTGACGAACTATACGACTTACTCGCTTCCTGTGTCACTAAATATGACGACATTATTATAATGGGTGGCTTTAATTGTAATCTATTAAAAAAATCTGCCTCATCTGACAACTTTGCTCGTTTTTTTCGTAATATGAACCTAACGATTCTTCCCCTAAAGGCAACTCACATCACAAAAGATACTGAAACATGGATAGATCATATCATAGTGTCAAATCCTGCAAGAGCGCGTTCTCATGGACAATTTTCCGTCCCGGGAATATCTAAACATGATCTTATCTACGTATCATATAATTTAAAGTGTCCCAAATACACACCAAAAATAATAAAATATCGAGATTATAAGAACTTCGATGCAAATTCCTTCGTTTCTGATGGATTCTCGGTCCCCTGGAATATTGTACTAAATGAAAACTCGCTCAATAACAAAGTAGCAGTATTTACGGAAATGTTTAACGAACTTGTAAATAGGCATGTTCCACTTAAGACGTCACGCGTGACACGTCCCGCAGCTCCATGGATTTCCAGTGAAATCCGTCAATTTATGCACGATAGAGACACTGCGTACAAAGTTTTTCGGAAAACAAGGAACTATAACGACCACGTTACGTATAAAAAACTTAGAAATCGTGTAACCCAAATGTTGAGAAATGCCAAGATTAAATATTATCACTCTATTTTTCAAAATAACCGTGATTCAAAATTGCTCTGGAAAAATTTGCGCACTATAGGTATTGGAAATATTCTAAATTCAACAGAAATAAATGTGTCACTTAATTTGCTAAATCATACTGTTGTTACGCTCGCGCAGCCAATAAATCCACTCCTAAAATCGCAAACTTTATCTATGCTGCGGAGCACAGATATTGATATTGATATTAAAGACACTTTGTATTTTGCGTCAGTAACACCCACAGACGTCAGTAAAATCATTTTGAGTCTTAAATCAAACGCATCTGGCTCTGACAGAATCAACGCAAAGTTGCTGAAGCTTGGAGCTGACGTAGCACTCCCTGCAATAGTGGACATAATTAATTTCTCACTAATGAGCGGCGAATTTCCCTCGGCGTGGAAGACAGCGCTTGTCCATCCACTTCCTAAAAGCGCCAATCCTACGACGCCAGTTGAATACCGCCCTATTAGTATCTTGCCTACAATATCAAAAGTTCTTGAAAAGATTGCCAGGAAGCAGATCGAACATCATCTTCATAATTTCAGCATTTTAAATACAAACCAGTCAGGTTTTAGACCCGGAAAAAGCACAGTAACTGGGCTTCTTAGTGTTATTGAAGACGCCACAAATGCAATGGACAGCGGTAAAATCAGCGGTAAAAGCAATCAAATTCTCGTCCTTCTCGATTTTAGCAAGGCATTCGACTCGGTTGACCACGATATTTTGTTAGCAAAGTTGAAAAACATTGGATGTGCCTCATCCACACTCAAATGGTTCTCCAGCTATCTATCGGAGCGGCAACAAAAAGTTGTGTACGGTGACAATGTGTCGAGTATCTTGCCACTAGCACGTGGCGTCGCTCAGGGCTCAGTGTTAGGACCTCTTGCTTTCCTAATTTATGTAAATGATATAGACAAATCAATAAAACATTGTCGTCATCACATGTACGCTGATGATCTTCAATTGTATATTAGCGGACCCTCCTCTCGCGTTTTTGAACTTGCTCAAAAAATCAACGAAGACCTTCACAGTCTGTCCTCTTGGTCATCATCATTGGGGCTACTGCTTAATCCCAATAAATCTCAGTGTCTTCTATTCGGCTCCAGAAACTACTTAAAAAAGTTATCAATCTCCCCTCTCCCTGAAATTTGCATAAATGGAACTCCCCTACCGTGGTGTACAGATGTGAGAAATTTAGGTGTGTATATGGATAATACTCTTAACTGGAATGTGCAAATTGATAAAATCTGTCAAAAAGTCTTCGCGTCCCTGCATGTTCTAAAACGCATGCGTACATTTTTACCTATAAAAACTCGTCAGACCCTCGTAACATCCCTTCTTATGCCTCATTTTGATTACTGCGATTTCCTACTAACTGACATAAATCTAAAACAGCAACGTAAGATACAAGTAGCTCAAAATGCATGTATTCGTTTTATTTTCGACCTTCAAAAATACGATCATATTTCGACCTTCTTTGCCCATTCTAAAATTCTTACCGTTGATAAAAGGCGTTTACTCCACTGCCTTCTCCTCCTTTACAAGATTTTAAACAGTACACATCATACCATCCTATCACAACGATTTCAGGTTATGAAGCTACATCGTGCCCGAGCGTCACGCCTTATTTGTATTCCGCATCACAATACCACAGCGTTTAGCAAATCATTCACTGTCACTGCCATCCGTGCCTGGAACAATCTCCCCTCTACTATAAAAAATTGCAGTACATTTCACAAGTTTAAAAAAGAAGTCACTAATTGGATCCATGAAAATAATACATAACATTAGTCCCACTGCTCGCTTGCCAAAAATTAGATCTGGGTGGACGCCGCACTACGTCAGCACTGTGATATATCTTATACTTTTTCCTATCCCACCTATCGTACAAAGTTCTACCCCATTCCTTAACTAAATACTTCCATGTCATCCTTGACGCCGTCTCATCTCTCTCTCTCTCTCCCCCTCCCTATCTCTCCTCTCCCCTCCCTATCTCCCTCTCCTTCCCCCTCCCTATCTCTCTCTCCCTCCCCCTCTCTCTTTCTCTCTATGGATAGCTGAAATCCTCGCTCTTTCTTTTTTTTGTTCTTGTTCTCTCTTAGTTTTCATCCTAGGTTACTTTATTCTCCCTTCCCTCCAATTTTCATACTATTATCTAACTATTTAGCTTTATAAAGTAAACTAATCTTTTAGCACACAAAAATATCATTCCTCCTCCAATCTACTTTTACATTTATCATAATACTAAAAAATGACAAACCCATAACCTAGCTATATGTCTCTATAATCTACTCGTACACTCTTTCAATCATTTTTAAATAACATATGAAGAACAAACCTTAATCTCATACGTCACTTTTATTGCAGTACGCAGATGTATGCGTACCTTTGTTGTGTGATTATGCATGAGCATTTGCTCATATTTGTATGTATTCAAAAATATTATAATGATATGCTTTTAATTTTGTCTACATGTGTTTTACTAATTTGCAATATTTCTGTTCCATTTCTTCATCTCTTACAAACTGCGCCGTACATTTAGACATAATATTTAATTCAAATTACTTTCGTTTTTTTTTCTTTCTTTGTATTTTGTGTGTACTGAAATTGTTTACTTGTAATGTGTCTTGGCCTTAAGCCGCCATCCTGATTGAGGTTTACCTGGGTTTACTCCAGTTCTAGCGCAACAGTGACTCAAACCAGTGTTATCGCATACCGCGACGGAATCCGGCTAAGTGGTAGAATAACACAGTGCTCAGCAAGTGGCTTCGGCCACTCGCTGCATCGCGGCATACCGCCGCAAATTATTTTCTCACTAAACTACATTTTTAATAGAACGTACTGAGTAGTTGAGGAAATAGAAACAGTGAAGTGTTTTGTCACATACAATCTGGATCTCTGTGTTGTAAAGTGCAGCGTCGCTCAGTGATTCAATGGCCTCCGCCATCGATCCAAACACGCGCGAAGTATTATGCGCAGCCCTGCAAACCCTACAAAACACGGAATCCATTGCAACGAGCTCCGATGGTGTATCTTTCATCTCCCTCAATGGTTACACTCCTGAAGTAATGGAAGTGCAACAGCAGACTTCACACCTACAACAGTCTGAGGTCGGTGCCGTGACCATGGACTCCCTGCTCTGCCAACCGGCAGGCCAGCCGCCCTCAAACCTGGAGGCAGCAGGCAACCGCAAAAGGTCAGTGAGTGATAGTGATACGCAGCCAGAACATAAAAAGCTCTTAGGGGCTTCTAGCAATGCAAGTGACTCATCACCAGAACATATGAATATGGAGTGCCAGTGGGTAATAGATTTGGACCTTTAGAAAAGGATAATACCGACGTACCAGACAACAGATTCAAGTACTTAAACATTGACGACCGAGAGTCAACGGACCCCCCTAATAGAATTCCGCCCATCTTTGTCGCCAATATTGCCAATTTAAACATATTCGTAAAGGAATTAAAAAGCAAGGTCTCTACTAATTTCGTAGCAGATTTAAAAAATCAAAAAGTTAAAATAAACGCCCAAACAGCCACGGACTTTCGTAAAATAGTGAAATACCTTCTCCAAACTCAGAGAAGCTTTCACACATACAAAGACCCATTAAATAAGAACATCTCAGTTGTGTTTAAAAATGTTGATCTATCGATATCAGAAATTGAAATTTTCCAGGAAATTAAGCAGAAATTCCCTTCCCTAACTAAAATAACCAGACTCACCAAGAACAACGCCCCAATCCCCGTAGTAGCAGCAGTATTCAATGGTAAAGACTCCATAGAAAATATTCTAGCCATTAAGCATATTTGTAATTTAAGAGTGACAACAGAGCGAAGGAAGAAAACGCAGGGACCAGTGCAATGCCAAAGATGTTTGGATTTTGGTCACACAAAAAACAATTGTAACCATCAAATAAGTTGTGCTTTCTGTTCCCAAAGTCACTATTCAGTTCTTTGTCCAAATAAAAGTCAAACCCCCATTTGTAGAAACTGCAGTGGTGCAGAAACAAGGCCGATGACAGAACCGCCTGCACATACTTCAACTCCCATAATGCCCGTAGTACTGACCCCATGGCAAAATCATCATCTAATAACCAATCATCCTCGCACACTGCAGGCAACATCCACTCCACTACCGAGTTCCCCTCCTTACCAGTATCACAACAACTACGTAACTTCACACACTCCAACTCTTCCGCCCGCGCAAATCCTACTTCCGCTGGATCCAATCGTAGACACCCCAATAGCACCCAAAATGGAAACCAACAAAATAGTTCCTTTCTAAATAGCATTATCGAAGCAGTCACATCCAGTATAATCAATTTCATAAATTCCTTAATTCCTACCATAATCACCTCCATCCGAAGTTCCATATCTTCACTCCTAACTAACAACAATAGCAATGGCAGAAAATAGATTAAATGGAATAACCTTCATGAATTGGAATGCTAATAGTATTTCTAATAAAAAAATAGAATTTACGCAATTTCTCCATACCTACAATGTTGACGTGGCATGTGTTACGGAAACGCATTTAAAACCCAGCAATAAGTTCTACTGTCCAGACTTCATTCCATATAGAAAAGATAGATCACATAATAAAGGAGGAGGAGTCTTAATTGCAATCAAATCTAACATAAAACATCACCTCATACCAACACCTAACTACAATGAAATAGAAATAATTGCACTTAATGCTGAAATATTACAAAAATCTTGGACAATTATAACCATTTATAAACCTCCCGATCATAAATTAAATATTAATAGCATCAAAAATCTCTTTCAAACAGGTAATAATGTTTTAATGCTCGGAGACATGAATGCAAAACATATGTCATGGGGGTGTAAAAACAATAACCGGGACGGAACTAAGCTGGCACATTTTATAAATAACTCCACACTGAAAATAATTACAACACCGGAACCTACGTATTACCCCCATGATAATTCGAGGAATCCCGACATATTAGATATTGGAATAACCAACTCGTCCCATAAATTTAACGCTTCTACAATATTTGAGTTAGATTCAGACCACATTCCCATACTCGTAACCTCCCACCAAATTCCTCCCCCTCATGCCCCTTTCCCCAAAACAAAAATTTGTAAGATCGATTGGACTAAGTTTAAATCAGAATTAAATTCAGTAATACCCAAAATAAAAATACAACAAACCGCGCTCGAGATTGATCAATCAGTTTCCTTTTTAAATTCTATCATCCAAACGGCAACCCAAAAGTCGGAAGTCAAAACAAATGATAGGAAGCAAACAAATTACACCAACCTCCCCCCGGAAATATTGAAAATCATAAACATTAAAAATCAAACCAGAAGATTATGGATTCGCTCCAAAAATAATAGTGTCAAACACGAGCTAAACATTATCAGGAATATCTTGAAAAAAGCATTATTAAATCATAAAAATAAGCAATATCATCAACTTATCCAGTCTCTCAGTACTCAAAACAACACAATTTGGCAATTCACAAAAAGGATACTCAAGAAAAAAATTATAATTCCTCCAATCAAATTAGCAACAACAAGTGCATACACCCCCTTCCAAAAAGCAGAAAATTTCGCCAACTATTTTTCGTCCACTTTTACCACCAACACCACACAATACCATCCATCTCATCAATTAATTAATAATGCATTTATTACTCCCACTTACGGACCAAACCCAAGAATTAAATTAATATCACCCAAAGAAATAAAAAATATCATATCCAAACTGCCAATTAAAAAATCTCCAGGATACGATAGAATAAGTAATACAATAGTCAAACACTTTCCTCCATCTGCACTGGCCTTCATCACAAACATTTATAATTCGTGTCTCAGAATCGGATATTTTCCTCTAACTTGGAAGCACGCAGTCATCATACCGATTCCCAAACCAAACAAGAACCCCTCATTAGTTGAAAGTTACCGTCATATTAGTTTGCTCCCTACCTTTGCGAAAATATTGGAAAAAACTATCCTTACGCGCTTAAAAGCATTTTTGATTCAGACTAATGCAATTCCCAAACAGCAATTTGGATTCACCGAGAAAATCTCTACCAGTCATCAACTTCTACGGCTAACAGAATATATTCACACAGGCTTTCAAAATAAAAAGCACACAGTCGGGATTTTTATTGACATCACCCAGGCCTATGATAGAGTATGGCACAAAGCAATGATTTACAAACTAAAAAAGCTAGGTACCCCATATTATCTCACACAAATAATATCCTCCTACCTTGAAAATAGAACGTTTTCAGTCACCGTCAACAATCATCATTCAAATCCAAGACAAATAAGTGCTGGCTTACCACAGGGATCGCCACTATCCCCTACACTTTTCAATTTATATGTATCCGACCTCCCGAAATTAGAAAACATACAAACAGCCCAATTCGCGGATGATACTGCAATTTTCCTTGCCGGTAATTCATTAGTAAATATTAGAAATTCTCTTCAGCTGTATCTCAATCTCATAGACAGTTGGGCAGCATATTTAAAAATAAAACTGAATCCTACCAAAACAGCCATTAAAATATTCACCTTAAGACCCTATACACCTCCAGCACCGCTCACAATAAATAATGAACCCATTAACTGGCTCCCTCCAAATAGTACCGTCAAATATCTCGGTCTAAACATGGATACCAAGCTGAACTGGAACCAAGACATCAATAGTAAAATACAGCAGGCAAAAAATAAGATACACCAACTAAAACCCATCATTAATCGATCTTCACACCTCCCACTCCCAACCGCCATATCCATCTATAAAAGTATCATTAGACCACTCCTCCTTTACGCCTGTCCAGTTTGGATCTCCGCTGCAAGAACAAACCTAAACAAGCTCCAAATAGTCCAAAACCAGTTTCTTAGAACTATCACAAATGCACCTTGGTTTGTCTCAAACTCACAGCTCCACAAAGAATTTCAAATTGACTCCATACAACACCATATGACATGCCTCTCAACCCAGTTCTATCACTCCATACGTCAAATTCCTCACCTAGACAACTTCAGACTCCGGAAATCTCCTCATAGAACCCGATTAAAAAATAGATATCCATACCAGGCATTCCTAACCAAATTTGCCGAAGTAGATTGTTTTTAGAGGTGTCTGGAAAAGATTTCCTCACCCGAATTAGTTTTTAGTTTAATTTTAGGTAATTTAGAATGTAAGCAATCAATACATATGTAAAGTGTTGTATGTACTGAACTATGTATGATCTGTAAAAATAAAATAAATTTAAAAAAAAAACCTGGGATTACTCAATCGCTTAAGGCGCATGCCGGGATGGTCCCTTGCTTGCAGTCCCAGGAGTAAAGGTAGAATAAATCGTTGGCTTACGGGTGAGAGATGTTGGGTCGGGTTTTCGGGTCTTGGGAATACTCTAAACGGTAAAAATTTCCTAAATGCTTAAAATTTTACAATTTGCTAGTTTGTGGAATATTTTAACTGTTAACATTTCCTACAAACAAATTGATTATATCCACATTTTTATTTTTTTAACCTTATTTAAGAACCAAATAGTTTTACGACACTTAATCATATAAAAATAACTATTATTGTTAATATTATGAAATTTACGCAAAATCAGTTACCATTATCTCTCAATGCTTTCAGTCTCTCTCAGGGCTTGAACTCTTGACTTGATGTGTCTTTGCTTGTATGCTAACGAGATTCCCTCCCTTTCTAGTTTTTCTAGGGGTAATTCAAAAATACGTACGCAATTTTAGCTTCTTCAAAACATCAATGAACCAATTAACATAACTTATTAACATTTCACAGATTCTCTTTCTCCTTTTCTTTCTTTTTTCTTTCCTTTCTCTCTACCGTTCCATTCATCCCGATTCTTTCCCGCTTTCCTATCAAGCTCGTCCTCTCTCGCTTTCACTCCTGTCATCCATGTGAAAATCTTCATCCAAATTGCGTGCGTATTTTTCATTGAATTACTTCCTTTATTATGTACTATTGTAATATTAATTCTGAAAGTGGTCAGGCGGAAGAGCAGGCTAAATGGCCTGAGCCTCGCCACCAATAAAGACATTTATTTATTTATTTTATTTATTTATTGCAATGTGAAATATCATAGCAAATTCTTAATCTATATAAAATGACTAGCCAAGGTTAAACTACCTTATTCGATAGATGACATATCATCCGCAATGAAATTTCATTGCAAAATTGTACTTCTTTCCATTGTTAATACATATTTTTAAAATATATTAATAAGTATATTTTAAACATTTTTATGATTGGCAAACATTTCAATGAAATTTCGTGAATTCGTAAATGGTTGAAAATAAATACATTCTTAAAATTGAAGTATTGTAGCATCTTAACATATAACAAAGATACGTGCTTAGAAAAACCAGTTTTTACTACAAAAATAAATAAAAAAATTGTTAAAACAATTCAAAGTATTTAGCGTTAATGTTTACAGTTCAGTAAATATCTATGACGTAGCATTTTCTAGTGAAAAAAATTAGAGCGAACTTGGTGGTCAAGTTATATTATCTTCCCAACACAGACTACATTTCAGTTTCAATCCTACAAATATCGGCAGAGTTCGAAGGTGGTTTGTTGGACGCTTCTCTCCACTCTATGAACCTCCCGAAACCTTGAATTTTGCACGACCTTCTGTACAGGAAGGACGTAGCGGTTTATCAAAAGAAAACGGACGATTCAAGGTACCTCGTGATCAATCGTTGAAAAAGTTTAACCAATAAAATCTACCTCTAAGGAAAATATCAAGTAATCAATGTTAATTATCACCGCTTAACGTTGTGTTTACAATTTTGATATTTTCAACATCCCACTAACCTACAGAAAACGAATGTTTTTCAGGTTATTATAAAAAATTTCAATAAATATATGCATTTATTCAAGTTATTATTTGTAAAACGCTGAAAAATCTAAGATGTTATTTTAATCTGTGTGTTCATCGGAGGTCTGAGATTAAAACAAAAACTGACAAGCAGAGGAAATTAAAGTAAATGTGAGTGATTGATGAAGCTGAATCATCAAATTTTCATTTGATGTTTCTTGCTTCTTATAATGCCACCTTGTTTAATAAACATGTAATTACATGAGATAAATATATTTAAACATGCAAATTAATGAAAATTTTGAAAAGTAAAATTATCAATAAAACGTTCATTCATCTTATTACAATACGAAATTGGAGAATTATCAAATAAGGCTCTTAAGCCTAAATTGATAACCAATTAAATGTTTTAATACAATTACGATTTGAATATCATAGAAAGTTAGACGCAATTTGTCAAAATCCAAGTGAACTAAAATTTTTATTTAAATTTGACTTCTTGTGCTACGAAAAATGACATTTTTCAGTACTTTGTTGACAGTTCTTATACCATGGGTTTGTTCTAATACTACTTGTAGTACGCAAAGTATTATTTTTGGTATTAATGAAGTATAGATATATGCAGGGCTTGATTTCTGCCGGAACCCGTTCCGGTACCTCAGGAATAATTATTAAATTATATATAAACTATTTATATTGCATTAGTAATTAATTTGAGGACGGTTCCGGCATCTAAAATTTAAAATATAAAGCTCTGGATCTATGTATCATATTACGACACTGATCTCTGTTTCGTCAAGTTTGAATTTTAGACAATGAAAGTGAATGTTCAATCAAAGTTTGCCCATCTAAATAAAGTTTATCTTACTATAAATACTATCTAGACAGTGTGTCTATACGTACTATTTAGACAAAACTAGAGCTGCGTCAACAGCATGTACTTTCAAGTCTTATTTGCAGTAGCTACGCAATATACAATACGACCTACGTGAACTTGCAAAATTATTTATTTCAGCAGCAATTATTTTCCCCTCGCTTGTATTCGATTTCGGATTTTTAAAATTAACATCCCTGACTCGTTTCCCCTACACCACCAGTTACACAGCTGAATTTCCTCTTTCCCGACGCAAAAAGAAAGTGAAACATTTGCATTTACAGTTCTTAAAAATTTAGAGTGTTTAATTTACATTAATTCAAGATCTAGTTTTAAAAACAGAATTCATGATGAAAAATATCTCTAAAATATCTTGTGTCAATATTGTTTTTCGACAATGTGTATTTGTTTGCAATTTTCCAAAGTTCAGATTGTTCGCCCAAAATTGGACGTACGACATTTTTAAACGTCTTTTGCTTCGAGGAATAGATTTAGAGAAAAACAATTGGAGATCTTTTTGAGAAAATTTGGAAAGTATGATGGGTTTCGGTGTAAAGTACCGTCAAAATTAAAATATTCGTTTCAAATTCGAGGATTCGTGACCTCAGCCAGATCGTTCAAGGAATATCCATTTTGGTGGAAATCCTGTTTTCTTTAGGCTCAAGAATTATCCATACGTAGACGGACTGACGAAGAGGTTTCTCGAAAATCACTTTACACTTCGACAGTTTCTCCTGCAGTATTACATAATTCTCTCTTTACACATAGTATATGTGGCGATAAAAATATCCTAATGTTGCTAGGATTTAAACTCGGGCCCTTCTAATCCCACTTATGGCTCGAACGCACTACGCTATCACAAGCATTGCTCGTCTCGTTCTCCAGGCGCATTTATTACGAAAATAATGTGATATTCATTGCACTTAGTTTTTTATTAGAGAAATGTACTCCATGTGTCAAGGACATCAAATTCCAAATAGAAATGCAAAGGAAGAAAACACACGCAACTACATAGCTCATTTTAGTTAAACATATTTTCAATAAAATACGGAGTTCTGTAGAACTCGTTCAGCAGGTCGTTCCCGGCCTTATCTTTCGCCGACTGTCGCCAAGGTTGAAGTACGTCACAGATGAAAGTTGCGATGACGCTAGACTATCACGCGCAGTAATGCAGTCGTTCTGAAATGAGAATCGCAATAGCGGCAAATTTATACCCGATTCCTGAAGAGATTAACACACTAAAATATCTAATGGCGCCTGAAAAGCTCATTCTTTCTGTGATTTAGATAAGGGTTGCGAATTAATAACTGTGCTATTAACCGCAAAAGTGTTTTCTACCCGCAAAAATTTTTCGTCACGGATGAGATTCGATCTCAAGTCAAGTTTCCCCAGTAGTCGTCTTACCACAGACACGCTTCTTCTCTTCCTCCTCCTTCTTCTTCTTCTTCTTCTTCTTCTTCTTCACTATCAAGGATTAGGCTAATAGCCTGTTCCGTCGTCACTTCAACCATCTTTTCCTTGTACGTCCTATTTCTCTTCTTGTTAAAGGTGTACAAGATAATACTGATTTTTTATTCTTGTATTCTTGTATATCCATTCTTCGAATATGTTGTATCCAGCGTAGTTTATTTTCTTTAATACGGTCATTCATGGAAAATATGTTTAGATAGATCTAATCTCCTCATTTCTTATTTCATCTAAAATCGAGCAACCTTTCACTCTCCCGAGGAATTTCATCTCAACTGTTTGTATTCGTTGTTGCTCGTTTGCTGTTAGACTCCATGATTCGCTTCCGTATGTTAGCATTGCCATTACCTTATAAAATTTCATTCTAGTTTCTTTTATCGTTTTATTTTTTAAAGTTCTATGAATTGTTCCACACATCATATGATATTTATTTAGCTTATTTTACATATTATTTTCCCTTTCATAGCTGATGTCGCAGCCCAAGAAATTAAAATGTGACACCTGTTCTATTATCTGCTCGTTTATAACAATTTTGGAACGTATAGGGTATTTCCCTTTAAAAGCCATAACTTTCGTCTTCTTAACAGATATTTTAAAATCATATTGATCACATATCTGGCTTAAGCGGAATATAGATTTTTGCAGATCATTTTCTGTTTTTTGTATAATTATTTGATCATCTGCAAACATTAAAATATTAATGCATTTATTTTGGGAGTGTAGCTTTACTCCCCAAAAATCTACAAAGTTAAATAAAAAATAAAGAGATATGGTTCGTCTCCACATTATCGACAAAGAGGAATGGATCAATCATTATACAAATCTATGGGTAGAACAATTTGAATATGGAGCTGAAAAGATTAACAACTCCTTAAATGAATTTGGTGGAGATGACCCATACCTAGGAGATAATATAACACTTACAGAATTGCAAGAAGCTATACACCAAATGAAAAATAGATTAGGATGTTAACAAAATATCTACAATTTTCTTTAGTCTATTATTGATAATACTTGCATATAACTTATAGGTTGTATTTAGTTGGCTTATTCTCCGATAATTCTCACATAAGTTTGTTTTTCCTTTTTTATAGAGTGATATAACCTCCGCAGTTTCCCATGCAGTTGGTATTTCATGGGATTTCCAGCATTTATTTATCAGATGTAAGAACCTGAATTCTAGAAGAAGTTCCCCATACTTGATAAATTCTGAATTTATTCCATCTATACCTGGTACCATATATCCCCTAACTCGTGGTGTAGCCAGAATTCATGTTTTGTGGGTCCTTGACACCGAAAAATCGAATGGCGGCAAGCTTCGGGATGGTCTTGATCTATTCCCAGCTAACATCTTTTGCCGCCGAAAAGACATTCTTTCACATTTTCTCCATTTTTTAGGCTGCCTAATGCTAGAACTATGTCATTATGACTATTACAGAAGTGCTAGTTGCCAGTATGTCGCTGGTGGCCGAAGTTACTGAATGTGGTGTACGGGCTCCGCGTATAGGAGGGGAAGGTCGCTGGTTCGAGTCTCTCTCAGAGATAATTGTTCTATTGTTCACTATTGCCGCAGAAAACGATTGAGAATTCCTGAAACTTTATTGAGAAGCATTTGAAGTAATTCTAATCACAAGTACCATTAATTAAGGTAAATAAACTGGAAGTGTGTGATTTTCGTATTTTGAAATTTTAAATAAGTTTTCAACTCTCTTGCTCGATTTGTAAAACGTAGGTCACACGAAATCAATTGGTCTTTCTGTGCGCCTGTGTGAACCGATATAAGAAAACTAATGATTCTATCAACATGATATTTAAAATTCAATTTACCCAGTACCCATTGGACCAACTTAAGATATCTTCAAGAGTTCCGAAATTATTATTATTATTATTATTATTATTATTATTATTATTATTATTATTATTATACTTTTTATTACTTTTTACTTTCTCGCCTTACGAATTCTTCGTAAGAAGAGAAAGTTATGTAATAGTGCGCCTCTTATTGAAGTGCCAATCCTTGTGGCCAGGGGTAGTTAAATGGCGGGTACTTGTTCATCGGTTCGGAAGACGTGGTTTCTGGCTTCGCTCAGGATAATTATTTGCCAAACTTCTGTGTTGCGAAGAAAACTATTGAGAATTTCAGAAAGTTTATTGAAAATCATTTGAAGCAATTCTACTCACTTATACAATCAATTAAATTACTAAATAAACTGGAAGTGTCTGCCTGTCATTTTCGTATTTTGAACTTTTAAACAAGTTTTCAACTCTCTTGTTCGATTTGTAAAATGTACGTCACATCAAATTAATTGTTCTTCTGTGCATCTGTATGAACCGATTTAAGTAAACTAATCAATCAAACACCATGAAATTTAAATAGTACAATATATACACTACCCATGGGACCTACTTATATATCCTTAACGGCTGACCGTGAGAGGTGGCTCAGGGTATCAACTATCATCTAATGTCATTGTAGTGCCTCTGATTGGGAGGTGCTAGGTTCGAGTCATGACGAAGGCAGTATTTTCGGCATTAGCCAGATAGCTAGATCGAGTCCTGTTGCTGTGTGGAAAAGAATTATATTTGCCGGCTTCTTTGATCGGTAGCTTTTCGTGGTTTGTCTGATCAACACCAGGTGAATGCCAGGGCAATACCCTACCAAACGGACCGCGTGCGGTCCTTTCTTCCCATTCCTTGTCCTATTTATCCTTTACTTACTCCACACATACATGCATCACACCATCGCAACATGCCGGGAGACCGGTCGGGAGCTTACAGCTTGTCCCGGCTAGGAAGATACCCTCTGGAGGCACCATGTTGGGGAAAATCCCGCTAGCCGACGGTAGGTCATCGCTTGATTTAGCCATCCAGGGCAGGAAGATCACAGTTACCTCCCGTGAAAAAACATGTCCTACACTTACGGGACTAATGACCTTAGGAGATGGCGCGCCCGGTATCTCTATCAATCAACCTAACAGCTGTCAGTCTGTCTGTGGACAACAGTAGCACCAAAACCGTTCAGCCGATTTTCTCCAAAATTGATATATTCTGATCGAGCTGAATGGACCGGAGGCTTTAGGAGTTTCTAACGGATATTTTGATTGTTGATGTGTTTTACATGAATTAGGCATTTACCTTTCTATGCCTCTGCCCGAGATCGGTTTATAGGGCACTTGTGTGGAGTAGTGGTTATGTGTGCCGACAAGTTAACTCTGAGGAACTGAGATCGGGTCTCGAACTGGAAAAACAATTTTGCTGGTTTATTTAGTGGTATAATATTGCGGAGCATTTACCACCAATGCAAGAAAGTATGTGCTTTGGCAGCACCACTAGTTCTGATTATTTCGCAAACTGTACGTGCAGAGACAGATAGAAGTAGTACCTCAAGAGCTGATATTTTTGAAACTAGCGTAGCTACGCGCGCTCAGGGCTATTTTACTTGAGAGTATTTCAAGGGAAACGCGGACACCGTTAGAAAAGAACGGGTGTTCCGAAAACCAACTGTGAATTTCTAAAAGTGAAATGTGAGAAATGTAAAATATTCTGAACAGTTAACGCATTGTTCATTCACGAACATATGAATGTTTAAATTTGTTACAATACACAGAAAGTTAATTCTTTTGTTCTACAGCTGAACCGCTCGCAAAAAAACCATCATGGCGCACGTACCTTTGGTAAAGTCTCGGAGGCTGCCCCCACCCTGTGGCATCTGAGATTTCCCCTCTCGGCGATAAGGAAGCACGGAGGCGACAAGTAGAGGCGACTGCAAGACGCAGCGATCGCGCTGACCGTCACTCGTCATCACTGCCCCCTTCGTCGAAAGAGGAATTCGCACTCCCAGGAGTGTCCAAAAAAATGAATACATCGTTTGTTGGCCCATCACATTATCTGAATTATGTCGCTTCTATTCCCTACACATGCTCGCAGGATTTCTTCCATTATTCAGCATTTTGTGCAAACGCTTGTCTTCAAAACGTTTCCTTTTCTTTTAAGGATGCACCAATTGTTTCTGCTGCCTCGCGCCCTTTTATAAATCCCCAAACAAGTTCTATTGGATTTAGATCTGGATGGTACGGTGGAAGACGGAGAGGAATGTGGCCATGTTCAATGATTATTTGATCAACGACCTATCGTTTTTCAGTGGATATACTTTGAATTATTTGTAATAATTGAGTTTTTGTGAATAACAGCAGCTACTGTGTAAAGCACACTGTCACTGCTCACTATCCGTGGTCAAACAGACTGGAGACCGAAACTCTTCTTCAAGACACGGCTTATTTTCTGTTGATCGTTTGGACAACCCCTACTGTAGAAACACGTAAGCTGCCTTCCGTCTGAACCTTCTCACTCATCAGTTTGTTATCACCAAACTCGCAGTGTTGAATTATGACGCGACCCACGAGAGAAAGACAGAGAGAGAGCTATGTTGTGACAATGAGCGCAGGCAGGCGGGGAAATTGGAGCTTTAAAGGGAGAGGCCACGTTCGGGCATAGTCAGTGGAAGTTTTTTTTGAGAGTGGTAGAGCAATAGTTAAAAGATTGAACTAAATCTTAAAGAAATTAGTAGAGAGATAATTATTTATTTTAAATTAATGATTCAGCAAATGGCAATTCAACCAAATTATTTACCGATTATACATGTAAATAAGGGTTCATATTTCGTTTCATATTCATAATTCTTGTGTTTAGATTAGTAAGCTACTTCCATTTGCATTCTATTTGTTTTGATGTGTGTTGTTGAATGTTTAGATTTTGTGCTTTTTATATTACTATTTCTTCCATATGAGTTTTGTGTTCTTTTTATTTCAGCGTTTTTTGTTGCATTCATTGATAAAGTGAATTCTGAAGTTGTGTCAATTTCAAATCAAGGAGTGTATCAAACGCATATTTTCTTTTCCAAAGGAATACATGCTGAGTTCTTGGCTAAACTGGTACTCGACTATTCTTTAATCTTTCCTATTCGATGAACGAATTTTTAGACTCTGGTCGTAGTTTGTGGATACCTTAGACTGTAGTTACTACGTGACATTCGATAATTGCTCGGATGCGACACGTCCAGCATTCATACGCGTTTAAAAAGCACTAACTAAAAAGCCGAGAGGTGAGAAAGTGGAGTTGTGTTGAAATCTTGCCTCAATGTTTGTGAGAGGTTGTAATCACATGCATCTCTTATAGTAAGGTCAGTATAGTTTACAATCATTATGTATGTATATATATATATATATATATATATATATATATATATATATATATATATATATATAGTGACGGACCGGCGATTCGGTCCTATTCTACAGTAAATTTGTAAAAGGGGTCAGGTATTCTTTCTTGCGAATGGGCTCTGAGTGCATGCACAAACAATGAAAAATTTAATTTTAATGTAAATACAGAGTGCTTTATTCCCAGAAAAGATAACAGATATTACAAAAACATCATTCCATTGAATGTGTAGAAGGTAAACAAAATAATGGTTAGCATTAATGACCTTCTCACGATACTGACAAACATGAACAATTTTCTTACTAACTACGTAAATATTGCTAATGAACACTTTCTTTCTGTCTTAACTTTACACTTCATACTGTAAATGGAAGCTCCCTTTGCATGCACTGATTCATAATCACCTCTTTATTTCAATACTTATTCTATTTACAGACAATCTGTACCCGTCCAAAATACCCTTTCTAGTCTCCACATCAAATTAGATTATTTATCTTTACATGGCAAATTCCCTCATCTAATCCCCCTCTCACAATCGTCTACTCCCCTTCCCCACTCACTTGATTCTTTTACCGCCTAATAATAAGTTCCTTCTAGTAACAGTCTTACTAGTTTTGCTGCGTCTGGAATTCCTTCGAGCTCACCAACTCCGGATGCGCCGGCGCGATGTGGCGAGTCGGGGCCGTTACGCCCGCCACGCGGCCATGGCGCTTGCCCCCGCCGCTTCTACACGGCCGCCGGTGCAAATCCCCCGCCGCAGTCGTGTTTCGCCGGGCACAGCGATGTCCACTCGCCGCCAGATCAGCAGTCGTCCTGATTTCCAGTTCTTCCAAAGTCGTTGTTAAGCCCGCCGATACTGTATCGCTATGTTCGTTTCACTCATGCTGCCTTTGTCGTACACGTGTCTATACACTCCTCACTTTCCTCGCGTCACGCCGTTTAGTCTTTACTGTATATCACTTAACTCGAGATCAATTAATAGTTCTTACTGTTTCTCATTGTCCTACGTTTCGATTTCCGCTCGATGTCATCGGATTCCTCTCAACTACTTTGCATCACCGCCATCGTTAGCTTTCCGCACGACCGCGCGTTACTCTCCCTCCTCGACGCTACCTGCCGACTGCCGCCTTCGTCGTTCCCACGGTCCTCTCCTCAACTGTCGAAGTCTCGTACTTCGCGTTCGTTTCGTCTCGCTTGCCGCGGGACACTCTCTTGCTCGGCCGAGTCCGCCTGGAACGGCCGTCTTTACCGCGCTGTTTAAACCATGTTGGCACCCGTGTCTATGTTCAGAAACGCGGTGCGTTTCAATATATATATATATATATATATATATATATATATATATATATATATATATATATTGCGATTATTATATTGGTGAGCCGCGATCGTGGAAAATTCTGCTCGGCCAAAGGCCAATTGCCGGGGAAAGGTGCGCTGAACTTCCCTGGGAACGCGGTGTTTCAAGATCTCGCCCTGCGAAAAACATGCTCTCTAGTCTTGTTGAATAGTCGGTTTGTGACCGCTCACTCGAAGTTCATTCTCAAACAGAAAGGGTACGTGTATGACACATACGTAAAATGTGTCACACCGTTATGTACACCGTATCCTTAAGCCTTTCTTCCAAATGTTGACAAATGAAGAGCGTATATACGGTCATTTTGAACAGGACTTCACAACCGCACACACTGCTTCAGTTTCCATAAGGGTTTCCAAAAACATGTCATTTATAGAAACAATTATCACACGTGGTTTGTGGCTTGCACGCTCATCTAATCTAGCTCATTACGATTTCTTTCTTTGAGTATATCTAAAAGATCGCATATACGAAACAAATACCCACCCG
The DNA here is from genome assembly GCA_011170035.1 of Teleogryllus occipitalis. Taxonomy (NCBI): domain Eukaryota; kingdom Metazoa; phylum Arthropoda; class Insecta; order Orthoptera; family Gryllidae; genus Teleogryllus; species Teleogryllus occipitalis. The sequence goes on from BLKR01001272.1 coordinate 125,547, forward strand.
GAAGAAGAATTACAGCACAATATACAGGAACAGATCTCTGCAATACCACAGGACATCCTTTACTGAGTGAATCAGAACTTATGTAGATGACAATAATGTATCAGAGCCGCGGCGAGTAGCATCTACTATAACGTGAGTACAATTTATTTATTTATTTATTTATTTATTTATTTATTTATTTATTTATTTATTTATTTATTTATTTATTTATTTATTTATTTATTTATTTATTTATTTATTTATTTATTTATTTATTTATTTATTTATTTATTTATTTATTTATTTATTTATTTATTTATTTATTTATTTATTTATTTATTTATTTATTTATTTATTTATTTATTTATTTATTTATTTATTTATTTATTTATTTATTTATTTATTTATTTATTTATTTATTTATTTATTTATTTATTTATTTGTTTATTTAACGTCAAAAAACAGTTAAAACTGCGTATGACGTGCTACGGGGAAAAATGAATTGTGTGCACATTTTCAAAATTCTGTGATCCCTACACTAAGTCATATACTACTTAAATTTTTGGCAGAAAAAAACCCTCCCATGTAATAAAATCTATTTTCAAGGATAAATAAGCAATAAATTTTGGCTCTTATCCATGTTGTCCTTCGGAATAATAATTCCTGCCGCGACAACATGGAAACGATAATTTGAATAATTGTATTTCCCACTAGAAGACGTGCACAGATAATGAAGTTACATTTATGTCCAGAAGCAAAACAAGGGACCATCTCAGCATTTGCTCAATGGATCAGGGAAAGTGGACGAAAAACCTGATCAAGATGGGGGTCATTGACCCGGAGGCTATAGTACAATAGTTGTTACAGGTTGTTTATACACATTTATACAGTCCAAATGGTAAATAATGCATTATGTATCATTGTTAAAATTAATGGTACTTTTCTTGTGATGCTCAGTATAGTCTCTAATTGTATAGAAACAGTTATGCAGCAGAAACGATTTCACTTGGGATTTAAACTTTTCTATCGAATTTAATCGTTTAATGTCATCTGGCAAACTGTTGTAAAATAATGTACATGTATTGTATGTTAATTGTTTGTATTGAGCTGTTGATACTGTCACCTGATGAATATGACTTCTACGTCGAGTGTTATAATAATAGACATCAGCATTTTCTGAAAATATATTCCCGCCCTTAAGCAAGTGAATTTTGACAAAAACCACTGATTCGTAAATACAGACACGGTAATGGTAAAATTCCTAGAGTAATGAAGAGAGGCTTACATGAATCACGTGGGTGGGATTTGGTTATTATTCGTACAATTCGTTTTTGTGATCTAAAAGTCTGGGAGCTATAAGATGTATTTCCCCAGAATATTATGCCATATCTCAGGCGGGAATGAACATTCGCGAAATATACACAACGAGCAGTATGAAGGCTGACTGAATTTGCAAGAATTCTGAACGCGTAGCATAATGAACTTAATTTTGTGTTCAATTCATTTAAATGGAAATTCCATTTAAGGTTTGACTGAATTGAGAGGCTTAAAAATTTTGTTGCCTTAACATCAGTCAATGGTACACCGTTCATTTTCAATGGAGCACAGAATTGTTTATTTGAAATGGAAAACTGCATTAAAACCGTTTTCTCTTCGTTTACTATTAATTTGTTATTTCGGAACCAATTTGAAACATCTGATATTGTACTATTTACGGTTTCTTTATTGCAAAGGATGTTCGTATCATCCGCAAAGAGAACTTTTCTTCCGTTTCGAATCGTCGAGGGCATATCGTTTACGTAAAGTAGGAACAGAATAGGACCTAAAATCGTTCCTTGAGGAACGACACGTGCAATGGGCAAAGAGCCGGAAAGGTGCGTTTAAACTTTCCTCCAGTGAAAAGCCACCTTCCCTCTTCGGCGATCCTTCCGACCGTCCTGTCTCGATTTCTTCGGCATTTGTGGCCTCGTTCACCGATGCCAAATCCACGAGCGACCGGCACATTTGTATAATGGTCGCACTATAGTATGCTATTATGATGTAATTGCCATTGTATATCTATTATATTGTTCTTATACGTTTGTGTTTTACCACCAGCCCTGGAGATGGTATAAAAATATTTCGAAACGTCGGCAAATTATGTTTTAATGTCTTAATTCACTCCAGCCAAATCACATGATTTATATTTCCCATTACTACTTCAAGGTCGTGAATATACAATGGTGACATTCGAAATGTCCTTAAAGACGGAAGTAATTCACGAGAAGACTACAAAGAGTTATTACAATTGTCATTCCTTTACCTAGCTGGTTTGTCTAAAAAGGAATTCCGTTTAACGATTACAGGGGCTCTGCATCAAGCAAGATGGATGTCAAAGATAATGCACTTAAAATGTCTTCTTCACTAAACAGTTTAATATTCCTCAAGTACAATTGAAAGGAATAAAACAAGTGTGCTCATTTTGTGAGCGTGTTATTTGTTCGCGTTTGGGACGAGGCAATTTGAAGTCGATGGGCGCCAAAGAATGATTTGGATACGCTACAACATCTGAGCATATATCCAGATGCAGACGTCAAAAAGATTGCTCTCTTAATTGTTAAGAGACACCTATGGTGTCTGTCAGTAACAAAAGTAGGGTTCTTTTTTGATGAACGTGTTGCTCAGGCTGTTAAGGAAAATATGACTAAAAAATAGAAACCAAACCTGCAAAGAAAAAGAAAATGAAACTTTAAGAGGATAAGAACTTTGTTTTTGAAGGAAAATACTTGAGCAAGTTCGTGACTAATAAAAAAGACGTTCTTTGAATTGTTTGGGATCCACGACGCGACAGAATACTGCAGTGATTTTCTGTGAAGCCACGTGATAGCCCTTAAGGTAGTCAATGATTCCTCAGAAAGAGGAATTTCTGTGATAAAAAGGTTTAACGAATCGCTCAGAGACGAACAACAAAAACCTTTCATGTTGAGAGTAGTCGAGCATCACAGAAAAGTCGTCATCAAGCAAACAAAAGAAGAGATTGCATCGTTTAAAGCTCATGAATATAACACACGTTTTGCCTATCATACTGCCTCGAACGAACTACGAACACACACCAAAACCGATGACGTCTGTTGGACTGTGTACAATATTGTACGACCAACAAAATCAAACTGATCGCACGATACCGGCAAACAAACCGGATATTGATATCCGGGATTGATAGACAAAACAATCGTGTCTACTTGTAGATTTTGCTGTGCCGTGCGATTAAACAATCGTAACCAAGAAGGCAGAGAAACGTCTAAAATACAAGAATTTCGAAATCGAGATCAACCTAATGTGGGGAGTAAAAAATATAGGTCGTCCCAATAGTTATTGAAGCTCAGGGATTTATTCCGCAACTTTTATGTACGAACTTGGCTATACTCCCAGATTATTCAAAAGATTGGGAAGTGCAAGACATTGCTTTATTTGGAACAGTCCACATTTTATATTGTAGGAACACCGACAGTCCATAGAGCTGCTCCTTAGGAAGCCGGTTGCAACCTCGAATAGATTCAACTGACTCATAACATCTTTAGTCATGAATTAGAGGAATAATAATAATATTAACCCTTAGTTACACGCGTTATGCTTTGTCACACAAGTATCCGCACGGCATACTTTGTACGCCAAGCCTATTTTGTTAGAAAAATGAACTGTGCAACGCCTGAATAAAATTTGGATATAATTTTTATTTAGTTATATTTGAAATATATACATTTTAATGTATACATTCACTTACATTTTATGTATACATACATACATTTATTTTAATTAAATAATAATAATATAAAATTTAGCATATTTATCTTCAAAACAATGTTTGCATTTGGTGACTTCAAGAATATGTTCGTTGCTTGAAAATTTGTATCACCAGTTAATAGTAAGTGTAGTAATAATTGTAGTAGAGCAGTTGTTTGTTATTCTGCAAGTGTGACTAATTTCTTAACTTTGTTGTGGTTATTGTTGATCACGACTTCCTATTTTTGTAAATTTACTAACACGCGATGTTTTATTCCACTTCATAACCTTGCCTTTGCCAATGAAATCTTTTCTACACTCTAAATCGCTTCTTGAAAAATTTCTAGCAGAATCAAGCTCAGGTCGCCTGTCATGTCCACCCTCGGCCACTACAACTTCTCTCTCAGAATCATTTGCAGCATCGTAAATTTCGTCTTTTGACGATTTCTCTTTTAATAATTCACATACTATCTGCTTTTCCGATAAATTATTCATCCCTGTACTGTTACTAAAGTAAAACAAAATAAATCATTTCAATTACGTCTATAAATAAAAAATCCTGTGATAAGTAAAAGAAAATGAAAACTCGCATTGGTATCCGCGCGGCGTAGAAAGTATGCCAACGGAAATACAATCGTCTAGCCATTGCAGTAAATCTTACGCAATTGAGTATCAAGGAGTATGCAGATGAATGCCTTCTGAGAGGTTAGGTCAAATGTCAGAACGCGCGCTGATGTTATCTGACACCTAGGGCGATAACAGTTCCAGTGGCGTACAAAATACACCAGCGCTAGTAACTGAAGGTTAATATCAATAATAATAATAATAATAATAATAATAATAATAATAATAATAATAATAAGGGACTCAAGGGGTGCGATGTGCCAGACAAAAACCTTTCGCACCCAACCCCCATCTCACCCTTCACGCGGGGAGCCCTGTTAAGTCGGAAACCAAGGTTGAATCATGAAGAAACCAAGGTTGCGGTAACTAGCCCCTTCGGCAGAGTGGCCCGGCGAACTGCTGAGAGAAGGAGGTCTTGATAGGGCTACTAGAGAGTAACTCTGGGAAAGGTCTATCAGGATGGTATAGGTCACCCAACTTGACCAGTACCTAGAGAGTCGGTGGAAGAACCAGTGAAATGGTCAACAGCAGTTCTCTTAGCCAACATGAGCTCACTTAGCCTATAAGGTTACAGTTGGACCGCAGGGAAGGATTTTACCTCACGTGCCTGGCTGACACGCGGACCCAAGCCATAAATACCAGAGATTCTTCGTCTGGTGTTTATTACCGGGAAACCGGAGAAGATTGTTATGAGCAGGTTATTAAGGAATAGAGTCGCTGGCGATTGATCCTCGCAAGATCGCGCAGTAGGTTCTGGCACCGGGCCAACTGTGTCAAATGAGCTACCTGTGCCAGTGAATAATGGTGAACCTAGTGCAGATAAACAGTTTGGGCGGGGTGCCATACAACTCATAGCTACCGCAGAGCCAGCAGCTTTATCTGCTGAAGGCCGGAGTGGCTTGAGGTCCCCACCTACAGGGTACTCTACCATATGAAGGCAAACTAGCCAACTAATGAGGTGAACAAAAGAGATGAATATCTCCATAATGCATGCGTACTATATTAGCACGAAAGTGGAAAGAGAAGTATGAAGGGTTTAGAGTAAGGATGCACGCGTAATGGAAAAGAATGTATCCAGAAGCGCACTGAATGAGCAACGAGTTTGCAGTCAGTTACATTCTATTTAAAGGTGACGCGTATTTTCAGATGCCGAAGTGAATAGGCTTAAACAACATATAACTATGCAAGTGCAAAGTAACACACCATCAGAGACTCCACTCCATGGCGAGGAACATGAAGAAGAAGGAAAAATACTTGAAAGAGATCATGAAGATGAAAATCAAGTTAGTCCGATTAGCAATGTACATCTCATGAATGAATTAAAGTAAAGCTACCAGAAAAACCACATTATGTACGAAGGTACTTGCAGAAACGACCTCGTATACCTAAGATCATTGGAAGTGCGAAGTTTTACGCTGCTTGTAAAGAAATGAATTCCATAGTTGAAAATACATTATCGCATATGATTTCGTTGGAAGAACTGTCTGACGCAGTTCACTGTGCCGCTTTAGCAGTTTGCTCGGTTTTGGGCAGAGAAATTAGACAGGAAATGGCAGAACATCCAAAGACTCCAGATCTAATAATGAATTCGTACCAACATGGAAGAAAATAATCATTTCCAGAATTAATAAATCCAGGAAGGAAATCAGTCATATGTCAGCATACTTCGCAGGGAAAGGAAAAGTACCCAAGAAAGTGAGATATAGGATACGATTAATTGCTAAAAGAATGAAGTTGCAAATGAACCGTAAGGATCTGGATAAGAGATTGAAAGATGAAGAGGAGCGTCTGAAACAGAGAATAGCTGCACTCGGTGCGAGAATTAGGCGTTATGATGAAGCAGCAAAGAGACACCAACATCAGCCAGCCTTTGCTTTCGACCAGAAGAAATTTTATAGATTGCTGCAGAATAACAATGAAGACCATCAAGGGCAATTTCTGAGTAGCAAATCCCTGGTTCAGTATTGAACTGATATCTGGGCTTAACCAAAGCAACACGATGAAGAAGGCTACTGGCTGCAGGAGGAAATAAAAGATTGTCTTAACATCGACGAGATGCCTCCCTTTCAAATTTCCCTTGCTGATATCAAAACAGCAGTACAGAGAACACAGAATTGGAAGTCTCCAGGTGCAGATGGTATCCAAAATATATGGTGGAAGTATTTCACTGCCACGCACCCATGCCTGATTCGGCTCTTCAATGAAGTTTTGCTAGATCCAACTATATTCCCAAAGTACCTGTTGACAGGCAGAACGTATATGGTGCCCAAAGCGATAGATCCTAGCCAAGAAATCGACCGATCACTTGCCTGCCAGCAATATATAAAATTATGACTTCCATAATATGTTCAAGAATGTACAGTCATTTAGTCGACCAGCACATTTTGGTTCCTGAACAGAATAGGTGACGCAAGGGAAGTATGGGATGCAAGGAATTATTATTAATTGATAGTGTAATTACTCAGTAAGTACGGAAGAACCAGCGCAATCTTTCTGTAGACTGGATAGAATACAAAAAAGCCTTTGATTCGGTACCTCACTCATGGCTTTTAAGAGTACTCGACATGTATAAAATCGATCGACGACTGATCGTTTCCTTGAAGAACTGCATGTAAAAATGGAAAACTCATTTGCAGATTAAGAAGGGAACCTGCTGTTACGTGACGGAAGATATTGCAATTCGTCGTGGAATCTTTCAAGGGGACAGCCTAAGCCCGCTATGGTTTTGCATAACAAACACCCCTTTGAGCAGAATGATCAGACAATCAGGATATGGGTACTTAGTGAAGAAAAACCCTAATGTTCGTATCTCGCACCAGCTCTACATGGATGATCGCAAACTATATGCTTTTAATAGAGATAACTTACAAAACGAGCTCGAACTTGTCAAGAGTTTCAACGATGCAGTTTGTTTAGAGTTTGGGATTGAAAAATGCGCTACCCTTCATGTTGTCGTGCGCTACCCTTCATGCAAGTCCAAAATGAAGAACAGAATATGCAAATATCTGGTGACACAATTATTAAAAATATCGGCACTGAAGACTCCTACAAATATCTAGGTATGCTACAATTGCTGGGAATTTTTGATTCAGACGTTAGGTACACAATTGTACAGAACCTGCTATCGAAAGTAAATAAAATCTGCAAAACATGGATAAATTCAAGAAGCAAAATATTTACTACTTGGACTCTTCCCATAGCAACTTACACATTTGGTGTAATAAAATGGACAGAAACATCCTTCTACACTTTTGACAGGAAAATAAGAGCTACGCTTACAAGGCATCGACTTCACCACCCTCAGAGTTCAGTGCACAGCCTGTACTTACTTCGTGCTAGTGCAGGAAGAGGATTCCTTAACTTGGAGGCAATGTGCCGACAGCAAGAAGAAAAGCTGCGTCGGTACTTTCTATCAACTCGTCTGTTCACAAAGCTATCAGTGATCAAGATAGAAAGATGACCCCATTATGTCTGGCACAACCAAGTAAAGAGTTTGATTACCTGAAGCATCAAGACCGCGTGAATATCTGGCAAAGAAAGGAACTTCATGGTAGATTTTTTGCAACTTTAACTTCGGAGAATATTGATAAGAAAAACTCAGTGGAGTGGCTTCGAACCGGGGGCCTCTTCGGTGAGACTGAAGGATTTATTTTCTCCATGCAAGACCAAGTGGTCAAAACCAGAGTTTATAAAAAATTAATCATGCAAATTGATAGCCGATGTCACCTATGTATATCCACCAAGGAGCCAATCCAGCATATTTGCTGTGGATGCCCCGCATTAGCACAAACAGAACACACAGCTTCGTCGCCAAAGTAATCCACCAAGCCCTTGCCAAGAGATACGACCTCGTAGAGAGTGAACAACTGTATTATGCAAACCTGAGCAAGTAATCAGCAATGATCGAGCTCGAATTCTGTGGGATAGTATAATCTTCACTGACCGAACAGTGGAAGCAATTAGACCAGATATTGTTCTGTTTGATAACATGTATAAAACAGCATGCATCATTGATGTAGCGGTTCCTACTGATGACTGGCTTGTAACAACTGTTGCTGAGAAAAAGATGAAATACCAACCCTTGGCTGTTGAATTGAAGGACATGTATGGATTGCGCGCAGTGGAAGTGCTTCCAGTAGTGGTGTCAGCGAATGGATTGGTCACCAAGGAATGGCAAGAGATCGCGAAGAAGTTAGAATTGACTGAAAAGCATTTACGGACCACTCAAAAAGCCCCATTATTGGAAACAGCAAATATAGTCCTTAATTTCTTAAGCCTGATTTGATGGATATAAAAAACAAAATATATTCTTGTTCCACTTTACTTGCAGACCATTGTTGCCTTGGGTGATTTTGAGAACCCTGGCATCAGTGTCTATCTACAGAAAATAGGAAATAATAATAATAATAATAATAATAATAATAATAATAATAATAATAATAATATAAATCACACTATATTACAATGCCTGGTGGGCAGTACACATCGTTGTTTACGAGTACTGTAGCCTCAATTTCTGAAATAGCATAATGCGTGTAATACGGGCTACCTTACACGACCTAAAAACGGGCTACTAGCCGATATTAAGACCCAATATTCTACAGACCCCAACTGAGACTTACATTTGTACACGTAAGCTTCCGCGGCTCGAGTCGATGACCTCTTGGCTGTCCGGCGAAACATGTCTGGCGAAACGTCGGCCTTTCAACCCACTACGCTGCGTCACCCGGACAGCCAAGAAGTCACTGAGGATTACATTTGTTTTAGGACGTCTAGACGTATGCCAAAATATGTTTCACAAAAGGAACGGAAACATTGGAGTGAATGGAACATGGCAAAAGCCAATACTGCGGTAAGAGAGCAAAAAATGGGCAATTTAAATGCAGCTAATATGTTCTTAGTTCCTCAAATTTACAAATTCTAAGCAAACTAATATTTCTTCCCGAGCATGCTGCGTCCAAGATACTTGGCAGGAAAACTTTGAGAAAAACGTGAAAAATTACTTGTGAACTACCTGCTTCATATTGAAGCTATATTTTTTGGATTAACAATTAGTATGCTTACCTATCAATTAGCAGTCAGCAATGGAATTAAACATCCTTTCACATCAGAATACGCAGGAAGGTCATGGAGCGATCTTTTACTTGAGCGTCATAAAGATGTACTGTCAATCCGTTCTACAAACAGAGACTTCATTTTCTGGAACTCTCGCATTTAACAAGGAAAATGTCAGTTTTTTTTTATATTCTAGAAGAAACATATTCTGCCCAGCAGTATCCTGCGGATCGTGTACTCAATGTAGGTGAGATTCGTGTAATAGTGTATCAAAGCAAAATGTCGCAAATGTTTGGACGAAAAGGAAAGAAACAAATCGCTGTATTGACTTATGCTGACTGTGATGCCAAAAGGACAGTTATTGCTTGCATGGATGCAAAAGGACACTTCATACCACCGATGTTCATTTTTGCACGAAAGAACATTACCCAACAGTTGAAGAGAGGTGCACCGTTGGGTAGAGAGGCATGCCAGTCTCGATGGGTCTACACCAGGGCTGCTAAAGCAACGCGAATAGGGAACGCGGCTTGCAATAACCTCTGTCCCGATAACTCCAGTCGCGGTAACACGGAAATCGACGCGAGCACTGCGCAAACCAAAACTTTCACACCGATGACTTTCAGCAGAGGAGGAAAAGTATATTTTCGCAGATTGCGACAGCTATGTCAAATGTTTACTTTGGAAAAAGAGTTCAACCACACGAAGAAGTTTAATTTACAACGACATTGTGCAGTAGAATATGACAAGTACTCTGAAGAAGAATGAAAGGAAGTTGCCAGTGCTCTGAAAAACAATGCGTCTCAAGAAGCAAGTTTCGGATGTATTTTGATGTTCCTATGTTGTTTTAACAGTAAAATAACACAATATAACAGAGGTCAAATTTATTGCATAATGAATGTGAGCATTTACGAAAAGACGTTACTAAATACATTATTTTTCATTATTTTTAGGAAGAAGAATTTCCTCGAACTGAATAATCAGTAAGAATCAATAAGAAATTACAAGATTTCGTGTGAAATTGCCGTTAATTTAAAACCTTTCTCTTAAGGTGAATTTGTGAAACGGTGCATGATTCTTGCAGCATAAGAACTGTGTCCACAATTGATTAAGAAGTTCGGATAGGTCTCTATCTCCCTCTCCCTCTCCTTCTCCTCCTTGTCTCCCTCTCCTCCCTCTCCTCCCTCTCCCTCTCCTTCTCCTCCTTCTCTCCCTCTCCTCCCTCTCCCTCTCTCTCTCTCTCCCTCTCTCTCCCTCTCTCTCCCTCTCTCTCCCTCTCTCTCCCTCTCTCTCCCTCTTTTTTCTCTTTTTCTCTCTTTCTCTCTTTCTCTTTCTCTCTCTCTCTTTCTCTCTCTCTCTCTCTCTCTTTCTCTCTCTCTTTGTCTCTCTCTCCACCGTGATCCGTAGAACGAGTTGTTACTACTTTTGTTTTAACAAAAAAAGATGTTAAAATGATCACGAGCTTAACATTGCCTTTACTATTTGGATGTTTTCAACAACCTAAAACCTACAGAAAACGTATGTTTTTCCAGGTTATTATCAAACCGATTCAATAAATATAAGCATTTATTCACGTTATTATTTGTAAAACATTTATATATCCGAGGCCTTCCTGCAACTACAAAATTAAAGATAAAAATTTTTCCTTTCAATGAAATTTTCAAAGTTTATTAAAAAATGGCTCCAAATTTGTTCTTTAAATTTCTTGTAAGAATAGAATTAAATACACTTATGAAGGTGGCATAGGTCGGATTTTCAGGATGAACTCTGAATTTTCAGATATTATAAAAGTATGAATTTTTTTCGGCAACCTCTTACCACTACAATATTGAAGATAGAGACTTTTCCTTCAAATGTAATTTGTTGCTCATAATTAGTTCTTTCATTAAGATCAGGTAGATATTTTAGAAAATTTTAGTAGTTTACGTGCAATTGTGCCTGGAATATATGCAATTTTAAAAAATTACAAAAACAAGATTTTCTCATAAATGGTACCAAATTTTTTCTTTAAAGTTTTGGTGGGGATAGTGCTAAATGCACTCTGTAAGATGTCATAAACGGCATATTGCTCTATTGTTTTGTTTTTTCAAACATTACAAAAATGTAATTATTTTGACTTGTCTCTTACGACGTTAATATTTACATTATTGACAATTTGTTCACATTATAGTATTTATAAGTTTATTTTATTTTTATTTTATTTATTTTACGTCAAAAAAACAGTTAAAAACTGCGTATGACGTGCTATGGGGAAAAGTGAATTGTGTGCACATTTTCAAAATTGTGTGATTTATGAGTGCATGTGCTTTAAATAATGTCATATAATTTCTGGAAAACTCAACATTTTACTGTGAAAATGAACTCAAAATTCCGCAATTTCAAAAACGCTTAAATGCCTTTTTCTCAAAAGTGGCTCCAAATGTTTTTTGCAAACTTTTCCAACGGATAGTGCCAATTGCACTGTTTAATATGACGTAATGTTCATTTTGGTGTATTCTTTTGTTTTCTTCTCAAAAAATTACACAAATGTAATTTTTTTAATATCTCTTTCGCCGTTAATATGCACATTTCTAGCTATTTGCATACATTTTAGTATTTGTAAGTGAAAGTGACTTCACATGAAGGTTACATTACTTCACATGAAGGTTTTCGAAAATTCAATTGATTTCTGTGAAAAGAGCTTCAAATTACTGATTTACATTTACGCTTAAACGCCGTTTTCTTAAATACTGCTCTAAATTTTTCAATGAAAACTGTCATTTAGAACGAGGTTTTACTGTTTTTTTTTAATATTTTTAAAGTAATATTTCAGTTTTACTATTAGGAAACAGAAAAGTTGAGAAAATGTCAAAAAAATGTACTTTGGGCGACGATAGATGGCAGCTGGCAAGAGTATTTGGCAAGACCTTAAAGCCAGTCCACACCAAGGAAATTAGAACACTTGTAACGTCGTAGCATTTCAGTAGTCGTCGGACCGCACAAGGCGCGGGCCAGGCCGTGGGAGGGGTGGTCCAGGCGTCGGGCTGGCGGTGCAACCGAAGCGGTCGTTTCAAGGGTGCAAGCCGGCGGGGGCGTGTCTGGGAACATCCGGGGGTCAGAGAGCGCAGAATGATGTGGGAGGTCAGATCGTCTGCAGCTGGTCGGCGGGCCCCATTGTGCGACCGGCCCAAAACTCTGTAATGAGGTGACGCGGTCCGCCGGTCTTCAGCGTGGGAGGTCTGTCACGTGACTCCTTGCTATAGACGCCGGTGGAGTGTTGGCGATCGACATTCGAGTTTGGGCCGAATCGCGGTGCGGAGGCACTTTGCTGATACGTGAGGGGTGGTCGCAAATTTGTGAGGGTGACCACAGTAGATGCCGGGAGCGGTGCTACAGGTTAGTACGCTGGGGTACGCTGGGTCAGGCTGAGGCGACTTGCCTCAGGAATGGTAGTGCCGTGGAGTGCAGCGGTCGTTTCCGGAGGAGTATGTGAACATTGTAACATACAGTAATTGTAAATAAACCTGCACAAAGAAACTCCGTGTCTGTGTTGTTTTTCACATCACGACGACGTCACACACTAACCCTGAAAACGTCTGTGCCATTCTGTAGCACCACTAGTTACTTTCTCGTATACGTACGCATATACGGAGTAATATACATAGTATAGAAAAAATTATGTAATGCTCTTCGAGATTTCAACGGAAATTCACGTTTTGGGGTCCCCGGATACCGAAAAAGTGCTTCCGTCCGTCTGTGAACACTACTAGCGCCTAAACCACACGCTCGATCTTTTCCAAATTGAAGAAACCCCTGTCGATCTGGCTCTAGTTGAAGCATCGAGATTTTGAAAAACATTCTCTAAAATTTGGGGGTACATTACATGTGGACCCCGGACATTTTCAAAACTTTCTCAAATACGGTCCCCAATTTTTTCTTTTAAATTTCTTGTAAGAATAGAGTAAAATACACTTAAAATAAACGTGGAATAGGTCCGATTTTCGCGGTTAAATCTGAATTTTCGAAAATTGGAAAAGTTTGAACTTTCTTCGGCGTCTTCCTACAACTACAAAATTGAAGATAGAGATTTTTCCTTCAATTGAAATTTGTTGTTCATAATCAGTTCCTTCAATAAGCTCACGCACATTTTTTGAAACTATTAGTAGTTATCGAGCAATATTGCCTTTAATACTTGCAATTTTAAAAAATAACTAAAACAAGATTTTCTCAAATAAGGGTCCAATGTTTTTTTTACATTTTTGGTAGGGTTAGTGCCCAACGATTCCCATATGATCACATAAACGTCATATTGCTCTATTCTTTTGTTTTTTCAAAAATTTCAAACATGAAATTTTTTGACTTGTCTCTCACGTCGGTAATATTTACATTAGAAGCGACTTCTTTACATTATTATAATTATGAGTACATGTGCTATAAATAATATAAAATAAATTTTCTCGAAAACTCGACAACTTTCTGTGAATATGAGCTCAAATTTCCGCATTTTCAGAAACGCTTAATCGCTATTTTCTCAAAAATGGTTCCAAATTTTTTATTCAAACTTTACCAATGGATAGTGCTAAACGCACTATTTAATATGTCGTAAATTTTATTTTCGTGTAGTCTTTTTTCCTTCAAAACTTATACAAATGTAATTTCTCTCAAATATCACTCACGCCGTTAATATGCACATTTTCACCAATTTGTATACATTATATAATTAGTGAGTGGATGTTCTTCAAATTACTACAAATGACATTTTTCGAAAACTCAATACATTCCTGTGAAAATAAGCTTCAAATTTTGCATTTACAGTAATGCTTAACGCCATTTTCTTAAAAACGGGTCAAAATTTTCAATGAAATTGCTATTTAGGACGAGGTTTTAGTCTTCTTTAATATTCTTAAAATAATATTTTGGTTCTACCATTTGGAAACCGAAAAGTTGAGAAATTAAAAAAAAAAATATGTATACTTCGGGCGGCAATAGATGGCAACAGGCAAGAAGGAGGGCAAGACTGTACAGTACCAGTTCACACCAAGGGAATTAGAAAACTTTACTACGAGAAAGCCTGTGCCATTCTATAGCACCACTATAGTTCTCTCTGCAAGCCGGCCGGCGGTTTTGACAAAAATAAAAGTCAAACGCAGGACGTTTGAGATGTATAACCTTTGCTCTTAAATTCGGCCCAAAATGTGGTTATAATTATTAATTATATATTTATTACTTATAAAGTGTGGCTATAATAATTGTATTCCAAGTACGTAGCCAAATTTGAATTAATTTGGCCGTCTATGCCAACAATTGGATATTTCTAAAACATTTGGCAGCACTGAAATCACTTTGTCTTCTTTGATTGTCGCTGTTGCATTAAAAAAAGATGCTCAAAAGTCCTCCTTCTTCTCTGATGCACAACTCAGCCCGTTGTGATAAGGAAACCGTTGGGTTAGAAGGAGCCAATAAATTACTCTGTTTAGAATTAATTCTTCCACTTCCCATAAACTGTACCTCGTCTGTGAAAAATACCTGCCTGCAAATGTTAGGTCTGAATGAAGAAGCCAGGTATAAACTGCTTACGTGATTCTGTCTTGTGGTTGTAGGTGTTGCACATTGCAAACGTTTGTAAGGATACAAACCTATATCGTGAAGGAATTTCCTTTCTGCACTCTTCGCAACACCCAATCGAGACGATAGTCTTCTTATGCTCGTTGGTGGATGGTTTGGCGTCCATCACAAGTTAACTTGCTTGTTCCGAATCTGGAGAAAGGCCGCGTTCGAAGCGCGAGCTGAACTCGTGGCTCATTGCAAAGTCGCCACTGAGCCTTTCACCACTGAGATCCGGGTTCGATTCCCGTCGAATCTCAGGTGAAATTTGTTCCAACAAAACGAGTTTGGCTGCTTCACAAGGGCTAGTCCAACCCCTGTGAAGTGCCCTAAACCCTACCCGTATCCTTATTCCTTCCTAATTCTGGCCGCTGGGTAGTGACGCAGGAGCGCGCGGTAGGAGGCGCGTACGCGGAGATGCTACCTGGCGGTCCTCTTGACAACCGACTGCGACGAGACGCGACAGACTATACTAACGGAGGATTACTCCAAGCGCTATTAGAGGAGGATTACTCCAAGAAGCGCGAAGCGCTCAACGCCCCCCCCCCAAGGGGTTTAGAGACGCGTTGCGTCAAAATAGACGCAACAAATTAAAAAAAAAAATAGACGCAACGAAGGTCAGTCATAATGAACCATGTCAGTCATCATGTGAACGACCCGGCAACAGTGGCTAGTCTCTTTAACCAATATTTTTCGAGAATTGCTGCCGATCTCACTCAGGGTCTTCCGGCACAAAATTCAATAATAGACAGTTCACCCAAAATTTTAGACACGATGGTCGTTTCCGAAACTTCTTCCTATGAAATTCTCAAAATAATCGGTAAACTAAAAAATAAATATTCGTCCGGTTTAGATGAATTCCCGGATGCTTTGTTAAAGACCTGTGCGTATGCCATTATACACCCGTTAACTCACATATTTAATTCATCGTTATGCACCGGAACGTTTCCAGATATTTTCAAAACAGATAAAATTAAGCCATTCTTCAAAAAAGGCAACAAAAATTATATTCAAAATTATCGGCCCATTTCACTTCTATCAGTTTTTTCCAAAATATTAGAGAGACTTTTTTACGTAAGAATGGAAACCTTTCTCAGTAAACACGACGCGCTTTCAGATTGCCAACATGGACTTAGAAAATGAAAATCAACGGAAACAGCTATATTTTCTTTTCTTAAAGATGTCGCCTCATCATTGGATCAAACCGAGGCACCTATTGGATTATTTTTAGATCTCTCAAAAGCTTTTGACGTCATTGATCATGACATTTTACTTTCAAAATTACCTTCATATGGAATCCGTGGTATTGCTCTAGATTGATTATGTTCGTACCTTAAACAACGATCTCAGAGTGTGGAAATACCTAACTCAAATGACGGAACATTATGTACGCACCTTTCCGACTCTTTGACCATTGCACGTGGAGTTCCGCAAGGATCGATTTTAGGCCCTATTCTGTTCCTACTTTACGTAAACGATATGCCCTCGACGATTCGAAACGGAAGAACGGTTCTCTTTGCAGATGATACGAACATCCTTTGCAATAAAGAAACCGTAAATAGTACCATATCAGATGTTTCAAATTGGTTCCGAAATAACAAATTAATAGTAAACGAAGAGAAAACGGTTTTAATGCAGTTTTCCATTTCAAATAAACAATTCTGTGCTCCATTGAAAATGAACAGTGTACCATTGACTGATGTTAAGGCAACAAAATTTTTAAGTCTCTCAATTCAGTCAAACCTTAAATGGAATTTCCATTTAAATGAATTGAACACAAAATTAAGTTCATTATGCTACGCGTTCAGAATTCTTGCAAATTCAGTCAGCCTTCATACTGCTCGTGGTGTATATTTCGCGAATGTTCATTCCCGCCTGAGATATGGCATAATATTCTGGGGAAATACATCTTATAGCTCCCAGACTTTTAGATCACAAAAACGAATTGTACGAATAATAACCAAATCCCACCCACGTGATTCATGTAAGCCTCTCTTCATTACTCTAGGAATTTTACCATTACCGTGTCTGTATTTACGAATCAGTGGTTTTTGTCAAAATTCACTTGCTTAAGGGCGGGAATATATTTTCAGAAAATGCTGATGTCTATTATTATAACACTCGACGTAGAAGTCATATTCATCAGGTGACAGTATCAACAGCTCAATACAAACAATTCACATACAATACATGTACATTATTTTACAACAGTTTGCCAGATGACATTAAACGATTAAATTCGATAGAAAAGTTTAAATCCCAAGTGAAATCGTTTCTGCTGCATAACTGTTTCTATACAATTAGAGACTATACTGAGCATCACAAGAAAAGTACCATTAATTTTAACAATGATACATAATGCATTATTTACCATTTGGACTGTATAAATGTGTATAAACAACCTGTAACAACCATTGAACTACAGCCTCCGGGTCAATGACCCCCATCTCGATCAGGTTTTTCGTCCAGTTTCTCTGATCCATTGAGCAAATGCTGAGATGGCCCCTTGTTTTGCTTCTGGATATAAATGTAACTTCATTTTCTGTGCACGTCTTCTAGAATTCAGTGGGAAATACAATTATTCAAATTATCGTTTCCATGTTGTCGCGGCAGGAATTATTATTCCGAAGGACAACATGGATTAGAGCCAAAATTTATTGCTTATTTATCCTTGAAAATAGATTATATTACATGGGAGGGTTTTTTTTTAAATTTAAGTAGTATATGACTTAGTGTAGGGATCACAGAATTTTGAAAATGTGCACACAATTCACTTTTCCCCATAGCACGTCATACGCAGTTTTAACTGTTTTTTGACGTAAAATAAATAAAAAAATAACCAGTTTCTCTCAACTTTTTGAAGGTGTTAATTGATCACTTAATGCAGTACAATACGATTCGTAAATTGTCTGTGATATCCTTGTACCCTCTTTCCGCACTACCCTCACACAAAACATGAACATCAATTATGTCAGGGTATTCCTCGTTGCTATAAATTCGCGGCATTTTCTTGAGAAATGCACGTCCCAGATGTCAAAAGTAGATTAATAAGTAAATAAAATCATAGACGACTGTCTCTAATGTATGCACATACCGGACCACGGGACGTAAACTCTAACCGCTGCTGTACTAAATTTTTCATGCCGTTTTAAATTTTACACGACGGGAAAGAGCAAAGATTATCTTTTATTTCAACGATGGAAAATTATTTTTTATAAATAATGTCCCGGTTGGATTAAATTACATCCAATTTATCAAGAAATGTCGTCGAAAGCACATCATTGGTTGGATCCGTTAGTTCTAGAACCTAGTAGCTTCGATGAATGACAAGAAAAATTTCTTAAAACCACAGATTTGAATTAAAATACAGCTTAATGGGAGAACACTATAGGATTGGCGGAACTGAATCAATATGTGAAAGGTGATTGTGCGAAAGTAGCAGAAGTCATGGCAACTATTTGTCTTCTAAAAGAAATGTTTTCGAATCACACAATTGTATTCGTCGCGTGAAAGAAATGCTGTTCTAATGTGTGTTGCAACAACGTGCTCTATGAGTGGGTCTATTACTGAAGAGAGCAGTGTCTAACTGCCGCCGTGTGAGATGAATGTAAAAGTTTCGAGTACCGCTCATACTCCAATGTAGCTTTCCGGAACGGAAGAAATGCCCGAGAATATCACAGAATTAGCGACAGCTCTGGGAAATAATACCCTTCTAGATCGGACAATCGCGGGATGGACCGGAAAGTTTCTGCAAGGAGACGTACCAGCCTGTGGTCAGCAACGCACGTGACAATCTGTGAATGTACAGTACTGGAAACATAAATTGATCGGGATCTACGAAGTCCAGCTTTTGCACGGCTTGGGCAGCCCTTGTCATGTCGAAACGTCACAAACTATCGTAGCCAATCTCAACGCAGGGGGGAGTGCCCTAACAAAATTACGTCGTACAAAATGGCGGGCGTCGCTAGTTCAGATGTGGAAGTATTTTCAAATAAAAAAATACATGGAAGAAACACTTGTATGAACATGAAAGTAAATTTATTGAAATATATATGAACACATAGCACTTAACCACTGTTAACACAACTCTTTTTGAAGAAATTACATTGATATCAGATAAAATAACACTGATATTAAACCAATTAATTTCTTATACACATTTTAATTCCAATATTATTGTGTATACACAATTTATGAACTTTATCAAATGACCAGTTTATTACAGAATTTTGCGATAAGAAAAACGATTATAATTGCATACTTGCAATTCTTCATATGTATATTACATTTGCAAAAATTGCAAAATACTGTCTTTCTCGAATCGTTAGGACTTCTATGGAACCATTTCAATAAAAGAAAGTAAAATTCAAAGACCAAGTGTATATTTATCATTAAAGTAACAATTAAAATAGATATTAAGCAATCAATTTGCATATCTTGTAAAAACTGGTATTTTGCGATATTCAACTCACGGACGATTTGGGGACACTCCCCGGCAGGAACAGCGCACATTTAGGAATTGTTTATAAAATTGTTAATTGTTGCAAAATTGTTAATTCGCACTTTTCAGTTCTCGGACATCAAAGAACCTATCCCACTTTAGAATTGCAAAATTTGAAAATTGTTTATAAATTTTAAAATTTTTCAAACAAAACATTACTTTTTTAAAATTGCCTTTAAACGAGATGTAAAATTTCGCAATCCGATTGGCGCTATCTCTTTCGTTTTCGAGAAACGTAATTGTTTATAAGAAATTAACATGTCATGACAACTATTTTTGGCAGTTCAGCTCCCTAATGTTTCATTTTATTCTAAATACTTTAAGTTCCATTTGTTTAACAATTACAGAATAAATTTTAAAACACTACTCGAGTCAGCTACCGAACAATCTTCAACTTGGGAGCAAGAAAGCGTCATCAATTGGCTTCCAGAAATATCTCCCGGTGAAAATTGCGTCCTTCCTCCACACGTTTCAAGGGGAAATAGACTGAGCATGTAAGCATAAACCGTAACTCTCGCTTTCCCTCGAGAAAGCCTTTATCCACCTTCTTAGGAAGCCACTTCTTTACATATAAAATTGTGGGAAATTTTTCAAATGAAATATACAAGAAAACAATAATTTTGCATTAATTTTCTTCGCGTATTAATATATAGACATTAAAGCTTTCGGCTCCTCAGTATTCACACGTTGAAAATACGAAATACATTGTTATAACATTCAAAATTTCATTCTAACCAGTAAGTCTGCTGCCTTTAGAAGCAGATAGCATCAGCATCGAATATGCGAAAAAGTAAAAATACTATAGAGAATTGACATATATTTATTTATGGATATTTGTAATTGAAGGAATGTGAACTTACGTATGCAGTTAAGTAAATTTCAATGAAGGTGCAAAGTTTGCAAATAAAGATGTTTTCAAAATTCAATTATTCCAAGTTCAGAACAATTCCTAGAAGCATTCTTTTCCATTCGAAACTAACACTCCAATGTCTTTCGAGGCCATCGATTCAATGCCAATGATTGTTTGAGGTCATCGCTAATCGCGTCAAAATCATAGAAATTTACACGTCTTGGAAATACGTATATGCCGAGGTCATCCTAATGAAACACAGAAAATCTCTGAGCATATGAAAGAATCAGTCGTCATTTCAACAACGAAGCTACTACGACATAATAATCATAATATCCTCAATTTCGTTTACGTATTGTGTTCTTTCGAGCGTGCTCCGTGTTTCTGAGTAGCAAATATTAACATAATCGTTAAAACTAAGAGTAACGATTTAAGATGAAAATTTACGATGAAGTTTATTGATTGATTTTTTTCGTGTTTCCGGGCGCGTCAAATGCTTTGGTCATTAGTCCCGTTAGAGTACTGCATGTTTTTTCTCGGGAGATGGCGGTGATCTTCCCCCGCTGGATGGCGAGATCCGGCGCCGACCTACCGTCGACTAGTGGAGTTTCCCCCTAACCAGGACTCTCCCACCAGCGGGGCACCGCCCCAGTCGGGGCAAACTCTAAGCTCTCGACTGTAGTGTAGTGCATGTTAGAGTAAGTGTGTGTGTGTGTAAGAGAAGAGGACAGGACAGGACAAGGAAGAGGAAGGACAGATCGCGCGCGGTCCGTGGCCCGTTTGGTAGGGTACTGCTCCGGCATTCGCCTGGTGTTGATCGGAGAAACCACGGAAAACTACCGATCAGAGCAGCCGGCCGCTAGAATTCTCCTCCACACAGCGACTGAATTCGACCTAGCTGAAAAGCTAGTGTCGAAAATCCTGCAGCCGTCAGGACTCGAACCTAGGACCTCCCGGTCAGATGCGCTGCAGTGACATCAGTTGATGATCTGAGCTACCGCTACCGGTATGAAGAAGTTTACATCTCCTTGTAATCTCCCAGAAAGTCATATCAGGTTAGTATTATTGTCAATAAAATTGTAGTTTTATTTAATTTGAAATAACTGCTTGGATATTTTGGGGTTTAATTAAGAAAATATAGCTTCCCGAATTTGACGCTATGAAAAGTAACCATTTCGAGGTTTCCACTACGAGACGTATTTCGTCATCCTTATTCATTCGCTCAGTTCATTCAATACAATCACTTTCATTAATCATCGATGTTACATAGGGTTTCTAATGTTTATAAGATACCGGGTGTCCTACCAAATATGGAACACCCTCATAACTTCTAAACGGTTCAGGGTATCAAGTTGCAGCTTTCGAATAACAATGCAGAATCATTGGGCAGGTAACATGCTGGTAGAGGAATTCTCTATAATCGTTTTAGTTTTCGAGAAATTTAATCACCTTTGATTTTTTAAATTGAATTATATATTTTTTGATCAACAATTGATAGATCATGAACATTGGAATAAAATGATGTATCATATGTTACTATTTTAAGAGTAATTTGCGTATAAAATTAGATTTTTTGGCATGAGATTTTCCAGTAAATGGGCAGCCTTAGCAACAATCGCCGTTTTGGGAAGGTGGCCTTCGCGACGTTGATACTGTTTTGTGGAGAGAGGAGTGTGAGAGGGATGGCCGTGCAGGATGAAGGTGTAACTGCAGCAATTCGAGATCTTGACATGAAAAACGTATGAACAAACATCAATTTTAAGATTTTCGACACTAGCTTTTCAGCTAGGTCGAATTCAGTCGCTGTCTGGAGGAGAATTCTAGCGGTCGACTGCTCTGATCGGTAGTTTTCCGTGGTTTCTCTGATCAACACCAGGCGAATGCTGGAGCAGTACTCTATCAAACGGGCCACGGACCGCCCGCGATCTGTCCTTCATCTTTCTTGTCCTATCCTCTCCCTTTACACACACACACTAACATGCACTACACTACCACATACTCCGGGAGACCGGTCGGGAGCTTAGAGCTTGTCCCGGCTGGGGCGGTGCCCCGCTGGTGGGAGAGTCCTGGTTAGGGGGAAACCCCACTAGCCAACGGTAGGTCGGCGCCGGATCTCGCCATCCAGCAGGGGAAGATCACCGCCATCTCCCGAGAAAAAAACATGCACTACACTAACGGGACTAATGACCAAAGCAGTTGACGTGCCCGGAAACACGAAAAAATCAATCATTAATTTTAACGATCTGAATGAGAAATTTTTCCCATTTGTTCATCTGAGTTGAACTTTTCTTCTTCTGAAATTCCAAATCAACGATCATCGAAAAGAACGAAATAAAAAAAAATATTGTAGCGAAAACGATGATAATCATAATAATAACAATAATAATAAAGGTCATTTCTCAATTTACAAAAATCGAACTCAGTGCAGAAACAAGCCATCATTTTAATTGATGGGAAGCGAATGAATTCTTAAAGATTTTCATTGTAATATCTTGATTAATTCATCAAATAATAGATAGACATTTTCTCTTATTATTCACGGCAATTAAACTTCATATTTAAACACGTACTGCCAGAAGAACAAAGTAATAAAAAATTGAAATACTCTTGACAGTTCTATCAGTGTAAATTTACCAAACTTTAAGAAAAATGCATATCCGCATTTGCTACTGCTCATACTGATTAGAGAGTTTCTCATTTCATAGCGTCAAGTGCTGCCTCAAACTTGAAAATGCAGAAGACGAAGTGTACCGTTTTCTTTTCCATTTATGAACAGCAGTCGTATGGTTGCAAAGTGGACGAGTGATCATTTTAATTAAAACTGACATTTACCAACGAGGAGACGGTGGTTGGCTTCTTGTTCAGTTTGAAAATGATATTTATTATTATCATCTTCCTTACGTTTCCAATTTTTTTCATATCGTTCTTTGGAACGATTAATGTTTTGAAATTTTAGTAGAAGGCAAGTTAAATCCAAATAAATGAATGGAAAAAATCTCCCATTCTGATTCTTAAAATTGGTATTTCTTAGTGTGATGTCTGTGTCATCACCAAGAATTGCTGTAGTTATGCCTCCCACTGTCCCCCCTCTGCCACTGCCACTGCCACCCCACTCAGTGAAGGCGCAACAGTCTAGACGCCGCGATGGCCACCTTCCCCAAAAGCGAGACTTGTAAGGGCTGCTACACGATTGCCCATTTAATTCATCACATACCAGAAAGCCTAATTTTATACTCAAGTTACTATCAAAATATTAGCAAATGACACATCATTTTAATCCTCTTTTCATGGTCTATCCATTGCTGGTGATAAAAATATATAGTTCCATTTAAAATATCGAAGATGATTAAATTTCTCGAAAATTAAAAATATTTTAGACAATTTCTCTATGGCTTGTTACTTGCCCCATGATTCCGCATTGTTCAGCAAAACCTGCATTTCGTTATCCTGAACCGTTTAGAAGTTGTGTGGGTGGTCCATAGTTGGTGGGACCCCCTGTTTATGTAATAACATTACAACTGCATTCTGACGAGTAAGAATTCGGGCTCTGTAATTGGTGTTCTTTTTTGCGTGTAACCTACTCTGTGGTGTGTGAAAGTGTATTTATTTATATATTTATTTTTACTTTCTCGTAAACATTCGGAGTAACAAAAGTAATATTTAGAGAGGTATGTATGTAATGTTGCAGTAAATCAATGTCGAGATTTTAATGGAAATACACGTTTTGGGGTCTTAAGTTACCAAGAGAGTGTTGTTATTATTTCAAAACGTCCGTCTGTCCGTCCATGTGTCCTCTGGTCTATCTGTCAGTCTGTTTCTCTGTGAACACTAGTGTGTAAACTATTCGTAGAATTTTTGTCAAAATTAATTTTCCAATAACGATCTGGCCCGAATCAAGGCCCTGCGGTTTTGAAAATAATTCTTTAAATTTTGGGGTGAATTTAGTTGAAGCCCCTGGGGAGCATTTTCAAACTTTTCTTCAAAACGGCTCCAAAATTTTTCCACCTAATATGTAACCACAGTCGAACATCCGCCAACGTCGGTACTCGAACTCTAGGGCCTCCCGGTCATTGATGTTACAGGGAAAACTGTAACGATGCCACTAAGCTATCGCAACCTTTGCAACGTGTACTTAAAAACATAGTAAGTCTTATTTCCATTACAAAGTTTTAATTTTTCAATATTACAATTTGTTTCATATTATTCGTGCGCATAGTAAATATAACTTAAAGCTTCCTGCTTGAATCGTGTGTAACAAATCGGTCAAATTGTGTAATTGAAAAAAATATTACCATACAATTAATCAATTATTACAATTAATACAATGAAGACCTATTGTGTGATATAATGATATTCCTGTGAAACTGAAAAATATACCGAAACGAATGCTTCCTATTCTGGCAGTTTTCTGTGTACTATTCGTTATTTCTGTGAATGTTGTCTGAAGAATACATTGCGTTAAACGAAAGATAATTATACATTTTTCTTTCTTAATGCAATCTGCTCTTCAATATTAGACCTTTAAACCACCTCATGTGCACGTTTCTTAATATATGAGTGTTTTTCGCAAAAGTTTGAGTTATATGGGGACAATATATAGATTTTCGAACACCGCCAATATACATGCTGGAGATTGTGCCATGTGCAATCGTTTTAAATACTAAATTTTAAAATACGTTTTATTTAGAATTTTGTCTGAAAAAAAACAGTAGCTTTGGCAATTTTTCGAAAGAATTTTCCGGCATCAAGAATATTGTAATATTCAAAACACTACATAAGTGACCTGCTTACGGGCAATATCGTATCGTATTTGGTTGGGCAGCATCTGCTTGTACTGAAGATCTTGGGTTCAAATCCTAGCCTCCACTACTTATTTTTATTCTGTACATTAGAATATGTATCTGACAAATGACTTTGAAATCAATTGTGGACGTGGAATGTTATATATCGTTTTGCTTTTCAATAATTATATATTTTTGTGTCTCTCAGCCATGTCTCTTTCGTTTCCTTAAGGTTTATTAGAAGAATAAAGTGGTAATAGTGTAAAAATTGTAATATATTACGCAACCGTTACCAATAAAACAAGAAAATAAGACCGGTTTTTTATTGTTTGTATTGGTAGTCAGATGAATAGAAAGTGAATTACTGTGTCAATGGTAGGTGTTTTTTCAATTAAATATTTTTGAGAAACCACTAATTACCAGCTACACTCATTTGTCGTTCAGCAGCGGTGGTGTGCGGCCGTGCCCAGCTCCGCTGTGCTTACCTTGCTAGCGCTCAGTCCCGGCTTGTTCGTCTACCAGGGAACATAGTGCCGAGTGACTGCGCTCCCGCAGTGCGTAGCAACGAAGACTGGTGTTAGTAGTGACCAGTCTGTCATGTGATACAAACTCATCAACAGGGCATGCTATTAGTCAAGCCCTGATAACGCTTCACAATAGTGACATCAACAATTTCACCAACGGTGACGAAAATCCGACGCCGCAAGTTCCGCCATCAGAGGAAGCCATGGACGTACATCCCGGCATGGCCCCGCCCCTGCCCAACACTCAAGGAAACGCGAAGGTTACTCAGTCAACAGGAGCTACAAACAGCACGGAGCATCAACCTTCAACATCAGGAGCAGTGAGAAAAAGGTCAGTCTGTGAACTTGATGATTTTCATAATAAAAAAAGAAGTGCGGAATCCAGCAATTACAGTGATCCATCTGCTGATGATAGTGACCTTCAATATAACGTGCCAGTGAATAACAGATTTCATCTGCTTGCTAGTAAAGACTCCATGCCCGAGGACACAAGGTTCGAGTATCTAAAAAGTCAACAAGATCAAATTAGTGTATCAAATAGAATCCCACCAATATTTGTAGCCCGCATCGAACAAGTTAATAACTTTATCAAGGAATTAAAAATTAATGTTACCCAAAATTTCGTAGCAGACATAAAAAACAACAAGGTTAAAATCAGTGCCAACACATCTACAGACTTTCGTAGCATAATCAAATATTTAAAACAAACTCAGAGAAATTTTCACTCGTTTAAAGACCCATCTAACAAAAAATATTCAATTGTATTTAAAAACATACATCAGTCAATTACGGAACCCGAAATCTTCTCAGATTTAAAACAACGCTACCCATCAATCATCAAAGTTACAAGACTACTAAAAGACAATAATCCAGTTCCTGTTGTGACCGCCGAATTTAACGGAGGTGAACCAATAGAAACAATCTTAGAAATGACGCAAATATGCAATCATCCAGGGAAAACAGAAAGACGTCGAAAACCTCAAGGCCCCTTGCAGTGTCAGAGATGTTTAGATTACGGTCACACGAAGAATAACTGCAATCATGTTATCAATTGTGCTTTTTGTGCCGGAAATCATTATTCTGTGACGTGCCCCAACAAAACCAAAACCCCTCTCTGTGCAAACTGCAACGGAAATCATCGAGCGGACATACGAAATCCAATTGTTCTTATTTTAAAGAAATCCTTGAAAGAAAAAACAATGATCGCAACAAAACTAATAGAAATGAAAACCCTCAAAACTCTCAATCCCCTCCCCCACCCCCTCCTCCAAATCAATCTACAGAAAACTTCCCAAAATTACCCCAAACCAGTACTCTCCGAAACTTCACCCACATCTCAAACTCCAAAAATCGAATTCAATCCAACTCACAAAATTCTCACACCCACTCCCAGTCCTCTTCCCATCCAAATGATTCTGACTCTAACAATCCAATTATCAGCACAATAATCAACTCAATCACTTCATGCATCATTAATTTCATAAATTCTTTAATCCCTACCATCATCAGCACCATTCAAAACTCTGTCACCGCTTATCTAAGCAATAATAGTGTCAACTCAACCCACTAATAATATATCCATCTTGAATTGGAATTCCAATAGCATCAATAATAAAAAAAAACAGAACTAATTCATTTTCTGCATCATCATAAAATTGACGTAGCATGCATAACTGAAACACACCTGAATAAAAAAATAAACTATTTATTCCAGGTTACAGCACTTATAGAACAGATCGAACGGAAAATAGGAGAGGAGGGGTACTTATCGCGGTCAAAAATTATCTTTATCACCACCAAATTAATCTACCCGACACACCAGGAATCGAAACTGTTGCTATCCAAATATTTATAAATGATCAACCATGGAAAATTATAACAGCTTATAAGCCTCCCACAGCCAAAATTATAAATGCAAACTTTCCTAATTTATTTCAACCTACCGAGATAACTTTGCTGTTGGGTGACCTTAATTCAAAACCCGTAAGCTGGGGGTGACAAAATAATAATCACAACGGGAAAGTCCTAGCTCAACTAATAAACAATTCAAACCTAAGAATACTCACCCCCTCGGAGCCAACATACCACCCTCAGGATCGTACTCGAAAATCGGACGTCCTTGACATAGTCATCACAAATACTAATATCAAATTTTACTCTACACCTACTTTCGAACTTAGCTCTGATCATAACCCGGTAATCATTACTACACACCAACTTATACCGCAACACGCCCCCGCCCCTAAACCAAACTCAATAAAAATTAATTGGCACAAATTTCAAAAAACGGTAATAAATTCCTTACCAAAAATAAAAACATTAAAAACTCCGTTGGAAATAGACCAATCCATCTCTCATTTCAACGAAATGATACTCTACTATAAAAAGTACACAATCAACTACTCACCCAGGCTCAAATACAACCAGACATAAAAGACTACCCAAAGAAATATTGAAAGCAATTTCAATAAAAAACAAAACTAGAAGACTTTGGTACCGATTAAGAACTCCTGAACTTAAGAGGAACTAAACCTATTAACAAATATCGTAAAGAGACTTATAACTAACTTCAATAGCCAAAACTATCATAACTTAATCCAGTCGCTCAGCGTTAGTAATAACACCCTGTGGCAATTCACACGAAAAATACTTAAGAAGAAAAACACGATACCTCCTATAAACTCAACAACAGATAAAGCATACACATCCTACCAAAAGTCAGAAGAACTAGCGAGATATTTTGCTTCAACTTTCACTGTCAACAACACTAATTTCCATCCTGGACACATCACTATAACCAAATCAGCATTGGAACAAGAATATGGACCTCACCAAAAAATACACTACATTTCACCCTCTGAAATTAAAAAAATTATTAATAAACTGCCTCTTAAAAAATCACCCGGACACGACAATATAAATAATATCGTATTAAAACATTTACCCCCACCAGCAATAGCCACCCTCACAAACATCTACAATTCGTGTCTCAGAACAAATTACTTTCCGCATACCTGGAAACATGCTATCATTATACCCATTTATAAACCGAACAAAAATCCTGCAAACGTTGACAGTTATCGTCAGATCAGTCTATTACCATCCTTATCAAAGATATTCGAGAAAATTATTCTTAAAAGATTAAACAATTACCTACACACAACGAAAATAATTCCCAAAGAACAATTTGGATTTATGGAAAAAGTGTCTACTCAACACCAGTTACTAAGAATTTCCGAACATATATACACAGCATTCCAGAAAAAACATCACACAATAGGCGTATTTATAGATATCACTCAGGCGTTTGATCGGACATGGCACCAAGCCTTAATGTACAAGATCAAACAAATTGGCACCCCATACTACATAAAATCAATTATCAATAGCTTTCTCAACAATAGAACTTCTTCAGTGAATGTAAATAATCATCATTCCAACCCCAGACTAATTAACGCAGGACTCCCCCAAGGCTCACCACTTTCACCCACACTATTCAACTTATACGTTGCAGATCTTCCTAAATTAACGAATATTTACATAGCCCAATTTGTGAACGATACAGCAATATTTTCTTCTGGCACCTCTATCATTGACATCGGAAATAGAACACAACTATACCTCAACTTACTCAATAGCTGGGCATCCAAACTTAAAATACAACTGAATTCATCCAAAACCGCAGCAAAAATATTCACACTAATACCCTATACATTCCCTACCCCCTAACAATAAACAACAATCAACTAAACTGGCACCCCCTAACAAACCTATTAAATACCTTGGATGAAACTTAGATACTAAACTGAATTGGAAACAGCATATAGACGAAAAAATAAAACAGGCTAAAATAAAACTACTACAATTAAAACCTTTAATCTATAGAAACAGTCCATATCATTCTTCAATTGCAATATACAAAGTCATTCTAAGACCGCTACAGCTGTATGCTTGTCCCATCTGGATAAATTCCGCAAAAAACAATCTAAAGAAATTACAAAACATTTAGAACCAATTTCTCAGAGCCATTACCAATGCACCGTGGTTTGTCACGAATCATCAGCTTCACAAAGAACTCAACTTAGAACTTATTGAACATCACATCACATACTTAGCCACTAACTTTTATTATTATTTACTTCAAATCTCTTCCCTTGCAAACTTTAGACTCGCTAAAAACCCGAACCATACCAGAATAAAAAACAGATACCCCTACAATATATTCCTCAAAACCTTCTCCGAATTTGAACCAGAATAGAGGACCCAATAGGGCATCCTCAACCTTATGTTAGATTTAAGTCTTAGAAATAAGTTTTAAATATAAGATAGTAAGTGTGTCTATCAAACATATGTAAAGTTTATACTACAACTGACCTATGTACCCTCTCCCTCAGAAAAAATGTCGTTTAAAATTCTATCTTCCACACCGCGCCGACAAACTTGGACACCCCTCGGCCTGGGGGAGGGCAGGGGGAGGGACGCGTTGACCAATCACTAGCAGGTAGAACCACAGTTGTCTGTGATTGGTGCAACATCCCAAGGGGCAGAAAGAACGCTGTCTCAGGGGGAGAGGGGCTAGTTCGTTAACGTACGAGACAGAAATATCGTCATATTTCCCTGCCGAAGGAGATAGTTTGCCTGCGTGTACGCCACGACGAAAAAAATATTTCTAAGCGGGGTTTTCCGTCCAGAATGATTGTCTATAGACCAGTAAATATTTATCATTTTAGCAACAATTATTCTAACTTTTAGTAATCGATTTGTAACTCCTGACAAACTGCTATTTTGAGATATTCATTTCAGGCACAATTTGCGAAGCCTTCCCGGCCGTTCTAACGCATATTTCGAATTTGTTTATAATATTATAAATTGTTGCAAAATTGTTAATTCGCTGTTTTTGGTTCTGGGACATCGGGACACTCTCCCCCTTTAGATTTGCAAAATTTGGAAATTGTTTATAAATTTGCAATTGTTGCAAATTTTTTATTGTCTAATCTGAATGGTGTTTAAATGTGATGCCAAATTCCGGATTCAGTTCGGTGCTATTATATCTCGTTCTCGAGATATATGTAATTGTTTATAAGAAATTAACATCTTAGTAGACCCCATTTGTTTGCGCTTAATTCATTCGCGCTAGCAGAATAGCGTGGGATCGGCATACTGAAAAAACAGTTCTCCAATGCCGCGCTTTTGCCTGCCACATACGCTTAAAATGCACTTGCTTGTAAACAAATTCTGTGGCCAATTTCATTATGCTAAATTCGTATTTTTACGGCGAGTATGAGCATAACTTTTATTAGGTTTTTATATTCTCTTTTAAGTCCTACAATTTGCAATTCGATATATTTATCAAATAGAAAAGAAATTCATTATATAAAAAAATATTTTTCAAGGTGCATTACGCCCAAACAATTGTTTCTGTTTTTCTATCAAGGGGAGGTTGAGCAACCGAATAAATATATTATTAATTTTTTTAAGTCCCCTGTTAACACCGAGAGTCAGAAACTATTTGTTCCTCTTGTTTACCCATTACCATTAAAAAATAGGGAAACATATTGCTTAGCTGTTTGCTATAAACTGCACTGGATTGGATGAATGTAGTGTTAAGGTTTTCAAATACAAAAATATTCAATTTTGTGTTTTGAAAGATCACATGAGTAGAATCACACATCACAATATTTACACAAGTATAGAAATTTCTAAAAAAACGTATATAAACTTTAAATTAATATTTTCAATTCAATTTATCATTCCTTTCTAAAACTGTTAATTTGATGATTTCATTGTATAATATTCAAATCAGAGCTTTATGTGCTAAATCTACGCATTGTTAATACATGTTTTTAAACAACATTAATATATTTAATATACATTTAAAAGGGTTCTAGATTGGCGAACGTTTCAATGAAATTTCATGAATTCCTAAATGCTTGAAAATAAATACTTGTAAAATTAAATAATTGAGGCGTGTAAATTATAACCAACTCACGTATTTGGTAAAACGAGTTGATATTACTAAAAGAAAGCAAAACAGATTTTATAACAATTCAAAGAGATTTAGCGTTTGTTTACAGTTAGTAAATATCAATGCTCTAGCACTTCCCAGTGAAAATACATAGAACGAACTTGGTGGTCAAGTGATATGACCTTCCCAACACAGACTACATTTCAGTATCGTCAGAGTTCGAAGGTGGTTTGTTGGCCGCCATTCTACGAATCTATCAAAACCTTGAATATTGCACGACCATCTGAACAGGGAGAACGTAGCGGTTTATTAAACGAAAACGGGCCATTCGAGGTATCTAATGTGCACTCTTTGAAAACGTTTAACCATTATAAACTATCCCTAAGAAAAATATCAAATAAACAATGTTAAAGGTCACCAGCTTAACATTGCCTTTACTATTTGAATGATTTCAACATCCCCAAAACCAACAGAAAACCCATGTTTTTACAGGTTATTATAAAACCAATTCAATAAATATAAGCCTTTATTCACGTTATTATTTTTAAAACACTCAAATATCTACGATGTTATTTGATTCATGTCTTCATCGAAGATCTGAGATTAAAAACTGATAAGCAGAGAAAATTAAAGTAATTTTGAGTGATTGATGAAGTTGAATCATCAAATGAAAAACAATGTTTCTTGCTTCATATAATGCTATCGTGTTTAACAGACATGTAATTACATGTGATACCTATATTTAAACATCCAAACTAATGAAAATTTTCAAAATTAAAACCATCAATAAAACGTTGATTCATCAGCAAGGATTATATTATTAAATACTTTTTTGAGATTCATAGGCTCCTGTGTGAATAACGTAGTAAACGTGATTCGTATGATCACGTTTCTCAGGATAATACAAAACCTGCTAGACACATACACTAAACATAATAGTTGTCAAATAGTTATTTACGACATGAGTATCATGAGATATCTTATTACAATACGAAATTGGAGAATTATCAAACAAGACTCTTTAGCCGAAATTGTTAACCAATTGAATATTGTAATATAATGTTGCCATTTGAATATCATAGAAAGTAAGACGCAATTTGTCAAAATTCATGTGAACTATAATTTTTCCTTAAATTTAATCCTTATCCTGCGAAAGATGTGTGACAGTACTTATGTTAACAGTTCTACTGCCATGAGTTTAATTTGTTTGCAGTACGCAAATCATTGTTTTTGGTTCTCAAGAAGCATGGATATACAGAGTATCGGGGAAGGAAACGTGGAAAGTTTGAAAAAAGCTGTTTAAACAATTTTAATCATACTTTGTCTAATAAATTACATAGATATTTTGAATAACTGAGCTGCAACAAACACGCAAATGTTGGTTTGAAAATATGATTTCTACGCAAAAATTTGCATTCTAGAATCATGTAAACAGACCAGAAACATGTAACATGTTTATTATTAACAATATAAATTAATATATTAGTTCAGAAAAAAATTAACCGAGAAATAAAAAAGCAGTCGAACTGTGAAAATTGGGTGCTTTTTTATTTCTAGGTTAATTTTTCTTTCTCATCAAATGTATTCATTTATTTTGTTAATCATAAACAATTTAGATATTAATGAAGTGTTTATATGCTTTTACAATGCAAATAGTTGCCTAGAAAACATATATCCAAACCAACCTTTGAATGTTTATTGCGTCTTAGCCATTTGGAATATCCGTGTAGTTTATTAGACAAAATAAGATTAAAATTGTCTTAACAGCTATTTTTCGAAGATTCAACATTTCCTTTCCGAATATCCTGTATATAAAACGCTTGATTTCTGTTGGTACGCGACGGAACGGCGTTCCGGTTCTTTGGAAATAATTATGAAATTATATTATATATAAATAGCTATTGCTATTATATTAATAATTAATTTGAGGCGCGTTTCGGGGCCTAAGATTTTAAAAATAAAGGATATATGTATTATAATAACTCTTATGACGACACTGTTCTCAGTTACGTCAAGTTTTAATTTAGAGAATCAAAGTCTAAGTTTACTCACCTAAATAAAGTTTATCTTACTATACATACTATATAGAAAGTGTTTTATGTTCAAAACAAGTGTTGCCTCAACAGCATATATTTTCACGTATTATTCGTAATTGCTATGCAATATTCAATACGGACTATGTGAACCTGCAAAAAAGAAACAAAAAAAAAGACCTACTGCAGCAGAAAATATTTTCTACTCGTCGGGATTCGAACTCGGGTCTTTAAAGTTATCTCACCTGACACGGTTCCCCCTCACCACCAGGTACACGACAAGACTACCTCCTTTCCGATGCGAAAAGAAAGTGAAGCATTTGCAGTTTAAAAAAACAAGGGTGTTCAATTTATCTTAATACAAGATCTATTTTTAAAAAGAGATTTCATTAAACAAAAATCTCTAGCGTTCATATTGATTTTCGACAATGTTATAAAGATCAGTCGGGGCTAATATTATTCAGTAGAAAATTGGGGTTAATGTAATACACTTTAAGAGTTGTTATTTATTTATGTCCAAAATTAAAGAGAAAATGGCAAATGATAGGAAAAATATTCTATTATAATGACCATATAGCAAACACTCAGAATGTAACAATATTTGGGAGGAAAAAAATCAAAACTAAAATGCCTAATTTTTCCAGTCAAAAACTTTACCACCGTGATATAAATCTTTTGATGTTACTTCGTTACTTTTTATGACACGAAATTTTTGAAAATAGGTTATCATTAAGAAAGAATTAATATTCTTTTCTGCGTTAAAATAATGCAATAATATTAATCGTGTCATGATATATACAGCCTCAAATTTGTGGGGCTAATATGATACAACTTAAGAGGCTAATGTAATACGGGTGTCGGGGCTATTTCGATACACTAAAAATTAACACGCAGACAACTGGAAGGGATTTTTTTATGTTTAATATTACATCAAAGGCGCTAAAATTCCGATTTGATGTTGATAAACTATCCAAGTGTTTATCTGAGAAAGAAAGAGCAGGCGACAATTCATATAGATTTCCTCGTTCTCCTCCCTACCCAGTAAATGGTGATTCACTTATGATTATCAATTGGCGGAAGCTTCTGCTGTTTCAGTGCAGTTACTGATTTTTCACTGGAATCACAAGGAACCAGGCCTACAATAGGAGCTAACACCATCCCTTCAACTCCAGATATCAACTGTTCTCATCCAGTATTTTTGAGATAATACTGTTGGAAAAAAATTTTAAAAAAACAGTAGCCCTCCAAAGAATAAGGAAGCGGTTAGACCCAATAGCAGCAATCATTACTAGTGAAGAGTGGATCATTACTAGGAAAGAGTGCAGTGTTTAATTTACATTAATTTAATATCTATTTTTAAAAAGAGATTTCATGAAACAAAAATCTCTAGCGTTAATATTGGTTTTCGACAATGTTAATAGGTATTTGTTTGCAATTTTCGAAAATTCAGATCGTTCGCCCAAAATTGAACGTACGCCACCTATAAACATCTTGTGCTTCGAGGAATAGATTTACAGAAAAATTGGAGCTCTTTTTGAGAAAATTATGTAAATATGATGGGGTTTGTTGTAAAGTACCTTCCAAATTAAAAGATTCGTTTCAAATTCGGAGATTCGTAATATTAGCCAGATCGTTCAAGGAATATCCATTTTGGTGAAAATCGTGTTTACTTTAGGCTCTAGAATTACTCACACGAAAACGGATTCACAAAGACGTTTTTTTTTAAAAAACAAGCGTTTTGACAGCCTTGTGTATAGAAAATAAAAGAACAATATCAACAATCCACTTTTTTCGAACTAGCTACTTACAAAACGTGTTTTCTGTGAAAATTTCGACACTTCCTCCTACAGCATTACGTAACTCTCTTTACACGTGGAGGTAAAAGTATTCCAGCGTTACTGGGATTTGAACTCGGAACCCTGTAGTCTGTAGGTCTGGGTCGACCGCACTGAGCTATCACCGGTATTTTTCAAAACGCTGTCCAAGCACACTTATTACGTTAAGAATAGTTACGTGATATTCATTGCACTTATATTTTTTATTAGAGGAATGTTCTACATGTGTCAAAGGTATCAAGTTCGCAATAAAAATTCAAACGATTACAACCCACGCAACTACATAGCTCAGTTTACTAAGAAATATTTTCAACCAGAAGCCGTGGTCTTTAGTACCGTCTGTGGAAGTCGTTCCCGGTCTTATCTTTCAGCGACTATGGCCAAGGTTGAATTACGTCACAGATGAAACTTGCGATAACTCTAGAGCTCAACACGGGCGCACATGCAGACGTTCTGAAGCCAGAATCGCAATAGGGGCATATTTATACGTGATTTTCTAAAACATTAACACACTTAAATAAGTAGTGGCGCCTCAAAAACACATGCTTAATGTGATATTTATAGTGGATACGAATGATTATAACTATACAATTAACCGCAAAATTGTTTCTACCCGCAAAAATTTTTCGCCGGGGATGAGATTCGATCTTACGTGCGTAAGCTTCTCCAACAGTGCGCTTACCTGCTATACCACAGAAGCTCTTATAACATTTGTCTCTCACAAAGATTATTTTAAAGTGTCATGTATCACAGATTTGACTAAAAAAGAACGTGCGGCGTTTAGATGCTTGTGTTAACTAGAGACGGACAAACAGACGTTTTGTCATAAATAGATTTTTTAGTAACAAGGACCCACAAAACATGGATTCTGTCTACAAGCGTATTGAAGTAATTCACTATATACAAGAATAAAATTCATCTACTTTTTTCGTGACCAGTGATCGGAATTTAGAGGTTTTTGTTGAAAAATCCCCGTCTCCCGGCGCATGATTACAATACTTTTTCTTCTTACTACATAATTACCAGAAAGGAAGAAAAAAATTTTTTTGCATTGTTTCTATTCAACGAAAATTTTCAATCAATTCCAAAGGTGAAATAATCAGTAAATATTAAAAAGAGATTTATTAACAATATTAAATGAAATACAATAAGAAAGGAATCTTCTGTTCTTTACTTGGTATTCTTAACAAGTCTATAGGAAAATCATAATAAAGGCATTATTTCAACCAGATTCGAATATTATTGTTAGAATCTATCGGGAAACTGTTAATGCCGGGTCCTGGTAACGTAAAAAGGGTTAACTAATGTTGTGAAATGTAGAAAAAAATCCTTTAACTCGTGTTGCCAGAAACTAATGTTTTGTGGGTCGTTGATAGAGAAAAATCGAACGACGACAAAAAGCCTGTTTGTTCGTGTGTCTGTTGATGTGTCTGTTCTTGTGTCTGTTCGTCTGTCTGTCTGTAATTTTCAAAAAAAAATTATATGACCTTTTTGAAAGAATTATTTGTGGACAACAAATTTCATTTGAAAGAAAAATCTGTGTTCAATTTTAGAGTTGTAGGAAAACACCGAAAAAACTCAAACTTTTCCAATTTTCGAAAATTCAGAGTTTACAGTGGATATAGGACGTATGTCGCCTTTATAAGTGTATTTTACTCTATTCTTAGAAGAAATTTAAAGAAAAAAATTGGGGTCGTTTTTGAGAAACTTTTGAAAATGACCGACGGCTTCATGTAATGTACCCTCAAATTTTAAAGAATGATTTTTAAAATCTCAAAGTTTCAACTAGAATCACATTGACAAGTAATTCTTCAATTTGGAAAAGATCGTACGATCTGTTTAGGCGCTAGTAGTGTTCACCGATGGACGGAGAGACGGACAGACGCAGAAAAAGTGACGTTTTCTTTCAATTGGTGTTTTGGCATCAAAGACCCACAAAACAGGAATTATGGTTACATCACGTGTTAGAGATTTTTTCTCTTAATTTAGTAACTGGATTTATCCACTCCTTTGTTTTCAGGGCCCGGCAATACATTTTTTCTGCCGAAAATTCCCCGTTTTTTTTCGCGGAGCATTACATAACTTTCTCTATACTACGTATATTACTCAGTATGTATGTGCGTATACGAGAAAGTAAAAAGTTGCGTAATTCTACGAAGGAAATCGGCTAATTTTCGACACAAAAAACTGTAATTTCCGGGCCCTGGTGTCAAAAAAAGTGGATAAATTCAGTTGATAAATATAGAATAAAATCCCTTTAATCTGTGGTGTAGCCAGAAGCCAGGTTTGGTTGGTAGTAAATACAAAAAAAAACGATTAAGGGTAAAACGTATTTTCTTCTGTGAACAATGCTAGCGGCTAAACTGTTCAGGCAATTTTCTCCAGAGTTGATATTCCGCAAGCGATCTGGCTGATGTCGAGCCCTCCTGAATTTCAAATCAATATTTTATTTTTGGATGGTACTCTACAAGAAGCCCCTGAAACATTTTCAAAAATTAAAAAAATGGCATGAACTTTTCTGGTTAAATTTTATTGCCGGATAGCGTAATGGACGCTATAAGACGATGGCGGAGATGATTTTCGTTCATATACTGAATTTTTCCAAAAATGCAACAAGACAATTTTTTTTCGGCGTTTTCCTACAACTTAAGTATTGAAGATAGTTTGTTTCCTTAATAAAATGTGTTCATTAAAAACAGATCTTCAAATATTCCTTTCAAATAATCAGTCCTTTAAAAAAGATCACGTACACTTGTTTAAAAATATAAGTACTTTAGATAATTTTACAATTTTTCAAATAGCAAATTGGAATTTCCCCCGCTTCGTTTGACGAGCTGTCATTCTGAATTTGTTTTGAATTCTCACGATTGTCGGGACGGACAAGGCGCTATTACGACGCTGTATTTTTCATTTAATATCAAAAACAGTTAAAAATTGTGTGTAATGTACTGTAGGGAGAAATGTATTCTGTGAACGTTTTCTTAAATTTTGGTATCCCCGTGCCCTAACTCATATACAAGACGAATTGTGAGTACAGAAAGAAACTAGCGTTTATTCTTCAAATCGCACGAGCGTTTGCTCTTCGAGTTGCATTGATTTAATTGAAATTATCTCAATGAGGTTTTCTCTCATAATAATAGTATTTAAATATAACATGAAAGAAAAACAGAAAATACCGGAATTTTGAAGGAACATTTATTACAAAAATTTGATATTTTGTTGTTATAATATTCAACTATGGATATTTGAGATGTGTTTCCGAGAAGTTCATTGTTGGCGACATGAATGGGAAAGATATAACATGCGGCGGCTTTGGCCGGTATTACACTATAAAAGTTATATGACATATCTTTGATAAAGAACTTTGTGGCAGTCTTTGAACTTTGATGAGAAAACTTTGACAAATTTGATGAGCGTATAACATTTCGTCCAAATATAATGTAGGTTTGCTCGCGATTTACAATCAATTACGCACAAATAGTTGTGTTTTGCTACTTATGTTTTATTAAAACTAATCTATGTTTAATGCTAATGTAGCAAAAGGTAAATAAGAAAACGTTTGAGGGTGAGAACAACGCCATTGTGAGGTTATGGGTCGCACATTGTGAAGCATTGATTAAAGACCTTCGAAATGAAGAATTATTTGAGGATGGATGAGGAAACATTCAATTTTCTTTGTCGTTCTTCCTTCTTTCGAAATTCAGTCCTCTGATACGGAAGTTTAAAAAAATTATCTTCCTGAACTGGGCATTTTCCAAACATCATATTTTCCACTTCCCGGGAAAATGTGTCCTACAAACGTTAATTCGTTTGGTTTTACTTTTGTAGTTCGGAGGGACAGTATTATATAAACATTCTAATTACTCGCACTCAGCAATTATGACTTTGGTTGAAGCAATACCCCTATATCGGACGCCATGTTACCAAATATGATAAAACTTGGAAGCCGGAGACTACATTTTATCCAAGAAATGTTATAAAAGAAATCTTTTATAAAATATTGGCTATTACACTGTCATATTTCTTTTATGAAGTATCTTTGACAAAGGTATTTTATAGTGTAATACCGGCCTTTACTTAACGTTAATGTTAGAATATCTCTACGTTCAATAAAATGTTGTAATCAAGTTTAAAGTCAAGAGGTGTGTGTGTGTGTGTATATATATATATATATATATATATATATATATATATATATATATATATATATACATATACGCAGATATGCATTAGGTAATATGTATTTATAATAATATTCATTCATTTACTTTCCAAATTATTTTACCTTTTTCAATAACTAAAGTAGCAAATTAAAATAGATTTTGAAATAGAGTTCGCAGCGAAAATGAAATGTTTTAGCGGCCTTACTACTTTCCGGGGCATCTATAACTGTTTAATTTCTTAATTATTTATGAAGAGACTAATTATGATTTGTTTGGTTGTACTTGTAGGTCATCATTTAAAAGAAAATATAATATTTAAGAATGATTTTAGAACATCTTGAGATCGGGCAAAAATAATTTTATGTATTCGAAACACGAATTAGTGGTCCATAAACAAGACTTATAAGAACATTTAATCACAGCAATGCTAACAGAAAAACAAAACAATTTTAACAGGAATTGATAAGCAAATATGTGTCCATTGTTGGCAGCGTCCATTGTTGCTGCCCACAGCATCCATTGTTGCGCTCATTGTCGACGCTTCTGAGGTTGATGCGGTTGATGAGGTTTCAGCTGCCTGTCCCAGTTGGGACTCTACAGCCAAATGTTAGTGGTGTGGGATTTTTCTTCTCCTAGTTTTGCCCCCACTCCCCCGTACTGAGACGGGGGTTTGGTAAACTAGGAAGAATAACATAGGGGTTAATACATTTTATGTTGGACAGGCTATTTAATTAGGCCTTTAGGAAGACGGAAATGGGGGTAGAAAAAAGCATTTAATGCTTTTATTGATTTTTACTTTCTTGCACTTACTGTCGTAAGAAGCAAAAGTATTCTAATCGTGCACCAGAATACGGCGAATTTTCGGCAGAAAAACCGTCACATTCTGGTAACGGAAAAAGTGAATAAATTTATTTGAAAAATTTAGGGGGAAATCCTTTTTACGCGTTGTGTAGCCAGAATTCATGTTTTGTGGATTGTTGTTACCGAAAAATTGAATGACGGCAAAACGTTTGTCTGTCAGTCTCCCGTCTGCGAACAACGCTAGGGGTTAAATTGTTCAACCGATTTTGTCAAAAATTAATAATACCCAATCGATCTTGTTGATATCACGGTCCCATTAATTCGAAACCGATATTTTAATTTTGTGAGGTACTTTACATAAAACCTCAGAGATATTTTCAAAATTTTCTCATAAGCGAGTTCATCGGTTTTGATTCTTTTTTTTTTTCCATAATCTCAAGAACGTTTAAGAGAATAATGTAGATCTATGTTGGCGTCTATCTGTCCGTCTGTAGTTAACACAAGCATCTAAACGCCGCACGTTCTTTTTTAGTCAAATCTGTGATACATGACACTTTAAAATCATCTTTGTGAGAGACAAAAGTTATAAGAGCTTCTGTGGTATAGCACGTAAGCGCACTGTTGGAGAAGCTTAGGCACGTAAGATCGAATCTCATCCCCGGCGAATAATTTTTGCGGGTAGAAACAATTTTGCGGTTAATTGTATAGTTATAATCATTCGTATCCACTATAAATATCACATAAAGCATGTGTTTTTGAGGCGCCACTACTTATTTAAGTGTGTTAATGTTTTAGAAAATCACGTATAAATATGCCCCTATTGCGATTCTGGCTTCAGAACGTCTGCATGTGCGCCCGTGTTGAGCTCTAGAGTTATCGCAACTTTCATCTGTGACGTAATTCAACCTTGGCCATAGTCGCTGAAAGATAAGACCGGGAACGACTTCCACAGACGGTTCTAAAGACCACGGCTTCTGGTTGAAAATATTTTTTAGTAAACTGAGCTATGTAGTTGCGTGGGTTGTAATCGTTTGAATTTTTATTGCGAATTTGATACCTTTGACACATGTACAACATTCCTCTAATAAAAAATCTAAGTGCAATGAATATCACGTAACTATTCTTTTCGTTATGAGTGTGCTTGGACAGCGTATTCAGAAATATCTGTGATAGCACAGTGCGGTCGAGCCAGACCTACAGACTACAGGGATCCGAGTTCAAATCCCAGTAACGCTGGAATATTTTTACCTCCACGTGTAAAGAGAGTTACGTAATGCTGTAGGAGGAAGTGTCGAAATTTTCACAGAAAACACATTTTGTAAGTAGCTAGTTCGAAAAAAGTGGATTGTTGGTATTGTTCTTTTATTTTCTATACACAAGGCTGTCAAAACGCTTGTTTTTTGAAAAAAAACGTCTTTGTGAATCCGTTTTCGTGTGAGTAATTCTAGAGCCTAAAGTAAACACGATTTTCACCAAAATGGATATTCCTTGAACGATCTGGCTAATATTACGAATCTCCGAATTTGAAACGAATCTTTTAATTTGGAAGGTACTTTACAACAAACCCCATCATATTTACATAATTTTCTCAAAAAGAGCTCCAATTTTTCTGTAAATCTATTCCTCGAAGCACAAGATGTTTAAAGGTGGCGTACGTTCAATTTTGGGCGTACGATCTGAATTTTCGAAAATTGCAAACAAATACCTATTAACATTGTCAAAAACCAATATTAACGCTAGAGATTTTTGTTTCATGAAATCTCTTTTTAAAAATAGATATTAAATTAATGTAAATTAAACACTGCACTCTTTCCTAGTAATGATCCACTCTTCACTAGTAATGATTGCTGCTATTGGGTCTAACCGCTTCCTTCTTCTTTGGAGGGCTACTGTTTTTTAAAATTTTTTTCCAACAGTATTATCTCAAAAATACTGGATGAGAACAGTTGATATCTGGAGTTGAAGGGATGGTGTTAGCTCCTATTGTAGGCC
Organism: Teleogryllus occipitalis; assembly: GCA_011170035.1. NCBI lineage: Eukaryota > Metazoa > Arthropoda > Insecta > Orthoptera > Gryllidae > Teleogryllus > Teleogryllus occipitalis. The sequence continues at coordinate 167,992 of BLKR01001272.1, forward strand.
TGGTTCCTTGTGATTCCAGTGAAAAATCAGTAACTGCACTGAAACAGCAGAAGCTTCCGCCAATTGATAATCATAAGTGAATCACCATTTACTGGGTAGGGAGGAGAACGAGGAAATCTATATGAATTGTCGCCTGCTCTTTCTTTCTCAGATAAACACTTGGATAGTTTATCAACATCAAATCGGAATTTTAGCGCCTTTGATGTAATATTAAACATAAAAAAATCCCTTCCAGTTGTCTGCGTGTTAATTTTTAGTGTATCGAAATAGCCCCGACACCCGTATTACATTAGCCGCTTAAGTTGTATCATATTAGCCCCACAAATTTGAGGCTGTATATATCATGACACGATTAATATTATTGCATTATTTTAACGCAGAAAAGAATATTAATTCTTTCTTAATGATAACCTATTTTCAAAAATATTGTGTCATAAAAAGTAACGAAGTAACATCAAAAGGTTTATATCACGGTGGTAAAGTTTTTGACTGGAAAAATTAGGCATTTTAGTTTTGATTTTTTTCCTCCCAAATATTGTTACATTCTGAGTGTTTGCTATATGGTCATTATAATAGAATATTTTTCCTATCATTTGCCATTTTCTCTTTAATTTTGGACATAAATAAATAACAACTCTTAAAGTGTATTACATTAACCCCAATTTTCTACTGAATAATATTAGCCCCGACTGATCTTTATAACATTGTCGAAAATCAATATGAACGCTAGAGATTTTTGTTTAATGAAATCTCTTTTTAAAAATAGATCTTGTATTAAGATAAATTGAACACCCTGTTTTTTTTAAACTGCAAATGCTTCACTTTCTTTTCGCATCGGAAAGGAGGTAGTCTTGTCGTGTACCTGGTGGTGAGGGGGAACCGTGACAGGTGAGATAACTTTCAAGACCCGAGTTCGAATCCCGACGAGTAGAAAATATTTTCTGCTGCAGTAGGTCTTTTTTTTTGTTTCTTTTTTTGCAGGTTCACATAGTCCGTATTGAATATTGCATAGCAATTACGAATAATACGTGAAAATATATGCTGTTGAGGCAACACTTGTTTTGAACATAAAACACTTTCTATATAGTATGTATAGTAAGATAAACTTTATTTAGGTGAGTAAACTTAGACTTTGATTCTCTAAATTAAAACTTGACGTAACTGAGAACAGTGTCGTCATAAGAGTTATTATAATACATATATCCTTTATTTTTAAAATCTTAGGCCCCGAAACGCGCCTCAAATTAATTATTAATATAATAGCAATAGCTATTTATATATAATATAATTTCATAATTATTTCCAAAGAACCGGAACGCCGTTCCGTCGCGTACCAACAGAAATCAAGCCTTTTATATACAGGATATTCAGAGAGGAAATGTCGAATCTTCGAAAAATAGCTGTTAAAACAATTTTAAGCTTATTTTGTCTAATAAACTACACGGATATTCCAAATGGCTAAGACGCAATAAACATTCAAAGGTTGGTTTGGATATATGTTTTCTAGGCAACTATTTGCGTTGTAGAAGCATATAAACACTTCATTAATATCTAAATTGTTTATGATTAACAAAATAAATGAATACATTTGATGAGAAAGAAAAATTAACCTAGAAATAAAAAAGCACCCAATTTTCACAGTTCGACTGCTTTTTTATTTCTCGGTTAATTTTTTTCTGAACTAATATATTAATTTATATTGTTAATAATAAACATGTTACATGTTTCTGGTCTGTTTACATGATTCTAGAATGCAAATTTTTGCGTAGAAATCATATTTTCAAACCAACATTTGCGTGTTTGTTGCAGCTCAGTTATTCAAAATATCTATGTAATTTATTAGACAAAGTATGATTAAAATTGTTTAAACAGCTTTTTTCAAACTTTCCACGTTTCCTTCCCCGATACTCTGTATATCCATGCTTCTTGAAAACCAAAAACAATAATTTGCGTACTGCAAACAAATTAAACTCATGGCAGTAGAACTGTTAACATAAGTACTGTCACACATCTTTCGCAGGATAAGGATTAAATTTAAAGAAAAATTATAGTTCACATGAATTTTGACAAATTGCGTCTTACTTTCTATGATATTCAAATGGCAACATTATATTACAATATTCAATTGGTTAACAATTTCGGCTAAAGAGTCTTGTTTGATAATTCTCCAATTTCGTATTGTAATAAGATATCTCATGATACTCATGTCGTAAATAACTATTTGACAACTATTATGTTTAGTGTATGTGTCTAGCAGGTTTTGTATTATCCTGAGAAACGTGATCATACGAATCACGTTTACTACGTTATTCACACAGGAGCCTATGAATCTCAAAAAAGTATTTAATAATATAATCCTTGCTGATGAATCAACGTTTTATTGATGGTTTTAATTTTGAAAATTTTCATTAGTTTGGATGTTTAAATATAGGTATCACATGTAATTACATGTCTGTTAAACACGATAGCATTATATGAAGCAAGAAACATTGTTTTTCATTTGATCATTCAACTTCATCAATCACTCAAAATTACTTTAATTTTCTCTGCTTATCAGTTTTTTAATCTCAGATCTTCGATGAAGACATGAATCAAATAACATCGTAGATATTTGAGTGTTTTAAAAATAATAACGTGAATAAATGCTTATATTTATTGAATTGGTTTTATAATAACCTGTAAAAACATGGGTTTTCTGTTGGTTTTGGGGATGTTGAAATCATTCAAATAGTAACGGCAATGTTAAATTCAAGGTTTTGATAGATTCGTAGAATGGCGGCCAACAAACCACCTTCGAACTCTGACGATACTGAAATGTAGTCTGTGTTGGGAAGGTCATATCACTTGACCACCAAGTTCGTTCTATGTATTTTCACTGGGAAGTGCTAGAGCATTGATATTTACTAACTGTAAACAAACGCTAAATCTCTTTGAATTGTTATAAAATCTATTTTGCTTTCTTTTAGTAATATCAACTCGTTTTACCAAATACGTGAGTTGGTTATATTTTACACGCCTCAATTATTTAATTTTACAAGTATTTATTTTCAAGCATTTAGGAATTCATGAAATTTCATTGAAACGTTCGCCAATCTAGAACCCTTTTAAATGTATATTAAATATATTAATGTTGTTTAAAAACATGTATTAACAATGCGTAGATTTAGCACATAAAGCTCTGATTTGAATATTATACAATGAAATCATCAAATTAACAGTTTTAGAAAGGAATGATAAATTGAATTGAAAATATTAATTTAAAGTTTATATACGTTTTTTTAGAAATTTCTATACTTGTGTAAATATTGTGATGTGTGATTCTACTCATGTGATCTTTCAAAACACAAAATTGAATATTTTTGTATTTGAAAACCTTAACACTACATTCATCCAATCCAGTGCAGTTTATAGCAAACAGCTAAGCAATATGTTTCCCTAATTTTTAATGGGAATGGGTAAACAAGAGGAACAAATAGTTTCTGACTCTCGGTGTTAACAGGGGACTTAAAAAAATTAATAATACATTTATTCGGTTGCTCAACCTCCCCTTGATAGAAAAACAGAAACAATTGTTTGGGCGTAATGCACCTTGTATAAATATTTTTTTTATAATCAATTTCTTCCCTATTTGATAAATATATCGACTTGCAAATTGTAGGACTTAAAAGAGAATATAAAAACCTAATAAAAGTTATGCTCATACTCGCCGTAAAAATACGAATTTAGCATAATTAAATTGGCCACAGAATTTGTTTACAAGCAAGTGCATTTTATGCGAATGTGGCAGGCAAAAGCGCGGCATTGGAGAACTGTTTTTTCAGTATGCCCATTCCACGCTATTCTGCTAGCGCGAATGAATTAAGCGCAAACAAATGGGGTCTACTAAGATGTTAATTTCTTATAAACAATTACATATATCTCGAGAACGAGATATAATAGCACCGAACGGATTCCGGAATTTTGCATCACATTTAAACACCATTCAGATTAGACAATAAAAAAATTTGCAACAATTGCAAATTTATAAACAATTTTCAAATTTTGCAAATCTAAAGTGGGGAGAGTCTCCCGATGTCCCAGAACCAAAAACAGCGAATTAACAATTTTGCAACAATTTATAATATTATAAACAAATTCGAAATATGCGTTAGAACGGCCGGGAAGGCTCCGCAAATTGTGCCTGAAATGAATATCTCAAAATAGCAGTGTGTCAGGAGTTGCAAATCGATTACTAAAAGTTAGAATAATTGTTGCTAAAATGATAAATATTTACTGGTCTATAGACAATCATTTTGGACGGAAAACCCCGCTTAGAAATTTTTTTTCGTCGTGGCGTACACGCAGGCAAACTATCTCCTTCGGCAGGGAAATATGACGATATTTCTGTCTCGTACGTAAACGAACTAGCCCCTCTCCCCCTGAGACAGCGTTCTTTCTGCCCCTTGGGATGTTGCACCAATCACAGACAACTGTGGTTCTACCTGCTAGCGATTGGTCAACGCGTCCCTCCCCCTGCCCTCCCCCAGGCCGAGGGGTGTCCAAGTTTGTCGGCGCGGTGTGGAAGATAGAATTTTGAACGACATTTATTCTGAGGGAGAGGGTACATCCATCAAAATCAATAAATAAATAAAAAATAAAAACCAGCTACACTGAAACTCTTATTTTCCGACAGAAATCTGTAATCCAGGCCGGCAGTGTAATTTTGGTTATCCGTGCTCGGAAGCGATAACCGAGCAAGTGGCAACAGCTCAGGATTTGGCAACAGGGCATTGGACACAGGAGGCCTGTGGCCGCTGCTTGGCCCGTTAACACGAGGATGGATTCTTCATTGGTGGGAAGAATGTGAGAGGGAATTATGTGAGCTTATTGCACTCGTCGGTCACAAATCGTGTGCGACCGCGCCATGTGTCTGCCTGAATTTTGACATTTGCAAACACGTTAGGAACGAATGTTAGCACGGTGTTTCAAAAATCTGTTCCTTAATGCTTCTGTGCGAAATTGGTTGTATTTTCATCTACGAGAATTCGTAAACGTGTTTTAAATTAAAAATTTCACAAAACAATATGAATATCGTCATCCATTTTTAACATGAATAAAGTAATATACCCAGCAGAAACTTGAATTAAGAAGACAGAATATTAACAAAAGAATTGGGATCTCTTAGACCAGAGTTGTGCATCAATCAAATTGTCCAGTAATGAAAATGGTCGGACATTTAAGAGGTAAGTATTCTATATTTGATGCCCTCCCTGGTAACTAATCTGGTCACTCCAGAGGCGCCACTAGATCATAGCTACCCTAAACACTAAGAAAGCAAATTCATTCACTTCTTAAATTCCCTGACATTCACTGATCACATATGACCCTGTATGTCATATGTAGTCAGTTCTGGGATTAAAAATAGAAAATACAATTTGTCTAATAAAAAAATATTATGCATGCATGTCTGAGAAAACGAAGTTTAATTGACCCTGCGACTACGGCAACGTTGCTGACGCTCTAGACAATAATCAAAGCAAATGGAATTCATACCCAGTATTAAATAACGTAATATATTTTGTTCAACAGGCGTGTACGAAGACTTTTTAAGCTTACAAAAACGGCTATTTTATTTTGTTTCCAAATATCATAGAGTTGGTAACATTTTGAACTTTTCTAATATAAGGGAATAAAAAGAGTATTCTTAATTTCTAAACTTGATATCATTATTCTTTCTAACACATCGTTCGTATTATATAATAGAAGTTTTTGCTAGAGTTTTCTAGTTGTACGCAAGGCCGTCCTTTGACCTAGGCAACTGCCATGAGTTCCAACTTCAGACGGGGACATAGATGATTGAAATAAAACACAATAGGATCCCCAATAAATTTGTATTACATTCTTAAAGCCCATAAATATGTAAAGGCAATTTTTTATCTCTTTTACTGTTTAAATAGCTTCTTAAATATCGAAGGATTATTAATAAAAGTGATCAAGTCCAAAAATTGGTTGTTTTGGATAAAAGGCATATACAGGTTTCTAAACCTTCCAAAAATCAGTGTACTGTTTTCGATTTTCATAGTATTTATTGTAATGCTACAGCTTCTTATCATTAGTCTTATTACTAACATTTTAACATTAGTTTAATTTTTTGTTAATCAATTGGTCAAATTTCGTAGAATTGGGGACTTCGTCCCTTCTACCAAAAAACCGACCAAATATTTATTACTTTCATATTTGATAATATTTAGATTACCATTGAAATAATAATTATAAATAAGTAAAAATTATAAAACAATTATATATATATATATATATTTGATATTGCATGCGCTAGACGTTTAAAGATCTGGCACCAATATATGTGGAGGAAATTTGAATCTAATGTCATTCGCGCGTGAGAATATGAAAAAGAATACTCATATGTAATTGAGAAAAATAAACTAGTTTAAAAAGGGAAATTTAAAAAACTCATCCTGTAAAGTGAGCATGGTGGTGTGGGATTAAGTGAGTCAGCCCACCTAAAATGTTATTTTTTAATTTATTTTAAGTCACATGGACATGGTATTTGGTAAATGACATGGTAAGCTCATGGTATTTAGTGATTATAGAGAAAAAAACATACCTAAAGAAAATAATGAAGAAAACAGATGTTGAAAAAGTTAAAATGTTCTTGAAGTGAAAAATTATTTGAATTTGTATTAAAAGGGTGACTCCCTGGCACATTTAAATCTGTTATGTCGCTGGATGTGGTAGCCGATTAAGGAGTTGTTTCGCTTTTAAATGTGAGGTGAGTGCAGATTTCTCGATAATTTAATTGAAACTTACACATCAATAAATATAATAAAATAAGAACTTTATATTCATGAAATCAGAAACTTTTTACCATTGATGTAGTTTTCGCCGCCTATAATGCTTAAAGTTTAGTTATAATAACGTATTAAAAGTCATTAGAAGTTCATGTTAATGCGGTTAGCTGGCCCAGATCTTTTGAGATTAGGTGGACAGTGGCTCAGTTAAGTCCTCAAAAACCTTTCTGTATAAAATTATTAATATTTTTAATTGAGAATTCAGGAGAATTATAGTAAGAGAAAGATCAACAAAAAGCAACTTACACCCAAGAAAACCGGTCGATATTGTTCAGTAACAACCATCATTGCTACTGCAGTGTCTGTGATAGAGATCGGAATGCGACGGTGATGAATATTCAATACTACTTTGTTGCATTTAACAGCAATCGAATTCAATCTGCATTGAGGAGTTTTAGTGTCCTGCTGCTCAGAACGGTAGTTGTGATAAACTAAATCATTACGAAGAATGATCATTAAAATACTCTAAAAATGTTTTTAAAATGTTTAAAAAAGCAAACATAAAATGACAAAAATTTATCAAAAAGAGGTCAGATAAACAACTCAAGCTGTTGAATACTTACTGATGTAATCATGTCTGCTGCCTTTCGTTCAAGTGAACTTCACTTGCAAATTTTTGGTTTGAACTGGACCAGGAAATCTGTCTTTAGTTTTCGTGAAATCCGCCGCACCGACAATGATGTTGATAGGCGTCACAAGAACCTTAGATTGCATACGATTGACATAAAAATTTGTGAACGAAGAAATCGAATAGGTTACTCTTGCATTGTGTGAAGAACATTTGTTGCATCTCGAAAAATTATTTTAAATACTATTAAAATTATGTTAAAATAGATTAAATATGCAAAAAATGTTTTAAAAAGGACGAAAAAAGGTATCTAGAGGTGCTACCGAAAGGCACAGACTTTCTCGTAGCAAATGTTTCTAATTTCCTTTGTGTGGACTGGCTTTAAGGTCTTCCTACATTCTCTCGCCAGCTATCTTCACCCAAAACACATTTTTTCACATTTTTCTCTTCTTTTCGGTTTCTAAATAGTAGAACCTATATAGAAGATTAACATTCCAGAATATTAAAGAAGAGCTTGTCCTAAATAGAAATTTTCATTGAAAAATTTGAAGCCGTGGCGAAGAAAATGGAAACTAAGCATTACTGTAAAGGAGGAATTTAAACTCTTTTTCAGAGGAATCTCTTGAGTTTTCGAAAAAATTCATTCGAAGTCATTGGAAGTTCCATTTATAAATGCAATAATGTATACAAATCAATGCAAATGTTCATACTAACGGTGTGAGAGGTACATGAAAATTACATTTGTGTATTTAAAAAATACGAAAGAGTGCACAAAAATCAATTTAACGTCATACTCAACAGTGCAATTAGCACTATTGAAAACCTATGAAGCAAAAAATTGGAGCAATTTTTGAGAAAATGGTGTTTGAGCGTTTCTGAAAATGCGGAATTTTGTGCTCATTTTCACAAAAAACTGTTGAGTTTTCGAGAAATTTTATTCAACATTATTTAGAGCATAAGTATACATAAATACAATAATGTGAACAAATTGCATCTAATGAAAATATGAGCTACGTGAGAGACAAGACAGAGAAAATCTTTTTTTGTTTTTTTTAATAGCAAATATTGCACGCCATATTGCGAGGAAACTATTAAAATTTTCAAAACTATGTACAAGACCTTAGTGAAAGGAGTAATTATGGACAAAAAATTTCATTTGAAGGGAAAATCTGCAATTTTGCAGTTGTGGGAAGACGCAAGAACAATTCAAACTTTTGCAATTTTCGAAAATCCTGTTAACCGTGAAAATAGAGCCTATGCCACCTTTATAAGTGTATTTTGCTCTATTATTACAATAAATTTAAAGAAAAAATTTTGAGCTAAATTTTTGAGAAAATTGCGAGAATGTCCGTGGGGCTTGATATAAAGTACCCTGGAATTTTAAAGAATGGATTTCAAAATTTCAAAGCTTACATTACAGATAGACAGATGCTTCTTCAATTTGAAAAAAAATCCTACGCATGGTTTAAGCGCTAGTAGTGTTCACAGACGAACAGACGGCGGGCGTTTCGCTTTCAATTGGGTTTTCGGCATCCATGACCAAAAGTAACTACAGTGAAACAAGTTTTTTACTCTATATTTCTTTCAAAATATTAAAAAATGAAAAATCATTTTAATACTATCTTTCATGCTCTATTAATTTCAGGTGAAAAACTATAAACTTCTATTTAAAAAATTAAGGATAATTGAATTTATCGAAAAATAAACAAGTTACTAACAATATTTCTGGGCACTTTTCTTGTCTTATGTGGTGTCTTTTCTTGTCAGTGTTGGGCGAAAACTGCATTACGATATCGTACACATTTTAAAGTTATGAGGGTAGTTCATAGTTTGTGAGGCACCTGGTATATATATTTTTTTAGTTATTATTTTAAACACAGCTCTGAAATATACAGTTGCAACATATACTAACTCAGAAATATTATACATAATTTATAACTTTACTCTCCCATTACAGTACCGTATCCTATATTTACAATATAGGAAATGTGGGGTACGGAACTTGTCAATGTTAGGCCAATTTTTGTCAGGAACGTAGTAGCTCACTGTCTTAGTGGTGTAGCGGATTATGTCGTGAGGTCGTAGGTTCGATTCCCCGTTTTCCTTAATTTTTTTACTCAATAATAATTAGCAACGTGTAGGTCTTTTAACACTATATTGTTTACATCCACAATGCAGTGGATTCTTTATTCTTTAGTATTTATGTCGCCCTAAACAGGGCCGTCTCTTCAATAAGAGGACCAAAAATCATCGTTCTCTATTACGGCTTGTAATTTACGCGAAGTGAAGCCGCCAACGTAGCAGGATAGTTGGGAAAATGGGCTACCTCCTCCCACGCATCAATCACCACATCCCAGAGAGCATCTGCCGTGGACGGGGTGGTTCATCCGGGGATGGACGGAATGCGCAAGCCATTCCTGAACCAATTTACTTTTGTGAACCGACGAGTTGTCATGTTGAAAATTCACTTCTCCATCCGGATAAGTTTGTCGCATCGACGGAACCACAATATCTCGTAAGATATGCAGATATTGGGTGCCGTGGAGGTAACCTCCTATTCTGTGGAGCATTCCAATGCCACGTGCAGAAATGCATCCCCAACACACCACAGATACTCGTCCAGAACGCGTACATTGACGCACATATTCCGAATAATGACTGGTCCCCCGAGGTCTGTACACTCGTACCGTACCTCCCCCGCAGAGGAAAAAAACTGACTGGGAGAAAATTATATTTCCCCAGTCACGATGAAGGTTGTCCTCGGCAAATGCTAACCTGTAGAGCCTATGATCCTCGGAGAGCCCCTCCTTAGCCGCTGCCCTGCGGGACCGAAGTCCCGTGTCCCTTAAGTGGTTCCGAACAGTTCTCGAGCAACCAGAAAAGTTCGTGACTCGTTTCAACTGAACCGAACTGAGGAATGGTGTCACCCTAGCCTGGTTCACCAATTCGGCGTCCTGGGCTTCGATAGACACACGCAACAGTCCGGTGCCAGCACGTGTTCCCAATTCCCTTGTTTCTCGATACTGCCGCAACCACCCACGTGCAGTAACGTGAGATACCCCGTAACGACACCCGGCCTCCGAAGAAGAGAGAGTCCCATTTCCAACCAACACTACGACTCTCTCCTTGACAGACCGATCGTAATGCGACATGGTGAAAGAATGTAGTCATGTCGTACGGCGTGGCGCTTCAAGAGAGGGGAATGCGAGGGGCGGGTTCCGTCCTCGGGGGAATTATCAATACAAGTAACTGGAGTTATTTTCTGACGTTAACTATCCACTCCACACAATTTTACTAGTGTAACGATTATGGAAAAGGTACTGAAATTACATATAATATTCTATCCAAAGTGCTAGCAGTACGTTTTTTCGAAATTTTGATTGATAAAAACTAATGGCGGCATGCATGGTAATACAGTCTAGTTTTCTGATATTACAATTGTTCGGTGATGGAAATGTCAGAATAACGTTCTTAAAAAAACTGTTAATTTTAACTTTCGTTCATGGAGCAAAAGAACTTCTTTACCGTGTGATAAGTCAAACTCCTGATGAGTCCCAACGAAAAAAGTACGTCTTAATCCATTTATCGAGTACTTTATGCTAACAAATGAAGCTGAATAATAATGTTATCTTCTAAAATATTTTGATATTTCGATAGCAAGAAAGTCGTCGAATGATGACATTAAGCGACATTGTTGCGTAATATTCATTTTTTCCCACTTCCCAGGCAATATTCTGCGTCCGTTTATTTTCTGACACCCAATTTACAATTAGAGAAAGCGTACCTCCGCATCTCCATTCTGATAGACTGAAACATTTTCTTGAGAAACTTCAATAAAATATTTCATTTGTCTTTACTTTTTTAAACTTAATTTAATTAATTTAAATTACTTAATTAACTTAAGTTCATTCACAATTAACTTTGTAATTGCAGAATTACATGAATTCAAACGGATTGCTAAGGCTGTATTAGTATTTTTTCATATTTTGGGATTAAATAAAAAATAGTTCATGCATTGGTAGTGATGTAAAAAACCGATAATAATATAAACATATAAACCAGTTTTTATATATTTATATTATGATACTTGAGATTTGAAATTAAACGTGTAATTTTCCTCTAGCAGCCGTCGACACTGTCGCTTTTACGGAAAGTGGCCTTCGCGACCTTTCTCTGCTTTTCTTCGAGACCTCTGTTCTCGCAAAAGTGCGGGCGCCGCGAAGCCAACCTTCCCCAAATGCGACAATTGCAACGGTTGCTAATAGGAAATCTCGTACATTTAGTTAAAAATCACATGTTTGAAAGTATAATTTTATACTCAATATACTATCAAAACATTAACGTATGTTACATCAATGCATTCGTCTATTTATGATTATCTATCGCTAGTGAAAAAATACATGGTTCCATTTAAAAAGTCAAAGATTAATTAAATTTCTCGAAAACAAAAAATATTCGAGTTATATCTCTACCGCACATTACTTCTCCCATGATTCCGCATTCTTAAGCGAAAACTGCATTTCGATATCGGGAACCATTTAGAAGTTATGAGGTGTCCCATAGTTGGTGGGACTCTGTATAATTCTGTTCACAGACAATTTTCATTACGAATTTTTCTATTTTCTAATTAATAAGCGCTTTTTACAATAGTTATTATGTTTTATTTAATAAAAACCTCATGAAAACATTCTTCCCTTTTGTAATTCAGTTACCTATCTCCCAAGAATGTTTCCGCGCTCAAATTTCTTTCGTTACCCGCTGCAGCGATGATTTTGAGTGGCAGCGCCCGCCAGGCATAAATAGGAATACGAATGCCCATGCGGGCAAAACTGACCGCCCTTGCTATAGATTCTGCTAGGATATTATTTGATTGACAGTCACAACTATTACGATCGCGACATTTTACAATCTTTTATTTTAGTCATCAATATTCCCTTCGAGATTCTGGATTTTTTTCTGAAGCTTAGCATATTGTTAGTCCACTCTCAATGCAGGAATTCTTCAGCTCTCCGATCGCAATTAGACGTGACTTGAACCGCGAGTACTTGGAAACAGCAATCTAGCTCAAATCAAGAATAACACTGGCATCAGTTAAACGCCATTCCTAAAATACATTAACAAAATTAAATAAGAAACAGAACACTGATTAAAATGCAAACAAAATGAAAGGCAAAAAATTGAATTAAAACTAATAGTGATAATAGGACGCACTATTTGGTAATCGCAATATTATAATAATTCATGAAGCCCGCAGAAAGGTTTCCAATCCCCAAAAGTTTTGTCCACACTAGGAAACGAACTCGCTTACGTTCAGAGAGTTGTTACCATGTCCACTACATCTCCCACTATTATCTCCCCAAGAATCACAGCTCCTCCGACACAAAAAATGTTGGACAGATTAACACATCCGCATGCACGAGAATACAGTTTGTTTATAACTTTACGTGCGGTCTCACAGTCCGCGGTATCTACTAATGTTTGAAAGTAGGGTGTGACTACTTTAAGTTTGAGATGGCCTGGTGGAATTTACGTGTTTCGGAAACTACTGTATGAACAGAACTTTTCAAGAATTCGATTCAATAACAAGGCGACTCGAGCATGTGGCCTCTCTGTGGATCATTTCAAAACATAAGGGGGCGAGGGATGTCAATGGAAATAGAAATGGAAATTCCCTTCAATGGAAATAGCAACAACGTTAATTAATGTAAGGAAGTATTTCGATTTGGAATATTAGCAATAAAAAACATTTTCATCGCAAAATTGCTCTCTCATTAAAATTAACATAGCTCGTACTTAATTTCCCATACCATATATTACAAATTTCTATCATTACCTGTCAATTATGTATAAGATCGATTACTACCAGAACAAATCATCAAATTGATGATGTACTTCTGAATATTGTCTGTGAAAAGTATACGAATGAGTGTTATAATAAGAAAGAATTTTCGTCTTCCTAAAACATGTGTATACTATTCAGGTGCATGTCTTATTTCTGTATTTAAATGTGTGTAGCATTACAATGTATACAAAACTATTATTCGTTTATTATATTGAATTTAAATTATTTTTCACAATTTAATACACGACAAGAACCTGTTCCCACAAAAGGGAGTAACGAAGCATTCTCCAGGGGAGGGAAGTGTTATTCGATTGGTGCCACATTCTACAGACTCCGCCTCTCATGCCTTTTAAGGCGAGGAGAACGGGGAAAACTTCCGAGGATTGACCGCTTGAATTACTAGATGAGCCAATGATACGCGTTGCTTGCCTTAGAGTTGAGGATTGCTCAAGCCCGGTGTCAAATAAACGTTTTTACTCTCTAAATTATTAACAAATGAGACATCATTGAATTCCTCTATTGATCTATTCGTTTCAGGTAAAAAAGTTATAGTTCTATTTAAAAATTCACATGTGATTCAATTTCACCAAAATTTAAAATACACAGAATATAATCTGCTGCATAAAACTTGCCTCGTGGAATAAAATATGAATATGATCTATCGTGTCACCGTTCTTTTCAAAAGCATTCTTCAAAATAATTTGTCGATAATTTATTTTCTCGCTAGACGTTAAACATATTGGCATACACTTTGCACCACTGTATAGAATGCACCCAAACACGTAAAGTGGATTTCACATTTGCAGGACAACAGTCTCAGCGTTTTGAACTTTTCGAGAGAATTTATTTATAACACAGACGAATCAAAATAACCAAACTACTGTTTCAACGATACATTAAGAATAAAAATGAAATTTCAAAAGTTAAAAAAAGCTCATAAGCAACAATTTCCACCGATTTGTCGTAAGTCAGAAATCGTTAATACAATTTAATCGGCAGAAAGCAAGACACTGCAAAACTATTTGAATTTTAAACTTGACTGCCAAGACCGAATGATCGAATGACTGCCAAGATCGAATCGATCAAAACAAGGCACCTATTGGATTATTTTTAGATCTCTCGAAACCTTTTGACGTCATTGATCATGACATTTTACTTTCAAAATTACCTTCATATGGAATCCGTGGTATTGCTCTAGATTGGTTATGTTCGTACCTTAAACAACGATCTCAGAGAGTGGAAATACCTTACTGGATTGATGGAAAATTACGTACGCACCTTTCCGACTCTTTGCCCATTGCACGTGGAGTTCCTCAAGGATCAATTTTTGGCCATATTCTGTTCCTGCTTTACGTAAACGATATGCCCTCGACGATTCGAAACGGAAGAACGGTTTACTTTGCAGACGATACGAACATCCTTTGCAATAAAGAAACCGTAAATACTACAATATCAGATGTTTCAAGTTGGTTCCGAAATAACAAATTAATAGTAAACGAAAAGAAAACGGTTTTAATGCAGTTTTCCATTTCAAATAAACAATTCTGTGCTCCATTGAGAATGAACCATTGATGTTAAGGCAACAACATTTTTAGGTCTCTCAATTCAGTCAAACCATAAATGGAACGTCCATTTAAATGAATTGAACACAAAATTAAGTTCATTATGCTACGCGTTCAGAATTCTTGCAAATTCAGTCAGCCTTCATACAGCTCGGTGTGTATATTTCGCGAATGTTCATTCCCGCCTGAGATATGGCATAATATTCTGGGGAAATACATCTTATACCTCCCAGACTTTTAGATTACAAAAACGAATTGTACGAATAATAACCAAATCCCACCCACGTGATTTTTTGTAAGCCTCTCTTCATTAATCTAGGAATTTTACCATTACCTTGTCTGTTTACTTACGAATCAGTGTTTTTTGTCAAAAATGACTTGCTTAAGGGCGGGAATATATTTTCAGAAAATGCCAAAGTATATTACTATAACACTCGACGTAGAAATCATATCCATCAGGTGACAGTATCAACAGCTCATTACAAAAAATTCACATGCAATACATGTACATTATTTTACAACACTTTGCCAGATGACATTAAACGATTAAATTCGATAGAAAAGTTTAAATCCCAAGTGAAATCGTTTCTGCTGCATAACTGTTTCTATACAATTAGAGACTATACTGAGCATCACATGAAAAGTACCATTAATTTTCACAATGATACATAATGCATTATTAACCATTTGGACTGTATAAATGTGTATAAACAACCTGTAACAAGTATT
Source organism: Teleogryllus occipitalis (assembly GCA_011170035.1). Taxonomy (NCBI): domain Eukaryota; kingdom Metazoa; phylum Arthropoda; class Insecta; order Orthoptera; family Gryllidae; genus Teleogryllus; species Teleogryllus occipitalis. The sequence goes on from BLKR01001272.1 coordinate 183,541, forward strand.
GTACTGTAGCCTCCGGGTCAATGACCTCCATCTCGATCAGGTTTTTCCTCCAGTTTCCCTGATCCATTGAGCAAATGCTGAGATGGCCCCTTGTTTTGCTTCTGGACATAAATGTAACTTCATTATCTGTGCATGTCTTCTAGAAGGCATTGGGAAATACAATTATTCAAATTATCGTTTTCATGTTGTCGCGGCAGGAAGTATTATTCTTTGACGAAAGACATCATGGATAAGAGCCCAAAATGTATTCCTTATTTCTCCTTGAAAATAGATTTTAGTGTAGGGATCACAGAATTTTGAAAATGTGTACTGAATTCTCTTCTCCCCATAGCACGTCATACGCGGTTTCAACTGTTTTTTGACGTAAAATAAATAAATAAATGAATTGTCTGGAAACAAATGAAGGTTGGCATCAGACGCTAAGATCCTATAAACAATTGCGTATCTTGAAAACAAAAGGCGATAGCTCCGGTTGGATTGCGGAATTTTGCATCTTGTGTAAAGGGAATTGAGATGAGAGAATAAAAAAGAATTGCAAAATTTGTAAAATTATAAACAATTTCCAATTTTTGCAATTTTTAAGTGCGAAGGGTTTTTTGATGTCCCAGAACCGAAAACTGCGAATTAACAATTTTGCAACAACTAACAATGTCATAAACAATTCCGAAACGTGCGCTATTCCTACCGGTGAGTGTCCCCAAATCGTCCCTGAGTTGAATATCGCAAAATACCAGTTTTAACAAGAGATGAAAATTGATTGCTTATTATCTAGTTTAATTGTTACTTTAATGATTAATATACACTTTGTCTTTGAATTTTACAGTGTTTTATTAAAATGGTTCCCTAGAGTCCTCTATCGATTCGAGAAAGACAGTATTTTGCAATTTTTGCAAATTTAATAAACAAATGAACAATTGAAAATATGTAATTATATTAGTTTTTCTTATCGAAAAAATCGGTAGTAAACTGGACATTTGATCAAGTTCATGAATTGTGTATGCACAATAATATTGGAATTAAAATGTGTATAAGAAATTAATTGGTCTAATATCAGTGTTATTTTATCTGATATCAATGTAATTTCTTCAAAAAAAATTGTGTTAACAGTGGTTAAGTTCTATGTGTTCATATATATTTCAATGAAATTACTTTCATGTTCATACAAGTGTTTCTTCCATGTATTTTTTTATTTGAAAATACTTCCACATCTGAACTAGCGGCGCCCGCCATTTTGTACGACGTAATTTTGTTAGGGCACTCCCCCCTGCGTTGAGATTGGCCACGATGGTCTGTGAGGCTCCGCCTGCGACGTTTCGTCATGACAAGGACTGCCCAAACCGTGCAAAAGCTGAACTTAGCCGCAGACGGCCCTGATCAATTTATGTTCCCAGCACTGTACGGACCGATGTGGCACGAACGGTAAATGGGCACCTGACTAATTCTTTGTTTCCCGTGAATAAGCTGGTAAGTCATAATCACTTAATTTTACAGGAGAGCAAAAAACAACGTTTAAATGAGTTAAATCAGGGATTAATGATATCCAAACGAAGGTGATATTCAAACAAACTATTTTTGTGTAGGTTTTGTTTGAATATTATAAATTTCATGTTGATAGCATTAGTTTAATGTTGTTTTTTGCTCCGCTGTAAAATTAAGTTTTTTGACTTATCGAACATGAAACCATAACTGAAAGTTCAAATTATGAAGTGTGTGTGTCACAATGTATATATGCGCGCCTGCGAGGGCGCAGTTCGTGGTTCCCCCCCCCCATGCGGCAGTATCGGCCGTAGCGGAGGGGCAGTGAAAGTCGGAGTGGGGAGTGACCAGAGGTAGTTGGGGTAGACCAGAGGTGTGTCGCGAGGCGGTGGGATGTGAACGGTAGGAGTGAAGTGAAGGCAGTGAGAGATGAGATACTGCAGTTTTTCTGTGTTAGTGCAATATCTTATTGGAGATTGTCCAATATCACAGATTGTGATATAAATAGCGGAGTGGAAGGACAGTTACACAGCTATTTCTAATGTTATAATGTTTCAGCAAAATGTGTATCCATGAATTTCTTCTGATTGTAATTTGTATGATGTGATTTCATGGCATGTAAGATCAGCATTTGACAGGACTGCTATGTGACCCTGCAGGGTAAGGAAGGCATAATGTTGCAATGATTATTTGTATGGCAATGAACTAGTATTATCATTTAAGAGTTTGGGGAATGATACTCCAAAGTGTCTTGAGTATTTAACAAAAGCAATGAAAAGCTTTGTCAATTTTGAATCTTCTTTTTCCTTACAATTTTTGTAAAAAGGTAATGAATGTTTATTTCATTGCTTACATTTAATTGCTTACATTTCTGTTGTTGTGTGTTGATCAAACTTGGATGTAAATTTTTATTTGAAAATAAGGGAATTGTAATAAATAATGTACAATTCTGAAGTGTTTGGTGCAAATGCACATAATTGTTGTACAGATTAAATGGAAGGATAATGTTCATTCCAAACGACTGAGTTATTTGTTCAAATTAAATAATTTGATTTTCTTTTTTTTAAAGCTGTTTGTCTATAATCCTCGGAATTGTTCTAGGAATATTACTTCTGTGTTGTTGGTTTTCATTTCGGGAAGCGTGGGAGCAACCAGGTCAAGAACTCCGCCCCCCCCCGGTCCCCGACTTCCGTTACAGGAGGTATCAAATAATATCTTGCAAACCTTGAAGTACGGCCCTCCGCTCGGCGGCCGCCACGTCGCCGCGCGCGCACCCTGTTACGTCACATTATATATATATATATATATATATATATATATATATATATATATATATATATTGAGACGAGCTCGAATATACGCCCTGGTAACGGACCGGACCATATATAAAAATTCCCAAAATACCGTCTTCGGCAGTTCGCTAATTTGAACGCGGCGCGAGAACCCCGTCACTGTCTGACGTCGGCCGCGGCCGCGTCGAGCGAAACGCTTGTCCACGAATAAGAAATTCGAAAGATAAGCTTGGGAACGAGATCTTGTGATTGGCCGGTATCCGAAAAACGAGGGAAGCCAACGGCAAGAAATTTTTTTCCGTTGAAAGTTGAAGGGGTCTCAGAAAAATCTCGGAGGAGGACGGATCGCTGCGGAACGCGTCTCACAAATCACGTAAAAACCGTTATAAGTGACGGTTAGTGAAGAGAAACCGGTCGCGAGTCGCTAGCAGTGAACTTCACGCGAGATTGTTTCATCCGAATACGGGAAGAGAACGAACATTGTACTCGTTTTTTTGTTGATAACTCACAACGGAAAAAAACGTGTATCAGTGGGAGCGAATTATGTGAATTCAGTGAGGGCTGAATCGGACTCTTTTCTGGCGTACGCCGAACAATTTTCTGCATCGCCGCTACGTCACATCACCGAAGCAAGGAGCCAAGGCAATAACCATTCCTGAAAACACCGCCAGAGAAGCATTTGTGTTGGGGAAGGAAGACGGGCGCAGAGGCGAGGCCGAGGCAATTATCGGCCGAGAAAATTGGTACGGAAACGCAGCGGAAGGAGGGGCGGAGGATCGTGGAGGCCAGGCTACCTCGGCGCGTCGCCAACACGAGCCGTCGCGGACCAGCGCGGCGAGAGCCCCGGAGGTCGCGTAAGGCGCGATCGCCACGTCCCCAAACGCCGAGGCGCCAAGGCGCCGCTCGCAGCACTCGACCAGGCCAGTTCACGTAAAACCCCATTGGAGAAGCGTTCTGTACGTGATTGTTTGTCAAGGGCTATTTTTGTTGAATTTGTGTGTTTTTTCTTTGTTTTTGTCATTCCTTGATTGTAGAATATACAGCCTTGTATGCCAGAGCCACAAGTGTTTTGCTTTGAGTATAAACCTGCCCGTATTCCCCACCCAGGTGCATTTTCAGACATAAGCCTCATCCAGGCAAGCGATTCGAAACAACTCGAGAGGTCTGACGTCGGGACGGCAGTGGACTGTCGAACGACGCCGGTAACGCCCACGCGATCTCACACATCCTTAGGGCTAACGACTCCTCGCAACAGAGTTGTATTATGCGCGGCGCGTCGGAGGGAAGGCCACGACGTGTGTTCCGTCGCAATATATATATATATATATATATATATATATATATATATATATATATATATATATATAAGTGGTGAGTGGTATATATATAAGTGGTGCATGCAAGAATATTTTCTCCCAGAAAAATTCTACGAATGGATGGGGGAGTGATGTGACGCCGAGCCCAGGTATGGGCTGTCGCCACTGCTGTGGTATGGGAGGCCGCGCGACTGCGAGAGCGCAGTTCGTGGTCCCCCCCCCCCAGGCGGCAGTATCGGCCGTAGCGGACGGGTTGTTCATGTTCAACTTGTTCATTCACGTTGCGCACCACCCTGCGAGGGCCACGATCAGGTCTAGACGCTTTTCGAGAAAACTGCGAGTGTAATAATGATTTCTCATTTGATAAGCGGCGATCGAAGCACACACTTATTTGGCAGTGAGTGTCACCAAATTACTGGAAGTAAACCATCAAACCGGCAAGTACTATCCGTGCTATTTTATAATTTACACGAGATAAAACTGCCCCTGCGTGAAAGTGCAAGTTTAGTAGTGCGCGAAAGCCTGATTTTTGGGAGAAGGCCAGGATTCCTACAAGAGCAACATCTCAATTGTGTAGAAAAAAATCATGAAGATGTACTGTTACTAGTGCAATATTTAAAAAATTCCAATCTTTGTCCGAGACGCAGAAAGAACATGAACGTAAGATTATTTCCAACTTTAATTTATTTGACATTGCTCACGCGAATGCTTTAGAAATTTTAAACACTGAAGAAGATAAAACATTTTTACAGAGATAAAGAGAGCCGGGGTGAAGGGGATGTATTGAGGGAGTCGAGATGGAGCTAGCAAATCGTGAAGAAAGGGCATGATTGGAACTTATGAAAAATGAGAACAGACGGGCCTGAGTGTATTTCTGATGTGTCTGGTATTTGTGTAGATTCTTCCGAAGATTCGTCAGATGTTGAAGATATTTCTGTTCAATCTGGGCCTTCATTAGACATTAACTAGACTTCTCTTGAAGAAAATCTAAAAGAACAGATGAGTTTAGGAATGAGAAATGTTGATACTTTGAAAAAACGTGGATGAAAATGTTTTTTAACTGAAAAATTGATGGCTGTGCTCGATCGATGCCACATTAGCCAGAGAACAGCCAGAGAATTTTTGATAAAAATTTGAGTATTACTTCCAAAAAGGATATCACAGAAAATTTGAAATGGGAAAGTCTTTTCACTGAAAGATGTATCATACATTCTAATGTAGCTCCCCTTCTTTTAAGTGAGATTTTAAGACTATTAACATTATTTTTAATTATTTTGAATACTTTCATTAAACATTTATCTTTGATTTTATAAGACAATCAAATTTATAATTTATGAAATGTTTAACAGTGTGTTGTAATAAATTTTTGCAAATTAAATCATTCGAAACTTATATATAATATTAAAATAACTTTGTTGTTTTTTGTTTTCAGAAAAAACAAGGGAGGATTTAATTTCCCATAGAAGTTTAAATTTCTTAACGAAATTGGATGTTGATATTTGCTTTCTGAATCATAGCCCTGATCTCTGGAATATGGATGATTCTTATTTGAAAGCACAAGAAACATTCCGGAATCTCAATGTTAGTAGTAATGTAGCAGAAAGAAGGGTGAAATTGATGTAAGATTTTAACGGATTTTAACAGTAGATGAAGAGCAAAAACAATTTATACTCGTCTGTGGAAAACTACAGAAAACAATAACTTGACTGCAAGAACGCTACTTAAAACAAAATATACTTGAAAATATTTTTTTAAATGATTTTTTCACACATCTGTTTAATAATGCCATTTAACAATTCTATTAGAACTGAAGCAAAATTATACATTTCATGTATCTGAGCAAATATATATTTTTAAATATTTAATTTTTAGCCTTCTTATCCTTAATCTTCATTCACTCAAGCCTGATAAGGCATGTTTTAAACTTTATATAATGGAGAAATATATGGTATACTGTGAACAGGATTACAAGTTTACTTGGGTACAGACAAGTTTACTAGGGAACTTGGTCATTTTTTGTATTATCTCATATAGAAAGTAATATTTTTTACAAAAAGTTTCACCATTAAGAAAAATAAGTTTATTGTGATTTCTTAATGCAAGGGTATTTATTTTGTAACTTATTATAACAGATAAAAATCAAGACAAAGTCGTACCCAAGTCTATTACCTTCATATTTAACCTTTCGAAACGTATGATTCTGATTCTATCTCACCCCACTGGAAAAAATCGGGGACAAGTGAAGACGGTATAAATTACAAAAATGATTACAAGGATTTAGTATTTCAAGCCTACAATGTAAACACGAAGAGATGAAGACGCCTGTTTTGGTGGGTTTATCCCTCTTGGATTGGTTGAAGAAGAACTGGGTGATTCCCTCCTGAACTATTATGTGCTTATCTTTTTTACTTTCTCGCCTTACGAAGTTCTTCGTAGGAAGTGGAAGTTATGTAATCGTGCTCCAGAAAACGGCGAATTTTCGCCAGAAACCTATTGCCAGACTATGGTAACGAAAAAATGGATAAATCCAGTTGCTTTTAAGAAACAAATCCGTGGTGTATCCATAATCCATGTTTTATTGCTTCTTGATACCGAAAAATCCATTGAAGACAAAATGTCTATCTGTCTGTGTCTGTGGGTCGGTCTGTCGGTCTGTCGGTCTGTCGGTCTGTCCGTCTGTCGGTCTGTCCGTCTGTCCGTCTGTCCGTCTGTCGGTCTGTCGGTCTGTCCGTCTGTCGGTCTGTCGGTCTGTCCGTCTGTCCGTCTGTCCGTCTGTCCGTCTGTCCGTCTGTCCGTCTGTCCGTCTGTCCGTCTGTCCGTCTGTCCGTCTGTCCGTCTGTCCGTCTGTCCGCCCGTCCGTCTGTCCGTCTGTCCGTCTGTCCGTCTGTCCGTCTGTCCGTCTGTCCGTCTGTCCGTCTGTCCGTCTGTCCGTCTGTCCGTCTGTCCGTCTGTCCGTCTGTCCGTCTGTCCGTCTGTCCGTCCGTCAGTCCGTCAGTCGGCCTGTCGGCCTGTCCGTCCGTCTGTGGTCAACGCTAGCGCCTTAACCGTTCAGCCGATTTTCTTCAAAATTGATATTCCTCAATCAATCTGAATGAACTGGTGGCTTTGGGATTTTCAAACGGATATACGGATTTTTGAGGCTACTTCACATGAAGTCTCAAAAACATTTTCAAAATTTTCTCCAAAACCGCTCCAAATTTTTTGATCAAACTTTGTCCTCCGATAGCGTAAAGAAGGCTCAAGAGAATGGTGGTAGTCTTATTCGTTGAAATCACAGATTTTTTGAAAACTGAAAAAGTGCAATTTTTGGGTGGCGTCTTCCTGTAACTATTTTAATATTGAAGACAGATTTTTTCTTAATGAAAGATGTTCCTCATAGACGGATATTTACATACGTTCATGTTCAATTTTTCAAAAATATGAGATTTCGTGTAATTTTCGTATAATTTTGGGCGAAATATAGGCAATTTCTTTCTCAAAAACCGGTCCAAATTTTTTTCTTTAAATTTTCTCTTGATATGAAATAACGGACGGTTAAAAGTGTGGTGTTTGTCCCATTTTCAGCTATTCCGTTTTTGGGAAATTCCTAAAAAGTTAACATTTCAAAATTACAAAATTGCAGAAAGCGATTTTTGCTTTAAACAAAGTGTTGGAAAACTCTTGAAAAAAGATCATGTACAATTTTGTGAGAAAACGAGCTGATTTTGCTTAATGCGTGTCTGTATTTTATGCAACTTCTAAAAAAAAGTCTAAAAAGACGCTCGAAATTCTTTCTTCAAATTTTCTCCTGAGATATAATAAGGGACTGTAAAAATATGGTAGTAGCTCCACTTTCGGCTATATTTCCATTTTTCGAATTTCCCAACAAGTTAACATTTGAAAACTACAAAATTGGGGATAGCGACTTTTTATTCAAACAAAGTCTGTTGTTGCTCTTACGTACTCTGGCCACGTACTCTGGCTCTCTGGCCACGTACAATTGTTTGAAAAATCGATCTGATTTCACTTAATTCGTGCCTGAAATTAATGCAATTTCTAAATTTATATTTTCAAAATCCGCACGAACTTTTTCATTAAAGTTTCCCCTGTATGTAACAACGTATGGTAAATAAATAAACTAATGGCACAGACGTTCTCGCTTTTGTTAGTTTTCTAAACCGTCGCTCGTGGCGCATAGCGAAGTCGCTAACCTTTCACCACTGAGGTCCGGGTTCGATTCCCGTCGGATCTCATGTGAAATGTGTTCCAACAAAACGAGTTTGGCTGCTTCACAAGGGCTAGTCCAACCCCTGTGAAGTGTCCTAAACCCTACCCCTCTCCTTATTCCTTCCCAATTCTGGCCGCTGGGTAGTGAGCTGGAGCGCGTAGCAGGAGGCGCGTACGCGGAGATGCTACCTGGCATTCCTCTTGGCAACAAACTGCGACGTGACGCGACATGACAAAGTTAATGAAGGATTACTCCCCAAGCGCACAAGTTAATGAAGGATTACTGCCCCGCGCAAAGCGCTCAACGTCCCTTCAGGGGCTTGGAGACGCTTTGCGTCAATTTGTAGATGCAACAAATTTTTAAAAAAAATTTAGTCTGGACTAATTTTGGGTTATGCCTGATTCATTTCCCAGCTACCATCTTTTGCCGCCCAAAGGACATTTTTTCACATTTCCTCAATTGTTTTATTGTCAAATGCTAGAACTGAAAACACCGTGCAATTATCACGATTATACAATTGCAATCTCATGCCCCACTGAGATGGCCGAGGTGGTTAATTGGCGTGTACGGACTCACCTCTTCGGAGGAAATGTTCACAATGTTATATATAAATTCTCTGAAAAGTCATGAACCAATTTTATTATCTCCATCAAAAGCAGAAATTAGTAATTCACAAGATTACTAATGAGATGAAATGACATGAAATTTGTTGAAAATAACAATTTAAGTTCATTGGTTTAGGGTGCATTGATTGGCAGCACTGGGTGCGCACTCTTCTTTGTTTTTTCACTTCCTCTGTGCGCGGGAGCAGGAGAGTCAGTGTCGGTTGGTGTCCGTTAAGAGTCCGTTGTGTGTCGGACGTATGCTGTACTGCGCTGTAGAAGCTTGTAACTTAAGTTATGTTAATGAAGTATTACAAAAAGCATAGTTGGTGTTCTCTTTTTGCATTCCGAACAACAACAAAATTTTTGCAAATAGTACCGCTTCTAACATAACAATGCAAATATTTACATAAAATTTATGCAAATCTTGAAACATTCTTAAGAAAACGTTTTATGTAAACAGTTTCGTTATATACATAGAAAGATAAAATATACAAATATTTTATTGTAATTTGAATTAATTTTTATCCAAAAAAGTTTGTGTAACACATTTATGTAAAATTTCCATTAAAATTTGTGCAATGTTTACACAATATAAGTACTCAATTTTTACCCAAAAACGGACGTACAATTGTGTAAAAATGTAAATTTCATACCAATGTACAAAGGGGGTAACGGATTAAGAAACGCAAAAATCGTGATTGAAATGTAAAAAAAACAAGCTTCTCGCCGTATTTGATTCAATTTACTTGGAGTATTTTATACAAATGAAAAAAGGTGTTCTTAGCTTCTTATATAAGTTTAATTTTTAACCACATTACGACAATGAATATTGATTTTAATTGTCCTTGCGATTTTGTATAGATGATAAAGATGTAACGAGAATTTTTCAGGCGTTGATGTCTGATTTGACCCTTACAATCAACAAAAAAAGGGAAAATAGAAAAACCTTTTTTCTTTGTTTTTTTAAGAATATCTCATGTTCTGAGACATCACAAATACAAATTGTAGCCCTGTAAATTCTCTACATTTTTCCAATATTTCAACCTTTTTTTCTTGTAATTTGCACTCGACAGCTCAATATAAATAAAACAGTAATTTAAATCTTATTTATTTTCTTAAAATTAGGTTTTGTTTTATTAAGTTTTGTAGGTTCTCTGTTTTATGATTATTAGAAAAGATAAATAATCAAAAACAAAATTGTAAGAATAATTATAATTTATTTTGAATTGAATATTGAACGGATTAAGGTTTTAACTAAAAATAATGAGTTTATAAACGAAATAGAACAATGTTAGAAATAATATTAAATATTATTTGTAATGTTAAAATGTACGTTAAGAAGTCAGTAAATTATGCATTCAGCCATATATTTTGATTGAGGCAGTAGGTTTTGGAAGAAAGCCATTTGGTAATATATAGCAATGTGCACATTTACAATGTACCTGTAAGGCGCAATATTAGGTACTCCCATCATCTGGTTTAACATCACCACATGCAAAAGGTTTGCTATCCACATCTTCTACAGAATGTCACCCATGTCACATCTACATCAGATACATTGAAGGGCGTAGATTATTTATCATCTTCCATATAGGAAGATTCTGAAAACTGTAAGAAGCAGAAATGCCTGTTGGAGCTGTCAGAATCTCTGTCGATATCAGATCCATCATCTCAATCAAATTACGATCTTACACAATAGAGGCTAAAGAGGTGTGGAAATAGAATTAATTGAAATGACTTTTCAGAGAACCGTTGCTACATAAAAATATTATTTCTTGGGCTTTTCAAACACTGAACTAATTAAAGTTCCTTCCGAAGTAGTGCAGTCGATGGGGAGCCAAAAAGGGTCCACCTTGCAAAAGGTGAGGTAGAAGATTTTATTTTTTATTTTCTTTATATTGTTACTAGTAAGAAAAGCCTAAGTTTTTCACCTCGAAATACTTCCGGAAAAGTTTTGAGAGCCCAAAAAAAAAACAAAGAATTTTCGGGCTTTTTTGGTTTTTCCTTAACATTTTAATGTTTGATCTTATTGCAAATATAGTTATGAACAGTTTTAAATGTCATAAAATTCTCTACCAATATGCTCCATAATATACTTTTCTCAAGCAAATAGTAACAGAGCTACGAGATTTTAAAATTTCATAAAATTTTCCTTTTATTTTCAAGTTGTCCAAAATTACATGTACTAATCGAATGTAGTATTTTTGAATTCCTAAGGTCATTATAAATAAAAAAGTGATTAATTACTAATATTCTTAATGCTTACTGAGTGTACATTCGCGTTTGGAAGTTCTGGTAAAAGTGACAGTTGGCCTCTACGTTCTGCCAATTAACACGATTTACTTACATCAAAAGCATATTAATAAAATAAAATAACATTATTTTCTTCTTCTTATTATTATTATTACTATTATTATATCGTTATTATATTATTAATAATAATATTAAGCTACTCCAATAATAAAAACCGTATTTAGTAGTAAATATACTACTATGACGCGTTTCGTAAATATCGAAATATATTATTTTAATGAAAGGACGTTATGGAGATTATTATTTATAACATATTTTGAAATCTTAAATCTAGGTCACGCCGATCTCCTATATCGCTACTAATAGCTCTTTTACATCGGTGCAAAATCCCTCATTTTCCTCTCGACCCTTTTAGAATGGGAGATTCGCAATAAAAAGCGTTACCAATAAATTACGTTTAAGTATGTGTATAGGGAATGTGTTTTATGTGTGAGGGGAGTTTGGATGAAGGTGAAGTGGTTGTGGTGAAGAAGAAAGGAGCCGTGTCAATTCAAAAATTGTTGTGTGGGGATGTGACTGTACCTAAACCTTGTCATGCGATGTATATTAATTCAAAATAGATTTCTACATCATCTCGAAAGGAAACTGAGCAGACCCAGCCAGGTATATCAACAGATAGTAGATCACATAATAGATACTATTTCAAAATCTGTTGTTTCATATGAGGGAAAGAGAATGCGACTGAGTTTGTGAAATCATAAAAAGGACTGTTCTACACGCACATAAATTGTGTGTACAAAACAATGAAGTGTTCCTGGATATCATGTATAATCAATGCAGCTGAAACTGTCAATATGAATGAGATCAGCAAATAACACGCATTGCTTGCGCGGATTTTGTCATAGAAGAAGTTCGATTGGAGATTGAGGAATTTTTGGCGTTATTCCTCCCATGGCATGGAAAGTATCAGATCATCCAATATATTCTCATTATGATCTGCATTGTCACACATGAATTGACAGAATGCTTCATTCTTTAGTTTTGAGTATTTAACAGAACGTAAGACGTTTCAAGTAATGAAGTTTCAAAGTATGATAATGCGAATCCAATAGAAAATAAGATATGATAAAGAACTTTGATCCAAACTTCTAGTATACATATGCACTAACCCTGTCAAAAGGGAAGAGAAAAAATACTTGTCTTACTGCCGATGCGAGGCGTTCCCATGATATCCATTGCTTTCTTTCGTGAGTCAATTGCACCGTTCTTGTTTTAAAATCCCTGACTCATACAATAAAGGCAACGTATCTGGTTTGACCAATTCAACATTATGTACGAGATAGTTTGTTGTATGTAAGAGATAGTATTCCTTTACTTGATGCACCCTATGCATGGGTCTGCTACCGTTTTAAAGACTCTGACATGTGCATGCTGCGATATTTTTTTCTTGTTTCGATACCAGCATTCATTTAATCTTTTGTATTAAACATTTCGAAAATATACAGCAGATGTTCTGTTTGCTGTCTGTTATCAATATGTCTTCATACCTTTGAAGGAGGAACGATTATAGTGTGCGGTTATCGGGTCGGTATCTCCCTGTATTTGCCCATCATCAATCATCAATAAGAAAATGGTATTAATCAGAATTTCCTTCAAGGTAAGAATATATGAACGGTATGGTCTTATTAACATCGTTAACATAAGTGGTTAGGCGAAATTCATTTGCTTTCTTCTTCTTCTTCTTCTTCTTCTTCTTCTTCTTCTTCTGCTTCTGCTTCTGCTTCTTCATTTCGGCCTGTCGATTTCTTTTGTCAGGTACCATGCTTTTCCTGGGACCAAAGCTTCGTTAGCAATACGTGTTATTTTTCGACCCCATTAAATATTGACGGTTTTCATGTGTATATTGATGGTTTCAAGAAAAATTTCATAAACCTGTACCCAAAATTTATTTGTGGATAGGTTATGATTATGATTACGATTACGATTACGATTATTATGATTACGATTACGATTATTATGATTACGATTACGATTATTATGATTACGATTACGATTATTATGATTACGATTACGATTATTATGATTACGATTACGATTATTATGATTACGATTACGTGTTGTGGTTGTGGTTCACAATGTGATTGTGATTGTGGTTGTGGTTGCGGTTGCGGTGATTGCGGTTGCGGTTGCGATTGCGATTGTGAAATAAAAGAAGAAGTAACAAACGTCAGACGAAGAATAAGTAACAAACGTCAATTTACTCTATTGAAATGAAATCTTGTTAGTTCGCAGGCCCACTGTCACTTTCACCAGACCTTTCAAACGTGAGTGTAGTAGTAAGTATAACAGTAAGTGACACAGTAAGTATTAAATTACATTATATTATTAATTATATTATAATTATATAATAATATGTAATTAATTAAATTAATTAAATTATTATAAATTATATTACATTATTAAATTAATATATATTATAAATATATATTATTTATATATTTTTATATTTATATAATAATATAATTATATTAAATTATATTATACATTATTATTTAATCGCTTTTTATTTATAACGACCTTAAAAATTCACCAATATTACACTAGAGAGAATATTAGTAATTTTGGGAACTTCTGAATCAAAAGGAAAATTTAATGAAATTTAAAAACTCGTAATTCTGTTATTGGCTTGAGACAAATAATTTTAGAAGAAAGTTAGTAGAGAAATTTATGATCTTTAAAATTCTACTACATTTTACATAACTATTTTTGTGCTAAGATGAATCATTTAAAGGTTATTAGATAAAAAGCAATAAAGTGCCTGAAATTTTTGTTGTTTTTTTGGCCCTCAAAACGCTTCCTGAAGAATTTCGAGGTGGAAAACTTAGGGTTTTCTTACTAATAACAAAATAATAATTTTTTCTTACTATAAACAAAATAAAAAATAAAATCTTATACCTCACCTTTTGCAAGGCAAAATGACTTATCGACTGCACTAAAGCTCGAATGCGTTTTTGTAGCAACGCGCGTTTTTATGCAGAAAGGAAATCGCAGTTGCGGTACACACTTAACTGGAAAACTGCAGTTTATTGAACATTTGTAAAATTTCGGAGCATTTTCATACTCTTGACAAGTTGAGAAACAAGAGTTAGCATTATTATTAAATAAAGTAACGAAATAATTCTGTTAAGATGGATAAAGAATAAAAATTCATTATTTTTAGTTGAAATCTTAATTCGTTAAATATTCAAATCACAATAGGTTAATATAGTATACGCACAATATTGTTTTTCATTTTTCATATTTTCTAATAAACATAAAACAGAGACCCTACGAAACTTAATAAAACAAAACCTAATTTTAGGATAATAAATAAGAAACTATTAAATTACTGTTTTATTTATATTGACCTGTTGGTACAAATTATAAGATAAAAATGTTGAAATTATGGAAAACTATAGAATTTACAGGGCAACAATTTGTATTTAGATATTTATCATGATATATCTCAGAACATGACATATTCTTAAAAACAAAACGAAGGAAAAGAGTTGTTTTTATTTTCCCTTCTTTTTTGTTGATTTTAAGGGTCAAAATCGGATATAAACGCCTGAAAAAATTCTCGAAACATCTTTATCGTCTATAGAAAATGCAAGGATAATTAAAATCAATATTCATAGGCGTAATGTGGTAAAAAAATTGTATAATAAGCCAAACAAATTGTTTTTTATGTGTATGAAGTACTCAGGTTAAATTCATTTAAATCTGGCAAAAAACTAGTTTTTACTTTTACTTTACTTTACCAATCACGATCTTCACCATAAGAATTCTTATTGTAGGGGGGCAGATTTGCCTATCTTTTGCCGCTACCACCTTTGTGCATAATATTTGCACAAATTTTGCATCGTCGTGGTTATGAAGGAATATATTTTTTATGATGTTCGTGTATTCAACAAATGTATCAAATTTAATTTAATTTCATACACTATGTTTTTAAAATGCGTAACACAGAATTAATAATATAAAAACAAAGTATTATATAAATATAAATAGTATATTATTTATAATTTTCAATTTAATTTGACCTATTTATTTCGTACAAAAATACGCATTCTATTTCAGTGATTTATGGAAAAGTTATTATTTTATAATTTAAAATTACAAGGCAATTGATTTGACAAGGGCAGGGTGAGTTTGTCAGATCTTCCTAATGAGATAGAAAAGAAAGTATTCCGTGTCAGCTGAACGGCTATAATCGGCTTCCTACGTATATTACTAAGACAACATCAGCCTAACTAACCTCATCGCCAGACACGTGACAATGCGTGTCTTCCTCTAATCTACTTTTACTATAGTACGCGTCATTTCTTTGTGTTACTCACAAGGCACATAACTGGTGGTCTGCGTACCTTGCTTACCTTGAGAGCCGAGTGTATCGACGGCCTAGCCCATCACGTCGTTACGCAAGTGCAAGACCCGCCAAATTGTAAAAAATTATCATAATTTCCATGAATTGTAAAAATGCGGATTTTTTTAGTCATCCGCATGGCTCGATGCAGATTGCGGATTGAACGTAGAAAATGCGGAAATGCGGTACCTCTGGCAACACTGGGGCTACTGTTCCTGACTATCGAAATAATTGCAGAAATGCAGCGCAGGCGCTTCGTTTAAATTACTTTTAAAATTTTTAAAGTGATGTCTGAAGTGGGAGTAGAAATTGCACTATTATAATGTTACGTAACAGTTCCCAATTATGCGAGAAAGTATGTGCTGTTGTAGTGCGTCTAGTTCTTTTATTGGAAAACAATTTTGAAATGTATAAATGTTAATTTCATTATTTGTATTAACTGTGTTATTAGAAATATCTTCTTGTTTATTTATTTTCAGATTTGTAAGTATTTTATACATTTCTAGACTAATGAAGACGGCTCTCTTAATAAATTTAAGTTGACAAAGATGACTTCCATTATTTCAACTGTTACACACTGGTCTTCAAATACCAGTTTTCTGCAGTATGTAATGGAAAGTGTGATAAATTGAAACTTGAGTTTCAACAAATAATTTTTGACAATAATTCGGACTCTCGGATTCTTCAGTTTGTCAATGTGATGGATTTTTGAAAATATTCAACTATTTGTAATTCACTTTTTTCCTCATCTTTTTTGATAATTTCTTTAACATCACCGACGTTTGCATCTATAAACGAATTTTTTAATATTAATTATTGCATTGGGAAAATTCAGAGTACACGTCACATAATTTGCAAAAATATGGGAACGATATGAAAATATGTGACTGAAAACGTATTTGAGAAGTTCTTTCACATCAGAGACATTGTTTGCCCAATATTTCTATTCATCGGGAAGTAGTGTGCGAACGTTCAGAAAAGCAGACATTTGCCGCTCTATTGACCGGTAAGCACCTTTGAAAGAGTGGAGAATTTACTTAAGCTTGAGATCTTAAGCTTAAGCTTGATACTTATACTTAAGATCTTGGTTGGTTGCTTCCTTGCGTGACTGACGTGCTCGGACTGTGCTCCAATATTTTACTAATTTTGACTACTTTCTTACATCTTTCAGGTACCTTTTGTTTTTAAATTGTTTTCTTTACTTGTTTACTTGTTACAGGAACGCTGAAAGAGATTTATATTGTCCGAAGCAGTGAAAAAGAAGTAAATAGTTATTGGTTTAAAAGACAGCGTAACGGACAAACTTGCATTTTAACGAGTTCAAAGACTTTTAATACATATTTGCTGTACAAATAAATTTAGTTTTGCGTAAAGGGTTAAACAACTAGTGAAAGTGTTGTGATAATTGTGAAAAACATCAAAATTCAAAGTTTCGTATATATCAGTAACGGAAAATTTTGAACCTTGTGATTTCAAAAGAATATCAAAGTGGTGAATTTTTGTGGCCTTTAAAGAGGTAAAGTATAGTAATCTAATTGTATTTATTAGTTTGCAGCTGAGATCTATTAACGGAAACACACTCAACTCTACTCGCAATTAACCAATAACATTTAAATACTAATTAGAATCACATTTCTTTTATTTTTTAAATAAATACGTAACTTAAATTAAATAATTTAATACACGTAAATTAAAAAGATAATTTTGGAAACATTTTTGACACATAATCTGATTTCTCATCTATTTATTTATTCTCATATTTGCCACGCATTTGATACGCATTCGTGACATGGCTACTATTCGCTATACACTTTCTACTCTCTACACTGTCAAAGCCGACCTTCTGAAAGCCTTCACACACGTAAACAATAATTTAGATGAACATATCCGAAGGCTCGAAGAGGTCGTTCAAAACTCAGACGGTTGGACAACAATAGGCAACACCGCAGAAACTTTCAACCGTCCATCCGCGAAAGCAAAAACACAATCATCACAACCAATCATAACTCAAAACAGATTTGCTGTGTTAGATTATGACAATGATTTTCCATGCCTTCCCAATCCTCGCTACCCCCTCCCATCATCGACACGTCCACCCACAAACCGACGCAAACAGGCTAGCAAGCGGAAAGAAACAAAGACACGTAGAGTTGCGCAACCTGGCCCACAAGTAAACAAGGACATTCCTACTGAGCCCACCAAAAAGGTACTAATTTTAGCAGATAGCCATGGGCGACAAATCTCCTCCCTGCTCAGTGGGAAACTCCCATCCAATTTCTCTGTCATGTGTGTGTTTAAACCTAACGGGAGGTTTGCCGACGTGATCAGTGAATTGGACACCCACACAAAAACTCTCACCAAACGGGATACAGTCATCATCATAGGAGGGCAGAATGACATCAATTTGGGTGGTCACTTTACACCTGAGCAACATGTTGACAAAATACAACGTGCCGCCCAAAACACGAACATTGTAATCTCGACTCTGCCCTTCTGGTACAACAAACCAACACTGTGCAAAGAAATTAGACACGCAAACAACAAATTAAAACTGCATCTGAGAGGCACACATGTTAAATTATTTGAGCTTAACTTTCTCTCAGAAAAACACTTCACCCGGCATGGTCTTCACTTGAACCTTGTCGGAAAACATGCACTCGGTAGCGAACTTGCTAAACACATCCTTACACCTCAGCAGTATCCCAGTCCTATGTCACTAGATAGGCCGGTAGAAGTCGTTATTTGAATTTCAGCCCGACGCCACATGCAACTGTATTTTCACCAACACGCTCTGACGGTGAATCTGTGAACTACTCATTTTGAGAGTTTGGCGTGACTGAGGTGGTTGATTCAAAGGCGTTTGTCTCTGAGGCGTTTGATGAGCTTGCATTTTCCCTGGCGAGCGTTTGCTGTGTGCAATAAATTCAGAGAATATATCTGTGTGCTGCTGTTGCTAGCGACAGGTGATTTCGAGTTTGGGAAGATATCTGCGTTTTTGTAATGTCGAAATCTACGAGAAGATGCTGGGTGCCCAATTGCACCAATTCGAAACCAAAATTAGCCGTTACAACGCGGCTATTTGGATTTCCGAAAAACGTTAAAAAGTGAGTAACATTTTTCGTATCTTACGTTTCTATGCATGTAGTTTGTTGATTAACACTGATTTTTTATTATTATTTTGTTGAATTGTGTCAGTAAAATAAATATATTTATGATTTAGATGCAGAGAATGGTTAAAAGCAATTGGGGACCCAGTTCTTGCCAAATATTCTTTGGAAGAGATTGACAACAACCAGATTTGTTTGTAAAGAACATTTTGTGGAACAGCATTTATCTGCGAATTATAGGACGTATGAATATGCTGTTCCAATAAAATTTTCGGAACCGCGAAATCCCCTTTGCGAGGAAGCCTTGCGGGATTTCGATGCAAGCGTTCCAGTTGAAAGAAGTAAGTTCATTTTCTTCAATATGCATTTAGGCGTTTCAGTATTGTGTCGTAAAGTGATTCTCTAATGTATATTTTCGGTTTCAGATGTCCAGATTCGAAATCCAGAAATTTCAGTGGATGTTACTCTCGGTGAGACTTCTTTTCAATAGAAATAAGTATAATTTATTTGTTCAGACAACAATTTGTGGGCAATATGCATTGCCATAAAATAGTAAAATAATGTGAATAAAGTGTTTCTCATCAGCAGATTTCTGGCTACGCACATATTTGGTCCACTCAAATTTGCTTTATTTTATTATTAGAGATTGGTATTGTAGACACACTGGTATGAAATGGGTGAAAAGTTATTGCAGATAATCTGTATATTTTGCAGTTAAAAACCATGGTACAGATTCATATGAGTGAAAACAATGTTGATCTAATATTTTTAATGTTAAAATTATACCCCAATAAGGTCGATTAACATGGAAAGATTATTTTCTTTTTAAATTTGTTCTCTTTGAGAACTCAGGGATATCATTTTAAAGAATTATTATGTGCAGTGAATGACTTTCTTCATTCTGCACAAAGTCTGTGAACATACCTCTACGCTAAGTTTGTAATGGTACAAGTATTGAGCGTTTTAAGATAGTGTATATTGTGTCATTGGATACAGATCCATTACATAAACTATATTTCCCACATCTGATTAGGAAATTCTAATTAAATTAAATTAAATTTTAAGATGAAATTCATTCTGTAAAAGATAGTCATTTTCCCAAATTTGGAATGTCTTTTTTGCTATGTTAAGACACTTTATTGAGAAATTAGGAATACAAAAACTTTGTGTCCCTGTTTCTGAGACTATTTTTATGCATTTTTAGGATTTGTTTAATGCTTAGTATCTGGTCTGTGATATATTTTTAGTATTAGTATTAATTAATTTGTATTATTGGTATTGATATAAGTTGCATATGTCATGTTATACTGTTCTGGCAATAATTGTTTCTCATGACAAACTGTCTTGATTCAATTTTTATTCTATAATGTGTGTATCATTGTATTTTGTTCATCCTCATGCCAATTACATTCTGAATGTGAATGCTGATCTCTATTAGATTGTGAATTGTCATGAGTAATGAATGCAGTGTTTAATTCCACAGCTCAGTTGTTTGAATATCTGTCCCAGGCTCAGTTCCTGGTGCAATCAAATTATTGCACATTGACAATCAATTTCCAGAATTAAATTTTGGATCATAAGCATTGTGGAACAGTTACATTCCACTCTTTGTAACCAAACAACAAAACCACAAAACTAAACCACAAAAAATGTAATAGAGGGTCCAAAAAGATCTAATTTAATAGATTACAACCAAAGAAACAATACTTGTACCTCTGATGGGGTATTGTAAAAAATATAGTTTTCCAAGTCACATTTTTAGTTACGTTCTCATAAATGTTAAATTGTAAGCGCACCCTTATTTTCACCATCTGTATGTCATAAACACCTGAGCTGTAGTTTTAAATGCAGTATTCTGTTACAATGAACATTTTGGATCAGAGTTGGACAATGGGAAATTTCACTCATTGGTTAAAAAATGGGATGTTATAATGCATGTGACATATATTTATTTATTCAAAAACAGTCAAAAACTGTATGTGACGTATGGGGGAGAAAATCATGAGAGACATGGGAGACATTACAATGCATCTCAATAAAATTGAAACTAGAACTGGAAAGATAGATTGTTAAACCTTGTAAGGAAAAGTAGATAACAAAAATAGAATGTTTGTTATTTTATTATATCTAAAGCCACTAGTCAGTGCAGTTACGTTTAAGGTTTGGACAACATGCTAAAAGTTCAATTTTTAGCAATAGTGCTAAAAGTGGCACAATGCTCAAATGTTTAGATACAACTGTTAAAGCAAGAAACATACATAATACTGTCATCTGACCTAATCGGCTATTACTGACCTTAATGTAACAGTACATAATTAGGTGATTTATAGTTTTGAATTAAAATAAAAAAAGGCAATAATACTGAGAAAAGATTCACGGTGAAAGTGATTTTATTTTGCTCGTAGGATTGGGACACGTCCTATTGGCCTTATGTCACCACCTTTCCTATTCACAAAATAAAATGGCACTTTTACCAATTGTATCGTAACCATTTGTTTTACCTGAGCAAAGGTGCGAAAATGTTTTCATTTCTTTTAAGCACTGTTCATATAAAGTGCTCTGTAATAAAATAGTATTACATAGTATTGACATTAATTTGGTATGTCTCTAAGTAAAGTTACAAAAATGAAACAGGCTGTCTGTTAATAAGTTTTTTCTTAATAAAATGCTGTTTCTTACATTACAAGATACTATTGTAATGTAAAAATCATTTTGTTTTAATAAATGGATTTGTGACTGTCTATAAAAAGTAATTATTGGAAATTTTATTAAGAAGAAACAAGTGAAGTTACATTTGAACTTGTGTACTAGTCTGTGTTTATTGCCTTATGTATAACAAAATTGTTAATGCTATTGAAATTATAAAATTGTAATATTGTCAATGTGTTCAATAAATACTAGATTTTACTGCTCTAATTTGATTTTACGTCCATAAAATCCTTACAATTATTTTTCTTTATTTTTTGAATAGTTAAGGTTGAAAATATAGGGAGTGATTTTGAAAATTATATGGAGTGAATATGGAGAAAATTTTAAACTTTCCGCGTAACTGTTTTTTTCAAATTTTTCGGTTACTTCTACGCTATTGGCTGTTAATTTGCCCAATAGAAATCAATAGAGTTGCATATGGCGGCACCGGAAGTTGGCAAATAAGGCTTATCCGTTTAACATTGAGTGCCATCTCTGAGATATACTCTTTGCAGTATCCTATCCAAGATTCATCCCCACCCACATCTTCTAATTCTCTTCCATCCTCCGGAACCCCTTTGGACCCAATTACCTTATCCCCTGAACCTAATCCTTGCACTACCTCTCCCATTATTCATTCCCCTACATCTGTAACCCCTCCTTCCTCACCTCCTAACACTGCTGGGACACGATACTTCCTTCGACCACGCACTCGAGGTAAAAATGAGATAAATAAATAGCAACTACAGTCAGATACAGCAGAAAAGCATCCGTGTAGGTACATGCAAAAGATTCAAATAATGCATCATAATGTGCAATCTCTTTCAAATAAAATTGAATTTATCGAGGCAGCATTAGAGTGTGATCGCAGTCAAATAGATGTTCTTTGCTTTACAGAACATTGGTTATCTCATAATGATCTAAACACACTCCAAATTCCTAGTTTTTACCTTGCAGGATCTTATTGTAGAGCAAGGGAATCAAATTAAGGGCCTGCTTACGGAGGTTCGTGTATTTATGTAAGAAATAATATTGATTCTACCTTCTTGTCAGAATTCAATTTATATGCAGTTGAAAAAGTTTTTGAAATAACAGTTGTACATCTTACTACGCTCAAAATTATCTTACTTTGCATCTACAGACCTCCAACAAAGCAAGCTTTAGATTATTTCAATTTCGTAGAAAATCTAGAGATAACTCTGAACAAAATTAGTAATCTCTCTTTTAAATCCATTGTTGTATGTGGAGATTTCAATATTGATTTTCTGAGCGAATCCCACGAAAAAGAGCAGTTTCTCAATTTAATTCATTCTTTTAATTTAGATATTACAGTGAACGTACCTACACGGAATACTCTTAAATCACAAACAGCAATAGATCAAATTATAATTAACAAAACCACAACTAGATATGAAATAATAACGAATAATCTAGGTTACAGTGACCACGATGCACAAATTCTTACAATTACTAATAACATGAATACTGATACAATAAATAAAACACGCATGTGCAGAGCATTTACTACAGTTAACATAAAGTTATTTACGGACTACTTGCTGAAAGAATCATGGGAGGCAGTTTATAACGCTATTGACACAAGTGAAAAATATAATTTATTTTTCTCAAAGCTTTCATTTCTCTTCAACGCATGCTTTCCTATTAAAAAGAAAAAATTAAACATTTCACGAAAAAGTAATACTTGGATCACAAAAGGAATTAGAACATCGTGTAAAAATAAACGTACTCTCTACTTTATTTCTAAACGTCATGACGTATCTCAAAATTTCCTTATCTACTTTAAAAAATACAAAACATTGTTACGAAAAGTCATAAGGCAGGCTAAAATCATGAAAAACGATCAGGATATTTTGAACTCAAATAATAAAACAAAAGCAATGTGGAATATAATAAAAAATACTACCAAATCAACTAGAAAACCCGTAGAGAATGTTGTTTTAAAATATAACGATATAAATGTGAACGATCCGGCAACAGTGGCTAATCTCTTTAACCAATACTTTTCGAGAATTGCTGCCGATCTCACTAAGGGTCTTCAGCCACAAAATTCAAAAACAGACAGTTCACCCAAAATTTTAGACACAATGTTCGTTTCCGAAACTTCTTCCTATGAAATTCTCAAAATAATCGGTAAACTAAAAAAATAAATATTCGTCCGGTTTAGATGAATTCCCGGATTCTTTGTTAAAGACTTGTGCGTATGCCATTATTCACCCGTTAACTCACATATTTAATGCATCTTTATGCACTGGAACGTTTCCAGATATTTTCAAAACAGCTAAAATTAAGCCGCTTTTCAAAAAAGGAAACAAAAATGAAATTCAAAATTATCGGCCCATTTCTCTTCTATCAGTTTTTTCAAAAATATTAGAGAGACTTTTTTACGTATGAATGGAAACCTTTCTCACTAAACACGACGCGCTTTCAGATTGCCAACATGGATTTAGAAAATCAAAATCAACGGAAACAGCTATATTTTCTTTTCTGAAAGATGTCGCCTCATCATTGGATCAAAACGAGGCACCTATTGGATTATTTTTAGATCTCTCAAAAGCTTTTGACGTCATTGATCATGACATTTTACTTTCCAAATTACCTACATATGGAATTCGTGGTATTGCTCTAGATTGGTTATGTTCGTACCTTAAACAACGATCCCAGTGAGTTGAAATATGTTACTGGGATGATGGAACATTACGTACGCACCTTTCCGACTCTTTGCCCGTTGCATGTGGAGTTCCTCAAGGATCGATTTTAGGCCCTATTCTGTTCCTACTTTACGTAAACGATATGCCCTCGACGATTCGAAACGGAAGAACGGTTCTCTTTGCGGATGATACGAGCATCCTTTGCAACAAAGAAACCGTAAATAGTACAATATCAGATGTTTCAAATTGGTTCCGAAATAACAAATTAATAGTAAACGAAAAGAAAACGGTTTTAATGCAGTTTTCCATTTCAAATAAACAATTCTGTGCTCCATTGAAAATGAACAGTGTACCATTGACTCATGTTAATGCAACAAAATTTTTAGGTCTCTCAATTCAGTCAAACCTTAAATGGAACGTCCATTTAAATGAATTGAACACAAAATTAAGTTCATTATGCTACGCGTTCAGAATTCTTGCAAATTCAGTCAGCCTTCATACTGCTCGTTGTGTATACTTCGCGAATGTTCATTCCCGCCTGAGATATGGCATAATATTCTGGGGAAATACATCTTATAGCTCCCAGACTTTTAGATTACAAAAACGAATTGTACGAATAATAACCAAATCCCACCCACGTGATTCATGTAAGCCTCTCTTCATTAATCTAGGAATTCTACCATTACCGTGTCTTTTTATTTACGAATCAGTGGTTTTTGTAAAAAATGACTTGCTCAAGGGCGGGAATATTTTTTCAGAAAATGCCGAAGTCTATTACTATAACACTCGACGTAGAAATCATATCCATCAGGTGACAGTATCAACAGCTCATTACAAAAAATTCACATGCAATACATGTACATTATTTTACAACAATTTGCCAGATGACATTAAACGATTAAATTCAATAGAAAAGTTTAAATCCCAAGTGAAATCGTTTCTGCTGCATAACTGTTTCTATACAATTAGAGACTATACTGAGCATCACAAGAAAAGTAACTTTAATTTTAACAATGATACATAATGCATTATTTACCATTTAGACTGTATAAATGAGTATAAACAACCTGTAACAACTATTGTAACAGCTTCCGGGTCAATGACCCCCATCTCGATCAGGTTTTTCGTCCAGTTTCCCTGATCCATTGAGCAAATGCTGAGATGGCCCCTTGTTTTGCTTCTGGACATAAATGTAACTTCATTTTCTGCGCACGTCTTCTAGAATTCAGTGGGAAATACAATTATTCAAATTATCGTTTCCATGTTGTCGCGGCAGGAAGTAACAAGAGCCAAAATTTATTGCTTATTTATCTTTGAAAATAGATTTTATTACATGGGAGTTTTTTTTGTTTTTTTTCTCCCTTTCAAAATTCAAAATTTATTGCTTATTTATTCTTGAAAATAGTTTTTATTACATGGGAGTTTTTTTGTTTTTTTTCTCCCTTTAAATATTCAAAATTTATTGCTTGTTTATCCTTGAAAATTGATTTTATTACATGGGAGTTTTTTTTTGTTTTTTGTTTTTTTTTCTCCCTTTCAAAATTCGAAATTTAAGTAGTATATGACTTAGTGTAGGGATCACAGAATTTCGAAAATGTGCACACAATTCACTTTTCCCCATAGCACGTCATACGCAGTTTTTAACTGTTTTTTTGACGTAAAAAATAAAATAAAAAAAATAAAGCTTCATAAAAGAAGTTAAATAATAAGATTACTTTTCTTTATACGTTTTAGGTTTTATAACGTTCGTTATGTTTACTTTTCAATGTGAGAAGTTTGCCACTCGTGATCAAAATGTGAAATGGAGACTATTATTTGTAAATGTAGTGTAAAAATAGAATAGTGCACGTTTCAGCTTTGTCTCCAATAGAGAAGTAAATAATGTATGAGAATGCAAGTGTTGGACGGGAATGGTCATGCAGCACTTTACACTGCCAGCGCCGTTTTCTCACTGCTTCCTATCGCTCGCTGTGCGCCTCGCCTGTACGCACGGCACGGCACAAGATTATTTTTTCTGACGACAGTGTGCTCTAGAGGCAGCAGCCCACAATAATCCGGTGATAGAAGTTGAAGCGTGTTTTGCCAGAAAAGGAATACTATGTGTAAATCGAGAATACTATGCAATATGTTAATTAAGAAATCGTGTTAATAACAATTACATACTCCTTTCAACCAGTTGATGTCGGAATATTCCGACAAAAAATTGTAAATAAGGGGAAAAATAGTAGGGAGTTTTCACGTGAATGGTGTTAAGGAAATTCAAGACGGTAACATCAGCAGAATTTTAGGAGTAGTTTTGCGAGAAACTCCTGGTGTATAGCATTAAACCAGCAACGAATACTTATAATCCAGTAATTCAGTTACATATAGTCAATGTTTTCTGATATATTGAGGGAATGTGTACTTTAGTCACATTGATTTTGTATGAAATAAAAATATTTTAATGATGTAACATATGTTTTTTGAAGAAATATTTTTAAAATATTAATTAAATGATTGCTAATAAATATTATATTTAGCATTGCAAACACAAAACACAATTTTTCTGTTAATTTGATCTGTTTAATTTGGTCGTCAATCGCAAAATATTAGATAGTGATTGTTGTTGCAAAGGTGACAAAGGATTCTCTAAACATGCAGCTGTAGTTTGTACTTTTGTGACCAGGGGCAGTTGATCCACGCGGGGCATACATTTCAAACAAAAAATTCATTTTTCTACCAAATCGTAAACAAAATTCATTACTCCATGCATCAGAAATAACTTGTAGCGTTAAAGTTTGCCCCCGGATAAGGTAAAAAGTTCCCGTAAACCAAATGACGTATGAGTGGTATACATCATAATTCTAACATAAAAATAATTTTTTTGAAGGGTTTCTTAGCCCCCGTCCCACCACCCACACCAATCTACAGCCAAAAACGTGTTTTTTTTATTTTAATTATTTTCGGCAAGTTAACACTACTTTATTTGACTGGAAAATACGATAAATAAGAAAACAATTTGTACCATTAGAAAAATATTTTTGGATATTTTCTCAGACCCATATTCAAACACAAAAAAAATTTAAAAAATAAACAAAAAATAATTTTTATTGTGTAGAACCATGCAACATGCTCGAAAAACATCTGGAAGGTTCCTCTTACAACACAAATTGTTGTGAATTTGTTTCAGATTTTTTTTGACAGCTGGGCTACAATTGAAAAACTAAAATCCATTTTCCCGTCTCTAAATCACCTTGACTTTAAATATACTTTGAAAATGACTGCAACAGTTCTGTGCATTTATTTTAGTGTTTATTGTACATTTGCACACATAGTTGTAGCACCCAGTAACATTTTGATTTGATGAGTCGAAATTACTTACTTTACAAATGTGAAAATGTTGTTCACTTTACTTCTGCACGTCTTTTGGAAGATATTATGCCAAGTAGCGTGGCAAAAAGAGAGATAATTTGTACAACAATCGAGGCTTCAGAGAAAAGCTAGTAAAGGAAAAAAATTAAAAGAATTGGTAAAAGTGTGAGTGTGATCTCCAAATAAACAATAAAATTTACTATGAAGTTCTGACATGTGACATTAAACACTTTTAAGTGAAGTTTATTTAAAAATAAATGTACAAACAGAATGAATGTGTCTGCAAAGTGTTGGTATAAGTGTAAACAATGGCTCAAAATAAGTCTTAATTCGCGCGATCAATCCAAATCCTTAGCATAGCACAAAGAGCATTTCATTAGAATAACTGCCAGCAGTGGGGCTCACAGAATCAAAACGCGAACAAAGCATTTTGAGGGTACAGCTCAGACATTTGTTGATCAATGAGCTACAAAATTTTTCATGATAGCCATGCACTATGGGTTGGAATCAGAAAAATAAACTAGACCTGGCTTCCAAAATATAACAAATTTGATTGTGTAACTAATGGGAGTCGTAATTTTATTGAAGCAGCCTTCCTTTGACTCTTCCACTCACGATTTGGGGAAATAATAAAATTCCAAAAGGATTGTTTTTTTTTAATTTAGCGCTCGCGCAATGAGGAACACACGTTCTTCCACCCGGAATACAACTGCGGTCATCGGACAACTTAGAACGCTTGCCACAAGATATCGCTTGAAGCATTGCTTGTCTGCCACATGGAACGCGGGGGTGCGAGGGGGCGGCTAACAGCACCTTTTCCTCCACTCTCAGCGGGCGCTGTGCGCGGCCCTCCTTGCGTTGAGCCCAGTGAAATCAGACCAAAAACTGGCGTTCGAAAAAAAAAAAAATTCCGGAGTTTTGAAATTTGGCATGATTGTTCGTTGATACCTACCGCATACTATACTAAACATCCTGAAGTGTGGGGGGCGCGATGAGCCGGAGGTGGGGGAAGGAGGCTTTAGAGGTGTTTTTTCTACGTTTTTTACATATATCTCCGTAAATATCAATCCTACCGAAACTTATGTTCTATACAAAATTAAAGAAAATACTTTTTCCTACAAAAAAGCTTCTATAAGGTTTTACCGTAAAATTAATTCTTTTGAAGCTATAGGCTCGAAAACTTCTTGCTTTCATTTACGACACGTCCCTCTTTTAGATCTTTCGCTTATGCGTAAAAATGTTATGGTATGTTCAATGCACCCAATTTTTTTTTAATATTTATCAACAATTTTATTTGGATATTTTGCGCAAAAAAACATTAAAAATCCCCTAATGGGCGAAATTTAACAATCTCGGTATAAAGTTTCCCCGCTACACCTTTCATGTCCAAAACATCGGAAAAATAGGAATAACGGGGCTTTCCCCAAATTTCATAATCATTGGCTCCCCTCCAGATATTGAGTGGGTCTTTCGTCATTGGCACTCTGTTTTAGTTGTCCCTCCATGTGAGGGGAAAAGTGATTATTCCCTTAAGTTAGATTGTTGCATAATTAGTGCATAATAAGTTCAAAATTATAGGCTAGTTGATTTTGAATTCCTGAGAAGTGGCGGCATTTATTTTTAAGGCATTTTTCGCGTTTGTAGATGTTTACGGTTTTTTAAATGACTATTTTTACTTTCTCGTATACGTACGTACTAACTTAGTAATATACGTTGTATAGAAAAAGTTATGTTATGTTGTGGAAAATCGATTTCGAGATTTGAACGGAAATACACGTTTTGGGGTACCCTGATACCAAAAAAGTGTTTTTTTTCTTTCAAAACTTAGGTCCGTCCGTGAAAACCACTAGCGCCTAAACCATGCGTACGATCTTTTCCAAATTGAAGAAACTCCTGTCCATATGGCTCTAGATGAAGCTTTGAAATTTTGAAAAACATTTTTTAAAATTTGGGGGTACATTACTTCAAGCCTCCCGGACATGTGGAAAATTTTCTCAAAAACGGCTCCAATTTTTTTCTTTAAATTTGTTGTAAGAATAGAGTAAAATACACTTATAAGGGTGGCATGAGTCGAATTTTCTCCGCTAATTCTGAATTTTTGAAAATTGCAATAGTTTCAATTTTTCAGCGTCTTCCTACAACTACCGTCAATGAAAATTGCTGTATATAATTAGTTCTTTCAATAAATTCATGTACAGTTTTTCGAAACCTAGTTCTTTTCACGCAATATTGCGTGTAATATTTGCAATGTAAAAAAACAATTCTCGAAAACGCTTCGAATTTTTTTGTTAAAACTTCAGGTAGGGATAGTAATAAATGTAATCTGGCATAAACTTTATATGGCTCTATTTTTTCAACATTACAACAATGTAATTTTTGACTTGTCTCTCGCATCGTTAATATTTGCATTACCGGCAATTTGTTTACATTATTGTATTTATAAGTTCATGTGCTTTAAATAATGTCATAAAGTTTCTCGAAAACTCAACTTACTTTGTGAAAATGAGTTCAAAATTCCGCATTTTCGGAACGCTCAAACGCCATTTTCTCAAAAGTTACTCCAATTTTTTTCTATTAAGTTTTGCATCGGATATTGCTAATTGCACTGTTTAATATGACGTAAAATTCATTTTGGAGTATCCTTTTGTTTTTTCAACAATTACACAAATGTATTTTTTTTAAATAACTCTTACGCCGTTAATATGCATATTTTCAGCAAATTGAAAACACTATTGCATTTGTTAGTTAAAGTGCTTAAAAAAGCTTAAAATAATTTGTTTCGAAAACTGAAAATTTTATGTGGAAAAGAGCTTCAAATTTCGCCTTTACAGTAATGCTTAAACGCCATTTTCTTAAAAACGGTTCCAATTTTTTTTATGAAAACTGCTATTTAGGACGATGTTTTACTCTTCTAATATAGTCTTAAAGTAATATTTCGGTTCTGTTTTTAGGAAACCGAAAATTTGAGAAAATGTTTAAAAAATGTAATTTGCTCGGCGATAGATGATGGGGCAAGACCGTAAAGCCAGTCCACACCAAGGAAATTAGAAAACTTAACAACGAGAAATTCGAAAATTAAGAAATTCGAAAATTAGGAAATTAGAAAACTCTACAAAGAGTCTGTGCCATTCTGTAGCACTACTAGTTTCATTTTGGTACAAAATTAGTATACAATGAGTACAAAATAATAGGCTAGTTGAATTTTAATTTCTGAGATGTGGGGCTGCCATGGCGGCTTTTATTTTTAAAGCGCGCGCCATTTTTCGCCGTTGAAAACGTTTATGGTTTTGTAAATTACTCTGCGTTAAATTGTTGTAGCTTTCTAAACTTAACTGCATCGAATTCAATAAACTCTGGCGTAAAAATCAAAGTGATATTTATCTACTTAATGTTTTTATTAATGCAATGTTTACAACCAAATCTATCGAAAGTGAATGAAGAAATTGCGATTTTCTTTCAGTAATTTATAAAAAAAACAATAGTGTTACAACGGTAATTTTTTCTGTGCTCTTACACGAAAGAGTGTAGTTAATTTACGTAAAATATCAAAGATAAGTAGTATAACACTTAAAAATTATGTAATGCTAAGAATTGGAATTTTGTACTTTTTCCAAATTTTCAACTGAAATATCTTTGTTGGGGACCAGATAAACTTTTGAAATTATGACACGTAAATGATCGCTATGATACCAAATTGCTGCATAAATTTAAACTTTGAGATTTGATTCAAAGTTGGTTTAAAAAATCAAAAACTTTCGCGCAAAGTGCCTCACTGGCAAACGTTTATTAATTGTTAATAATTGAGTACATCACTTTTTTTCTTTCTCGTATACGGAGTAATATACATAGTATAGAGGATGTTATGCGCGAAAAAACCGCGGATTTTCGCCAAAAAAACTCATTGCCGGGCCCTGATAACAAAATAAGTAGATAAATCCAGTTACTAATTTAAGAAAAAATTCTTTAACACATGATATAGCCAAAAAAAAAAAAACGCTGGCGTCAGCCAGTGCCGATGCCTTAGCCTTGGTTTATCCAACCGACGACCAAATGGAGGTCGCGGAAGGCGACGGCCGTGATTTTCCACCTCCATACGCTCCAGCGCCATCCTCCTACCGACGCCATCTCAACAAGCGCAGATGTTTCATTATGCAGCACCGGCGGCGTATTCAATGCAAGCAACAAGTATGCAGCCACATATGCAAAATTATATTCAACCAACTCAGGTCAGTCATTTTGTGCCAGCAGAAGGCGCAACCTCATATTCAAGGTGCAGTGATAGTATTATTGCAAACTCCGTTCCAAGCCCCCAAGTGAACAGTGGCAAACGCGGAAACAGTGACCCTATCCAAAACCCCAGTCAATCTAAAAAAGTACTTACCAACTGTAATACTATTTATGCTATTCCTACAGAGAATAGATTCAGCAGTCTAGCTGACCTTCCCGATGATGATGTTACGAACTCCACTGACCCCCCTATACCTGAAAATATTGGAATCCCACCCATCCACATTAACAATATTACAAACATTATTGAACTAAATCAGGAAATTAAAACCCAAATCAGTGCGCAATTCACCGTAACATTTAATAGTAACAAAGCCAAAGTTAACTTTCAAAAAATAGAAGACTTCATAAAAGCAATTCAGTATTTCATAAAAACGGAAAAACAATTTCATACGTACAAGGACTCAACCAATAAAAAGTTTTCTGTGGTTTTCAAAAACATTCATTCCTCCATGACGCAAGAGGAAATATACAACGACCTGAAGGAACAATACTCTTCCCTTAATAGTGTCACCAGATTGCATGAAGATAACCAGCCCATCCCAGTGGTAGCTGCAGAGTTTTCCGGTGAACAATCGATTGAATTAATCCTCCGAACCAGCCGAATCTTTAACTTAAAAGTTAAAGTTGAAAGAAGACGAAAAACAAATGGAATAATTCAGTGCCTTCGTTGCCTGGACTTTGGACATTCTAATAATAATTGTTACAAACAAATCTCCTGTATACATTGTGCCGATAATCATTACTAAGTAAATTACCCCAGACTGAACCAACCTCCGATATGCAGAAACTGCGATGGGACTCACCGTGCGGATATCCGTACGAATGAATGCCAATACTTTAAAAAAATATTGGAAAATAAAACTAGAATGCTCCTAAACTCCTCTTTAAATATGAGAATCAACAAAATCAGCCCCACCCCCGCATCAAAACGTCCGCCATTTCCCTAGACTTCATAGAACCGCTAACATACCAAATTTTACCCATGAATCAGCATTTAATCGTCCACCAAATAATATCCCACCATATGTCCCAAACCATAATCCACAAACTAGTCTCCCCCCAAACAACTTTCTGAACACACCTTTTATTCATAATATTATCAATCACATAATAACTCATATAATCAACATCATAAATTCAGTCATCCCAACTATTATTCAAAACATACAACAAGCAATTACTTCTTATTTTAGTTCCCCCAATAGCTCAAAATAACTCAAATCATAAATTAATCCTAATGAACTGGAACGCATGTGGCATCAGCAATAAAAAAACGAACTCCATTTCTTTCTCCAAACACACAATGTTGACATTGCATGGATCACCGAGTCCCATTTAAAACCTCCAACTACTTTTAAACTACCAGGTTATAATACAGTACGAAAGGATAACTCTCCAGGCGGCGGAGTTATCATACTCATTAAAAACACTATTGCCTATTTCGAAGAAAATTCAACACCTATCACTGGCATTGAAACAATAACAGTTTCACTTACCTACAGCAACCCGAATCTTACTATCATTGCCGCTTATAAACCCCCCAACATAAGAACAAATTTTGCAGATCTGAACATTTTACTTTCGCGCTTACCATCTTACATACTTTTAGGAGGTCTAAATGCTAAACATGTACACTGGGGGTGCAGAGTCACCAACGCTGCAGGCGCTCAACTCCTAAACTATGTCGTTACAAACAGAATTAATTTGATCTCACCAATTTGATCAAACCAATTTATTTTCCCTACGACCCAATCAAGCTTCCTGTTATACTAGACATAGGAATAACAAACATTAATATCAATTTTCACTCAACCCCACATTTTGAACTCGACTCAGATCACCTTCCAGTCTTAATTTCTACAGATCAAATCCCCCCACCCCATTCACCCATTCTGGCATTAAATACTTACAACTTAAATTGGACCAAATTCAAAAACATAATGCATAACCAAATACCTAATTTTAAAATACTAAACTCTCCAGCGGAAATAGAGCAGGCAATAACGCAACTAAATAAAATAATAACCAATACAATTAGCAAAACTTAATCCTAAACGTCCGAACTCCCTTCGGAAACACATATCAAATAAACTACCGCAAAGCATTATCAAAATCATAGAAACTAAAAATAAAACTAGAAGATTATGGGTGGCACTTAGAATTCCCTCCCTTAAATAAGAACTACTCTAACCAAAATCAGTAAAAAAGCTCTAGAACACTATAAACAAACTAAATACAATAATATCATACATTCATTAAATACAGGAAATAACTCTTTGGAATTTCACGAAAAGTATACTCGAAAAAAAAATAATCCCCCACTAGCTACTCCAAATGGAAAAAAATACGCAACTGCCGATAAAACGGAAGTATTAGCCGACCATTTCGCATCAACTTTCACACCAAACCTCACACCTCTCCACCCAGATCAGACCCAAATTCAACTCTTTGCGAATTTCAACGTACCACAAAAAATTTAGTACATCTCTCCACATGAAACTCTAAAAGTTATCAAATCCCTTCCCAATAAAAGAGCCCCTGGTCACGATAAAATAAATAATATAATTCTCGAAAACCTACCGAATCCTGCCATAGCTTTCATTGTAAACATACATAATTCATCTTTAAGAACTGGCTACTACCCTACTACCTGGAAACATTCTATCATCCTCCCGATTCCCAAACCCAATAAGAATCATAGCATCTCCGATAACTATAGACCCATAAGCCTCCCCACTTTAGCAAAAATTTTCGAGAAATTAATTCTAACAAGATTAAACAACTATATTAAAAAAATTCACCTCATACCTTTCTACCAATTCGGATTCACTAATAAACTATTCACAGCACACCAACTTTTGCGTATTTCAGAAACTCTCCACTCCTCCTTTCAAAAAAAGCAATATTCAATAGCAGTTTTCATGGACATCGCTAAAGCTATCGACAGGGTGTGGCATGAAGACTTAATTTATAAACTTTTATATATAGGCATATACCTTTTCAAAATAATTAAAAGCTTTCTCACCAATTGAACTTTCTCAGTTACAATAGAAAATCAAAATTCGAACCCCCGCCCTATCACTGCCAGTCTACCTCAAGGATCACCTGTCTCTCCACTACTCTATAACTTGTACACAGCCGATATGCCTACATCAAGATTAACTAACATAGCCCAGTTTGCAGATGATACCGTAATCTACATGTCCCACTCCTCAATTAATTACATAGCTAATGAAATCCAATCTCATTTAAATAAAATAGAAATCTGGGTAACGAAATGGAAGATTAAAATCAACCCCGCGAAATCTACAGCTAAAGTCTTCACTTTCAGACCATATTCCTTCCCCATGCCATTTAAAATGAACAACAATACAAACCCTTGGTCTCCTCAGAACAATGCCGTTAAATACCTGGGTCTCCACATGGATACACTCAACTGGAAAATACACATTGATACAAAAATCCAACAAGCCAAAGCCAAAATAATACAGCTAAAACCACTTATAAATAACAGTAAACTATCACTAAATAACAGTATCACCTTATACAAAACCATCATTAGACCTCTTCTCCTGTACGCTTGTCCAATTTGGACAAATGCTGCTAAGTATAATATCAAAAGAATTCAGGTTATTCAGAACAAATAACTAAGAACTATCATCCACGCCCCCTGGTTCATTTCCAATAAGCAATTTACACCATGAACTTAACCTAAAACCCATCGCACATCACATAGTCTTTCTTGCCAATAACTATTATTACAATCTAACCCTCATCAATCATGATAGACATAAATATAGGTCAATATAATGAAAACCCAACCAGGAAAAAAACAGATGTCGGCCCGGTGGCCGAGATCGCTAAGGCAGTAATTGTGGTAGTGATCTCGGACCGAAGGGTTGCGGGTTCGAGTCCCGCCTCGGACATGGTCGTATTTGTGTTCGTCCTTTCACCCCTGATCATCACCATATCGTTTCATCTTCATAGTTACCATACCGTTAACACCAATAGTGTTTGCTAATGACCTAGATGTTGATGCGACCTTAAATAACAAAAAAACCTATATCCAATTCATTCTTTTCTGAACATTTTTTCAAACCTTGGTAATTTTTAGAGGTGCTCGGTGAGACCCCTCATCAAGTGTAGTTTAGAGTTAGTGTAAAAGAATTAGATATAAGTCAACCGTACAAATGAAGAGTTTTATGTAAACTGAACTTTGTAAGTCAATCGTATACAAAATAAAAAATTTAAAAATAATTTTAAAAAAGGGTAGTTAATTTACATAAAATATCAATGATAAGTAGCATACCGCATAAATATTACACCTACTAAAAATTGCAAATTTGTATGTTTTCCAAATTTTTAACAGCAATATCTCTGTTGGGTGACCAGTTAAAATTTTGAAATTATCAAACGAGAATGATCGCCATGGTACCAAACTAGCGTATACATTTTAAATTTTGAGATTTGACTCCAAGTGTGTTTCAAAAAAATCTTAAGTTTACGCGAAATGTGCTTCATTGACACCCGTGTTTAATTGTTTATAGTTAAGTACATTTTTTTATTTTGGTACAAAATTAGTACATAATCAGTTGAAAATTATAGGCTACTTGATTTTGCATTTCTGAGAAGTGAGGGGTGCCAGCTTGATGTCAAGCTGGCATCCTATCTTTGCATGTCGCATGTTTACCAACAGAGTGAATACCATACTCAAGACCTCCCTGAACTCTCGTAATCTTACAACAGCAATTAATACATAATGCCATTCCTGTGATTGCTTACTCATTAGGCATTATAAAATGGACCAGAACTGTTTTGGACTCGCTGGAGAGGATTATCAGGGTCCAAATGACTCGTTTCAAATAGCACTATCCAAATAGTTCTATCAAAAGAATAACACTACCAAGGAAATTACGGGGTAGGGGCATCTTAAATATTGGTAATCTCCATGCAAAACTGATAACGGTCATGAGAGAGTATTTCAATGAGAAAGCCTTGTCATCTCATCTATACAGAGTAATTCAGCAAGTAGACGAGAACTATACATCACTCAACCTTAAACAAAAAAATGTATTGCACGAACAACCAACAAAAGAAACACTTAGAACAATGGAAACAAAAAGCACTCCATGGTAGATATCCTACAGAAATAGCCAAATCAAATGTCGACGCCTGCTTGTCGTACAAGTGGCTTAAAATAGGATATATCTACCCCGAGACTGAAGGATTCTTGATAACAATCCAGGACCAGGTAATTGCAACACGAAATTATCTCAAGCATATTATTAAAGACCCCGAAGTGCCTTCTGATATCTGCCAGGCTTGTGGTGTAGGCCAAGAAACGATCCAGCACATTACTACGGGTTGCAGTATGCTGTCCCCAACGGATTATAAATAGAGGCACGATATGGTAGCACGAATCATCCACGCCAAACTTGCAAGGAAATGTGGAATTGCTGGTGAATTTGATGCACCCTACTACAAGTACCATCCACAAAATTTCATCAAGAACAACATATATAAAATATACTGGGACCGTATTGACCGACAGAACAGTCCATCATAACAGGCCGGATGTAATACTCTGAGATAAATCTAAAAGAAAAGTATGGCTGATAGACATAGCAGTTGTAGATACCAGCAACCTCGACACAACACACAAAAAGGAAACTCAAAAGTACAGAGAACTTACACAAGTTGTAAAGGAGCAGTGACATGTATTGAAGGTGGAGATTGTACCAATCGTCCTCTCAGAAACAGGTGTGATACGTACCGTCCTGAAGCACTCTCTGAATAAACTGGGGATCGAGACGAACATTATCATCAATCTACAGAAAGATATGATCCTGAGCACGTGTTCTTTAGTCAGAAGCTTTATGGATTCCTAAATAAATCTGTGTTAAAGAATTATTTACTTTTTAATTTATAAACTAAGTGTTTAAATTTATATTTGTAGAAATGTTTACCTTCTAATTAGTTCTTAAAATAAATATATTTTTGTTAAAAGTAATGTACTACGGAAATCATGCTTTGATAGTAATATCTGTATGACTCCTCAAACATGGACCAGAAAGCTGTGGAAAAAATAAATAATAATAATAATATTAATAATAATAATAATAATAATAAAGTAAAAAACTCACGAAGAGCATAATAAAGCAACATCAACCAAATATGATAAACCTAGAAAGAAAATTTCAATTATATAATAAAATCATAAGGAATGTCTTGAAACTTCACTCACATGCATGGGTGCTAAAACAATTGACTGGTATAACTTCAGGCAAACTTTAATAACGGTTAAAAACACTAGCTTTTTTAGTAGCTAGGGCTAAGGGTCGGTTCGGTTCATGTAGTCACAAAAATGCTATTTCCTTCAATCGCCAGTCATCATATGCACAGAACGAAGTATACTATTGACAAAATGGATTAAGAACGCTTACTCCAAATGAAAACAAGACGTTACAATGATTTCCACAGAAAAATATATTAGTGTGGCTGTAACATTGGAATCAGAAATTAAAACCGAAATAAAACAAATATTGGGATGGTACTTCGCCGTTAAACAACACTAGGTAACAAGAAATTGTTTATGTTAATTTCTTGATGTCTATTGTATAAAATGAACATTCTGAACATTAACATACCACTTTTTTTTTCAAATGTAGATATTTTTCGACATTCTGTCGATTGTTCGATAATTCGTTTTCTTCCTTTTTTGAGGAAGTCGTCATACTTAATATAGATTACCATTAGATGATAGGGATGTGAAGTCCAACTGTATTAGTCGAAAGGTAGGTGGTGTCAATACAGGTGTGCCACCAACTATGGGCTACCTCCATAACTTCGTATTCCAAAATCGAAGTGCAGTTTTCGCTCAACAATGTGAAATCATGGGGCAAGTAATGTACCGTAGACATATTGTTCGAAATATTTTTACTTTTCGAGAAATTTAATCATCTTTGATTTTTTTAAATGGAACTATGTATTTTTCTCACTAGCAATAGACGAATGCAATGATGTAACATATGTGCATGATGTAACATAGATCCATATGTTTTGATAGTATTTTGAGTATAAAATTATACTTTCTGACACGTGATTTTAAATTAAATGTACAAGATTTCCTCTAGCAACCCTTGCAACTATCACCTTTGGGAGAAAGTAATCTTCACGGCGCCGGGACTTTTGCGGGAGGAGACCACGGGCCACGAAGACCATCTTCCCCAAAAGTGACAGTTGCGATGGCTGTTACAGGAAAAATTGCACATTTAATTTAAAATCTCGTATTAGAAAGTATATTTTTATACACAAAATACTGTCAAAATATTAACGTACATTACATCTCTTTCTATGATCTATATTTGCTAATGAGAAAAATATATGGTTCCTTTAAAAAATCAAAAATGATTAAATTTCTCAAAAACTAAAAATAGTTCAAACATTATCTCTACACCATATCACTTGCCCCATGATTCCGCATTATGGAGCGCAAAACTGTATTTTCACACGGAGAGAAATGTTTAGTCCATGCTATTGATCACGTAGTA
The DNA here is from genome assembly GCA_011170035.1 of Teleogryllus occipitalis. Lineage (NCBI taxonomy): Eukaryota > Metazoa > Arthropoda > Insecta > Orthoptera > Gryllidae > Teleogryllus > Teleogryllus occipitalis. The sequence continues at coordinate 222,750 of BLKR01001272.1, forward strand.
TATCGAACTAAACGGTTTAGTAAATTTTCGTAGAACAAAGTGCTTAGTCGCTTTTACGAAATTGGCCGTTTCGTTCAACGAACTAATGCATGTATGGTCTCAAAAACGAACTGCGTTTGGTGGACTGTACTAAACGAATCATAGCGTTGACGACCGCGTGTAGTCGTATTTACGAAACAGATCGCAATGGGCACTACTAAACAGACAGTTCCGTTGGCGAATGCCATATTGTCATATCTACTAAACAGGTCGCAATGGACATTACTAAACGAACCGTAGCGTTTACGACTGCATATAGTAATATTTACTAAACAGGTCGCAGTGTGCGTTACTAAACCATTCGTCCTGTAAACTGATGCGTATATAGTAATATTCAGTACACGGGTCACGTAAATATTAATTTTAATATTAAATGAGAGTTTCGTTTTATGCTTAATTTTTGCGAAATTACGTTTTAATGCACCTTTCAAACCTGGCCATGGTTCTGCTGTAAGAACCAAGTACAAATGAAAACACACATCACGGGCTTGGGTTGCTCATCTAGAGTACTTATAATCTTAACCTATAAACTACACAGCTAATATTTGATGACTTTATAATTTCGACTTACCTTCGAAAGCTGAAATATATTCAGAGAATCCCCAAATCTTAAGTAGATCCAAGACACTATTTGTTATGTGTGCCATTGTGTTAAAGTAAAACTATAATATAACACAAAGATACAATCCTCACCGTTCACGAACACACCAGTTGGACTCCACCAGGAAGAGTAATGAATGAAGAGAACTTCTCAGGAACTTCTCATTGAGAAGCGATGAGAAGGAAACGAGGCTCTAAAGATTCTTCCGCTGCACGTGCTGTATGTTCAACCATTCCAATTGGTCAGATTTATGAAAACGCGGGAAAGCTGAGAGAGCTGCACAGCCCCGTTGCTAACGCCCCTATGCTTGCCTCCTGTACTTTGAATTTACTAAACAGCGTTTAGTGACTGTGACGACACGAGATGTAAAAACCACAGAATAGTTTTATCTACGAAACACGCATAGTAAAAGTGAACATTCAATTTGTACATTCACTTACGATTTTGAATTGTCTGATGTACTAAACGAAACCAAAGCCTGTTTAGTAAATTTGACCTCACGAATAATTGTATTTACTGTATGAATGCTTACTAAACATGTATTGTTAACTGTACCATAACATTTCTCTCCGTGTATATCGGGAACCGTTTAGGAGTTATGGGGGTGGCCCGTAGTTGGTTGAACTCCCTGTATATAGCCTCATACGGAGTCATTTTTATGTACTGATAAATTTAATCGCAAAGTGTTTTCCCTACGTCTACTGCAAATATGCATTTCTAATGGTATAATTGTTGTACTTCAACTGAAAGATGTCAGCATACAGAGGTTTAAATTGTCAGAAGACTCTTTTTCTTATATTTGTGGACGCTAAACTAATATAAAATCGTGCTAGACACAATGTTCTGTGAGGCATGTCTTGCTTTTTCGGTGTACATGTTTAAGAACAATCTGTTTCATGGGCTCCCCACGATTTACATTGGAAGATTGGCTAAGTTCAACAAGAACTTGTGTGCCATTTGCAATTACCTGGATACAGCAGGAACCAACAAATCATGACAACTGTTATTTTCTGAAGGATGGACATTACACATTGCAAAAATTCCAAAAACAGAAGAAATCTTCTCAGAAGAAATGTAGCATTCCGTCATCTATTGCTCGAGAGCCACATTGGGAATAGCAACCAATTCCATCGCCTCCAAAATAGATCGTATGGGAAGAAGAAATGGAAAATTCAAGTAATACCAGTGATTTATGGTGCAATGATGGCATTTCTACGGAATCTCCGTTCTTTAATCAACAGAGAGATTAGATGACCTTATAAGAGTTGTAACTACCGAAATCAAAGGCTGTACACCTTGCCTTCGGTCTTAAGAAATAAAATGTGTTTGGTAAATCTTGCGAAACAACACTACATAACATTTCATAACAATTTGAACTACTGACTTCTCCTCCGAACACTCCAAATATTCAGTCATGATGTACGAGCTTATCACATAAAGGCACACAAATCTAATAAATTTATAAAAATGATGTTCATCATTTCCGGCCAAAGGCCTAACACACCAAAGGCAATGTAAATATTAGATAAAAAACAATACAAAGTACAAAGCTTAAGGATTTTGAATGCTTCTATCAAATGTATGAAAATCTTTCTTTTTATACTGATGTTAATGGTCTCGTTTTTCTTCTCATTAAAGTCCATAATGAAGTTATTGTAGTAGTTTCTAAGAAAATTTTAAAGATTTGTTAATTAGATCTAAAAAAATTGATATTAAAGAAAAACTACTTTCATATTCATAATCTGCATTAACCAATTGTGCAAAAAACAATAAAAAATAAGATAAACAAAACCTTTGTCAAATTTTGTTACATAGTGTAATTTTCTGAGAATTTGGAAGAATAAATAATATTTTGAACAACTCTAATATTTCATTTTTGAAACATTCATAAAGTAATTGCTAATACAAAGTGCGCAAATATTGGGTATACTTTGTATTTAAATTGTTTACTATAGTACTACTAGTTCGACCATTAACTTTGACGTGCAAAATTTAATAAAATGATAAGCTGTATACATTTGTTTTAGAAAATGAATACATCATGCATTGGCTATTTTATAAAACAAGGCTTATTCATTAAATGTTATTCAAGAATATTTACTGAATTTGATGTAATTATACACATACACACACACACACAATATTTCGAAATACGAATTTTGTTTGGGAGAACTGACAACTGTTTTGAAAAATTTGTATCCCAAATAGAATAAAGAAATAGTGTAGAATTATAAAATGAAACTCATTTTGTTAATGGTGATTCAACGTTTCTTTTGGCATGCGTTTCATTTATTAATTTATTTTTTTCATCAAGCTATTTTATTATGAATTATGCAACACTAGTTGAACTTTCCCAGCAACTGTATCTTTTAAGATTACGGTCTAACATCACATTGACAATAAACTGTCAAACAAGTATAATACTTACCGACAATCTTGAAGATTTCGGTAGCTTCCTACAGACACGAATCGACAATTTCTACTGTGGCACGCGGGTCTTTATCAATTTCTCGGAGTCTTTTAAGTGGCGCCTTATCACTGATTAGAAGAAGTAGTTCGACACCTCAGAGTTGCACGCCATATCAATCCATATCAACACTAGGAACACATTATGTCTAGCACTATAATGCGCATATTAATTAATATTTATTTATACATTTATTTATTTATTTAACATCAAATATAAAAAACTATGTGTTTGGCAAATGAAACCAGCTAAGTATTTGCTCATTGAATCAAAGGAAACGAAATGGAAAACCAGATTGAAATGACGGTCACTGTCCTAAAAGCGTATTATAATAGTTATTGCAGTACATTCAGGCGCGTTTGTATAAAAGTTCGGTATGTAATCCACAGGCTTATTGATTCTATAAACTAGTACAGCCATAAAAAGTGTTACTGGGACAGGGCTTAAAGCACATAAAGCTTTCTAGATCATACAGGTCCTGAAACGGCCCAACAAATGCTTCTATAAAACAATGATCCGTCCGTCTCTGTGCGCTGCTCGTGAGCGAGGACAACTCGGGGCTATGGACGAGGGCAAAGCCGAGGGCGTGGTCGAGAGAATGACCGTGATTGTGACCTAATCCAGTTCTCAGTAGGTAAAGGTATTGTGTCTACAGATAACACGCTCTGGAAAGTTGTGATTGTGGGTGGTACTTCAACCGACAGATTTAGCAACCAAATATATTCAAAGATCGTGTTGGTTAATCTCCTCAAGCAAACGAAATGTAAAGGAGACTTGCGTCAGTGCCTACCGACTTTGAAAACTAGTGGAGCCACAACAGCACGTACTTTCTCTCGATATTTGTAACTGTTTGTATCATAATATTATACTACTACATGAATCTTGAAAAGTGTCTTCTACCAGAAAGATTTTTTTCTGGTAGAATTTTAGTCATCGGGACGCGAACTCGGCTCCCCTGGGTGAATTCCAGTACGCCTTAGCGCTACACCAAGAAGACGTAATGAGGCGCCAACTCGGGTTGACGCTCAAAAATCGAATTGTCTCAACCCAATATTTCCAACACGCAGTTTTCTAAAATTCACGGAGATCAACGAAAATCAGATCCCTACCATTCTTTTAAGTGTCCCTAGTTTTATCCGAGTACACAATTTTAAGAAAACTAGTGGTGCTAAAACATTTTAACAGTTTCGAACATTTTAACAGTTTCTTCCAAATTATTTCTCAAATTATGTGTCATGTGTTCAATTGACAGAATACTTTAAATCTCTTAATCGTTCTTAGCCCATGAAATTCCTTAAATATTTTTTTTATGATTTGCAATTTAGAAAAAGAGCATTCGACATTAGAAACTCTTACTGGGATAATCAAACATAAGATTATGATTGTACATTAGGGTGTCCCAAGCCATAAGCTATATTTTTCCGGTAAATCAGATAAGCATATCCTCTATATTTTTTCTATTTGACCTCAAAAGCTCAAGTAATAAATATTATTGTGATTGGATAAGGATCCGTGCCGACTTGATGCCAAACATAAGACATGAACATTAATACTGAGTTAATAAGGAGGGATTCTAGAACTCAGTATTTATTTGGTAAATAAAGCGCGAATATTTCCAAATCATGTGTGTGTGTATATATATATATATATATATATATATATATATATATATATATATATATATATATATATATATATATATATATATCGTGTGGCCCACCTAAGATGTTCCCTTCAATTTTCTCCTGAACAGTTGCAGATACGGAGATGCGGTTTTCACTAAAACTACTATATGCAAGGGGCACAAATGGTCGTGCATAATATTATTCTATTGAATTTTTTATTGCAGAGATATTGACCCAACTTCGATTTTTTAAATGGAACCCTATAGATTTTTTAGCTCATCATAACAAGCGTGAAGAGACGAGTACATAAATATGCATATCGCCATATGTTACATAACAACATTTTCGATAAATTAAGTTTTAAAGACGCACGCCGACTGCTGGTTTTCGTAATCTGAACAAGAAATTCCGGGTGATATGCGGCGAGGCCATTCCCTTCCGTTGCGTCGACCCTGCGGTAAAGGTTTCCAGTCTTTCAAAGAGTAAACGTTTTGTTTCTGAAAGCACACGCATTTATGAATTCAGAACATGTTCACTCTCTAATCTTCCCTTGCTTTCTCTACGGTTAATAATTCAAATATTTTCTCAAATCTTGTCGTATTTCATTAATTAAAAAATAGTACCTTGTGGCGTACAGATTTACTCAGAACATGACTATGGGTGAATACATTGTCTCCAGGACTGAGAGGGTGTAGTCTTAAAGAGCAAATCGCGGGTTTTCGTGAGCTCCTTTGCACATTGCATCACTACATTTACCGCGAGGTCGACGCAACGGAAGGGAATGGCCTCGCCGCATATCACCCGGAATTTCTCGTTCAGATTACGGAAACCAGCAGTCGGCGTACGTCTTTAAAACTCTTAATTTATCGAAAATTTTGTTATGTAACATATGACGATATGCATATTTATGAACTCGTCTCTTCACGCTTGTTATGATAAGCTAAAAAATCTATAGGGTTCCATTTAAAAAATTGAAGTTGGGTCAATATCTCTGCAGTAAAAAATGCAATAGAATAATAGTATGCACTACCATATGTGCCCCTTGCATATAGTAGTTTTAGTGAAAACCGCATCTCAGTATCTGCAACGGTTCAGGAGAAAATTGAAGGGAACATCTTAGGTGGGCCACACGGTATATATATATATATATATATATATATATATATATATATATATATATATATATATATATATATACATATATATAGGTCAATATTTTATATCAATATTTTTTGGTTAAATTTACAACCATTTTTACTTTTGTTTCATGGTTTAAATCAAATAGTGACAAGACAGATTCTTCACCAGTAAAATACCATTAATGCAGGCTTAACATCTCTAAAGCTGGCTTCAACATGGTTTTATGAACCTTTCCGTAAAGCCTTCATTGATCTCAAAAAACACTTTGGTAAGGTCCTTTTACTACCAAAATGTATTGGATCCATGGCTTGACATGGGATGACATGATGAATAGGCAGACATCTAACAGTGTTGCCTTATCCTTGCTCGTAATTTTCAATTGGGCACTAAACAACAACATTTTCTGGGAATAAATCGCGCTCGCCATCCATTGACCTGATACATGGCACCTGGAGGACGAATTGTAAGTTTTTTCTCTCTATGCCTCTGCCCAAAAGGTATTCATAAAGCTCTATCAACTTTCGATGGTCATCTCTATTTCATTGATCAGTTCATGTTAATAAAATGCAAGCAAATTTTCAATTTTGGTAAGAGACAGGCACTCTACATAACACTATTTTATCAGGATCGACACTTTTCCAGTTATCTCCCAAGATTTTGAAGAGTGGACTTTCAAGGCTTGTAGTCACTTGACTGAGTTGAACTGCTGAACATTTTGAACACACTTTTTAACATCAATTCATACACATGATGGTGGCAAGCAAAGATTAACATTTCTTTAAGCTTTTGTTTTAGAAGCGCAAGCACCATTGATACGGCCTGTATTTGCAGCTCGACAATCACGTTGCGAATAGCTTGCCCATGTTCACTTCCTGACCAGATTTCCAACCTTGATACACCAGTAAGTTCTTTATATCCACATAAGATAACGAATGGCGGGTGCCGCCGTGTTGTACAAACACAACATCGTAATATGTATAAGACACTAAAATTTTGTGGATATTCAAGATTTTATTTGTGTAAAAGCTAAGCCCAAATATTTCGTAGGTCACCAAATTAACTGTTTTATTTTGCCACAAGTCATGTCCCAATTGTATTGCAAGAAATGGCATCAAATGGTCCTTAAACATGCTAAGCAAAAGATGTTGAAAATACGTTTCATAAAAATACTTATCATTAAAATCATCGGGGATAACACGTAATATTTTAAGCGCGTAACATAAATACTGAAATTCAACCATCACAATTTGTATTCAGCGCAGGAAACTGCAAACATTTTTTAAAAATAAGATAAAAAGTGTCATATTTACTTATGTTTTTAAATAACTATATATTTCATTGAATGATTAAAAGTTAAATTGTATTAAATTCTGGTTAATTTAATGTTGAAAGTTCCTCCATTCCGTAAAAAATTTCATATAGAGTGCAGAGTGCATTTGGTACTACCACTACCAAAAAATTAAAGAAAAAATTTGTAGCCGTTTTTGAGAAAATCTTGTTTTTTGTTTTTTTTTAAAACTGCAAATATTGCACGAGCTATTGCACGAAAACTACTAAAATTTTGGAAACAATTCACATGACCTTAATGAAAGAACTACTTATGTGCGACAAATGTCATTAGAAAGAAAAATCTCTATCTTCAATTTTGTAGTTGTAGGAAAACGTCGGAAAAAAATTCAAACTTTTAAAATTGCCGAAAATTCGGAGTTAACCGTGAATATAGAACCTATGCCACCTTTATAAGTGCACTTTACTCTATTCTCACAAGAAATTTAAAGAAAAAATTCGTAGCCGTTTTTGAGAATATTTTGAAAATGTCTGGGGGACTTCATGTAAAGTTCCCCCAAATGTTAAAGAATGTTTTCCAAAATTTCAAAGCTTCAACTAGAGCCAGATGGACAGAAGTTTCTTCAATTTGGAAAAGATCGAACGTGTGGTTTAAGAGCTAGTAGTGTTCACAGACGGACAGATGGACGGACGGATGTTTTGAAAAGAACAACTTTTTCGGCATCAGGGGACCCCACAACGTGTTTTTCTGGTGAAATCTTTAAATCGATTTTCCGCAGCATTACATAACTTTCTCTATACTACGCATATTACTCCCGTATACACGAATATATATGAGAATGTAAAACGTAGTGACTTGATAAAATAGTGCTTTTGTGTTGATAAAATAGTGCTTTTTTTAATCCAATCTGTAGAGGAATTTTGCAGCCAGAGCCTAAATAAACCGAAAGGAAGCAAATATCATTGTAAGTAACAAATGTGATAAGACTGATCCTCACCACCCTTCTCTACCATCGACAAATACATGCACAAACCAACGCAAACAGGCTAGGAAGCGCGTCAAAACCAAAACACGTAAAGCTGCGCATCCTAGCTCACTTGAAAACAAAGACATTCCTACTGAGCCTAAAAAACAGGTACTTATTTTAGCTGACAGTCATGGCCGCCATCTTTCCTCCATTCTCAGTAGGAAGTTACCCTCCAATTTCTCAGTCTTATCTATTTTTAAACCTAACGGGAAGTTTGCAGATGTGACTGCAGAATTGGACACCCACACGAAAACAATGACCAATCAGGACACAGTCATTATCATAGGAGGGCAGAATGACATTAACTTGGGCGGTAACTTTACACCTGAACAACATGTTAACAAATTACAATGTGCCGCCCAAAATGCTAACATTGTAGTCTCGACTGTGCCCTTCTGGTACAACAGACCAACACTATGCAGCGAGATTAAGCACGCAAATTAACAATTGAAACTGCAGCTGAGAGAAACAAATGTCACACTTTTTGAAATTAATTTCCTCTCAGCAAAACACTTCACCCGGCATGGTCTACACATGAACCTTGCTGGTAAACATGCAGTCGGTAACAAGCTTGCACAATACATCATCAACTCCAGTCCTACGCAGTCTCCTGCCAAAAATCCACCCCTTTCACCTTCCTTACGTTCTCCACCCCCCACCCTTATTTCGAACCCTGTTGCCTCTTCCTCTGAACCTACTCCCGTTTCTCCCATTCCCACTACCAATTCGTCTACATCTGATGCCCCATCTTCCTCACAACCTGTCACTGCCAGGACACTCTACAACCTTCGACCACGCACTCGAGGTAAAAATGAAGTAAATATATAGCAACTACAGTCAGATGCAGCAGAAAAACATTCGTGTAGGTACTTGCAAAAAATAAACATTCTTCACCATAATGTTCAATCCTTTTCAAATAAAACTGAGTTTATAGAGGCAGCTTTACAGAGCGATCTAAATCAAACGGACGTTCTTTGCTTTACAAAACATTGGTTATCTCCTAATGAACTTAGCATTTTCCAAATTCCAAACTTTTACCTCGCAGGCTTTTATTGCAGCGAGAGAGAATCCCTTAAAGGTCCTACGTATGGGGGTTCCGGTATTTACGTTAGAAATAATATTGATTCTATCCCCCAGGCGGAATTAAATGTGTATTCCATTGAAAATATTTTCGAAATTTCTGTTGTACATCTTACTTCACTAAAAGTGATAATACTTTGCATTTACAGACCTCCAACAAAGAGAACTGCAGATTATATTTTGTTCTTAGAAAACCTGGAGATAACACTTAACAAAGTCAGCAATCGCTCTTTTGAATCCATTGTTGTATGCGGAGATTTTAACATTGATTTTCTAGTGGAATCTTGCGAGAAAGAAAAGTTTCTCAATTTAATTAATTCCTTCAATTTAGACATTACAATTAATATACCTACACGGATCACCCAACATTCGATGATTCGATGAATTGATCAAATTATAATTAACAAAACTACTACTCGATATGAAGTTGAAACCAAAGATTTAGGATACAGTGACCACGATGCACAAATTCTTACCATTATAAGAAATGCGATCACTGACACAATAAATAATACACGTATGACTAGATTGTTTACTAAAAGTAAAATTAAATTATTCATTGATTACTTGATGCAGGAGTCATGGGAAGCGGTTTATAATACTGTTGATACAAACGACAAATATAATTCTTTTTTTCAACTCTTTCATTTCATTTTAACACTTGCTTTCCTCTTCAAAAACGAAAATTAAATATTTCACGGAAAAGCAATTCTTGGATAACACAAGGGATTAGGACATCTTGTAAAAACAAGCGAATTCTTTCTTTCATTTCTAAACGTCATGACGTATCTCAAGATTTCCTTATCTACTTTAAAAAATACAAAACATTGTTACGAAAAGTCATAAGACAGGCTAAAATCATGAAAAACGATCAGGATATTTTGAACTCAAATAATAAAACAAAAGCAATGTGGAATATAATAAAAAATACTACCAAATCAACTAGAAAACCCGTAGAGAATGTTGTTTTAAAATATAACGATATAAATGTAAACGATCCGGCAACAGTGGCTAGTCACTTTAACCAATACTTTTCGAGAATTGCTGCCGATCTCACTAAGGGTTTTCAGGCACAAAATTCAAAAGCAGACAGTTCACCCAAAATTTTAGACACAATGTTCGTTTCCGAAACTTCTTCCTATGAAATTCTCAAAATAATCGGTAAACTAAAAAATAAATATTCGTCCGGTTTAGATGAATTCCCAGATTCTTTGTTAAAGACTTGTGCGTATGCCATTATACACCCGTTAACTCACATATTTAATGCATATTTATGCACCGGAACGTTTCCAGATATTTTCAAAACAGCTAAAATTAAGCCGCTTTTCAAAAAAGGCAACAAAAATGAAATTCAAAATTATCGGCCCGTTTCTCTTCTATCAGTTTTTTCCAAAATATTAGAGAGACTTTTTGAAAGAATAGAATTTGAGAAAAGAATAGAATGGAAACCTTTCTCACTAAACACGACGCGCTTTCAGATTGCCAACATGGATTTAGAAAATCAAAATCAACGGAAACAGCTATATTTTCTTTTCTGAAAGATGTCGCCTCATCATTAGATCAAAACGAGGCACCTATTGGATTATTTTTAGATCTCTCAAAAGCTTTTGACATCATTGATCATGACATTTTACTTTCAAAATTACCTTCATATGGAATCCGTGGTATTGCTCTAGATTGGTTATGTTCGTACCTTAAACAACGATCTCAGAAAGTTGAAATAACTTACTGGAATGATGGAACATTACGTACGCACCTTTCCGACTCTTTGCCCGTTGCATGTGGAGTTTCTCAAGGATCGATTTTAGGCCCTATTCTGTTCCTACTTTACGTAAACGATATGCCCTCGATGATTCGAAACGGAAGAACGGTTCTCTTTGCGGATGATACGAACATCCTTTGCAATAAAGAAACCGTAAATAGTACAATATCAGATGTTTCAAATTGGTTCCAAAATAACAAATTAATAGTAAACGAAAAGAAAACGGTTTTAATGCAGTTTTCCATTTCAAATAAACAATTCTGTGCACCATTGAAAATGAACAGTGTACCATTGACTGATGTTAAGGCAACAAAATTTTTAGGTCTCTCAATTCAGTCAAACCTTAAATGGAACGTCCATTTAAATGAATTGAACACAAAATTAAGTTCATTATGCTACGCGTTCAGAATTCTTGCAAATTCAGTCAGCCTTCATACTGCTCGTTGTGTATACTTCGCGAATGTTGATTCCCGCCTGAGATATGGCATAATATTCTGGGGAAATACATCTTATAGCTCCCAGACTTTTAGATTACGAAAACGAATTGTACGAATAATAACCAAATCCCACCCACGTGATTCATGTAAGCCTCTCTTCATTAATCTAGGAATTCTACCATTACCGTGTCTTTTTATTTACGAATCAGTGTTTTTTGTAAAAAATGACTTGCTTAAGGGCGGGAATATATTTTCAGAAAATGCCGAAGTCTATTACTATAACACTCGACGTAGAAATCATATTCATCAGGTGACAGTATCAACAGCTCATTACAAAAAATTCACATACAATACATGTACATTATTTTACAACACTTTGCCAGATGACATTAAACGATTAAATTCAATAGAAAAGTTTAAATCCCATGTGAAATCGTTTCTGCCGCATAACTGTTTCTATACAATTAGAGACTATACTGAGCATCACAAGAAAAGTAACTTTAATTTTAACAATGATACATAATGCATTACTTACCATTTGGACTGTATAAATGTGTATAAACAACCTGTAACAACTATTGTAACAGCTTCCGGGTCAATGACCCCCATCTTGATCAGGTTTTTCGTCCAGTTTCCCTGATCCATTGAGCAAATGCTGAGATGGCCCCTTGTTTTGCTTCTGGACGTAAATGTAACTTCATTTTCTGTGCACGTCTTCTAGAATTCAGTGGGAGATACAATTATCGTTTCCATGTTGTCGCGGCAGGAAGTAATAAGAGCCAAAATTTATTGCTTATTTATCCTTGAAAATAGATTTTATTACATGGGAGTTTTTTTGTTTGATTTTTTCTTCCTTTCAAAAATTCAAAATTTATTGCTTATTTATCCTTGAAAATAGATTTTATTACATGGGACTTTTTTTGTTTTTTTTTCTCCCTTTCAAAATTTAAGTAGTATATGACTTAGTGTAGGGATCACAGAATTTTGAAAATGTGCACACAATTCACTTTTCCTCATAGCACGTCATACGCAGTTTTTAACTGTTTTTTTGACGTAAAATAAATAAATAAATAAACTCGCGCACCTCGGCAATCGCATATTACAGCCAAAAATTTGGTAATTCTTTAGGAATCGCTTACGCGCACATACTAAGCTGCCTCTCAATTCCACTCAAGGACCGTCACCACAGTGGCATTTAGGCACGGTTTTTTCGTATCTTCCTCAGTCGTGCCGTCGCTTCATCTGCTGCACTGCTTTATACCGTCGCGAGCATGCGACACCTAGCGGCACGTAATGACTGAGAAAGACGCGAAAAACCGTGCCTAGATGCCACTGTGGAGACGGACCTTGAGTGGAATTGAGAGGCAGCTCTGTAAAAACCGCAGTGTAGCAGAGGTTGCCTCGCAACACTTTTCCGCCAAACGTTGTGATGTTCTTCCGAGCTCTATTCTTTCTTTTTTTATTTTTTTTTATTTATTATTATCCTTGTTCGATTACATACACAATCTTTCAAGGTATTGAATACATATATATACATAACTATTTCAAGTAATAATCTATTTACAAATTAACTGGAAGCTACAATTTAACTATATACATAATTACTGAGGGATACCCTTACTGGGACCTCTAACAACTTGTTTTAATTAGTTAATACATTTTTTATTTTTTTTATTTTTGAGAAACAAAACAATGGTATAATGTATTGGCAGTAGTATAATATTCTTTATATATAGTAGTCAAATTATGGAGGTTGTAGTAAATCTTTTGAAAATTTAAATTTAATTCTTGAATATGTTGAAGATGTTTTTCCTAGTTTAAATCGTTCATAGGCTGGGCTAGAGTGTAAGGATGAGTAGAAATTTTTTGAGATTTTTAGTATCCATGTTTTTATGTTTTCAATTGAAAATTCTTTGTGTAACTGTTCATTTCTTATAAACCATGGTGCATTAACTGACCATCGTAGGAATTTATTTTGTATAATTTGCAATTTTTGAATGTGTATTGGGGCAGTACCTCCCCAAATGGGACTAGCATATGTCAGTGACGGTCGTATTATATATCTAAATATTGATAGGGATGTTTCTATGTTTAATTTTGAGTTTTTGTTAATGAGTGAATATAATTGAATCATTTTGATAAAAGTGTTTTTAGCTACAGTTGTAATATGATCTCTCCATGTGAGTCTTCGATCAAAATATAGTCCCAGATATTTTGCAGGTTGTGAGGTAGGGAGCCATTTAATTGCTTTACCATTTAGAATTAGAGGATAGATTAATTTTGTTTTTCTTAAAGTGAAAATTTTGGCCTGGCATTTAGAGTGATTAATAATTATGTTCCATTTATTTAACCAGTCAGAAAGAATATTTAAGTCATCCTGTAGGTTATCTCTGCCTACAGGTAGATCTTCGTGCGATGTATAGACTGCTGTGTCGTCTGCAAATAACGCAATTTCTGAGTCTATTAGTGAAGGGATATCAGATATGAAAATATTATACAGAGTTGGAGATAATGGAGATCCCTGTGGAATTCCAGTTGTCATAAATCGAGTTGTTGATATTTCAGTGTTGAGTTGAACTTTAAAACTTCTGTAAGTAAGAAAACTTTTAATTATTTTCTGTAAGTAAATGGGAAAACCATATTGTCTCATTTTGTATAGCAAGCCAGTATGCCACATTCTATCAAAGGTTTTTCGATGTCCAAAAATAAGGCCAAAGTATGTTGTGCATTATGAAAATTAGTGATAATATGATCAGTTAATCTTAATAATTGGTGTGTAGTCGAATGGTTGTGACGGAAACCAAATTGTGCATTAGGTAGTATATTTTTGTTATTAATAAACTTGTTGATTCGTGTTAGTAAGGCTTTTTCAAAGATTTTTGAGAAGGTGGGAAGAAGACTAATTGGTCTGTAGTTTATTGGAGACGTTGGATCTTTACTAGTTTTGTGTATGGGGATTACTAATGGAATTTTCCATTGGTTTGGAAAATAATTTAATCTTAAACATGACTTATATATGGCAGTTAAAGAATTAATTGCTGAAGTAGGGAGATTTTTAATAATAATATTAGGTATTTTATCAATTCCAGGTGATTTTTTGTTTTTTAATTTTTTAATAATGAAACAAATTTTTGATGGAGAGATAAATTTAATTTTTTCTGGTACAGTGTGGAAAGGAGATTGGAATTCTTGTGTAATTGTATTATGAAATAAAGGATTTAAAATAGAAGTATTATTGAAAATTGATTCAGAGTAGCTAAAAGTTCTGCTTTTTCTTTGTCTGTAGTTGCAATTCTATTGTCTTGTTTCATTTTGGGGATTTGAGTAGGTTTTTTTGTTATTTGTTTAATAGCTGACCATAGGTCTGTTGAGTTAGGTTGAATTTGTGAGATATAATTATTAAAGTTTTGATTTCTACATTTAATTAACTCATTTCTAATTGTTCTGGTTAAGTGATTTAATGTTTTTTTATCTGTAGTGTTACGGTTCATTTGCCATAGTCTACGTACACGATGTTTATAAGATATTAAATTTACTATTTCTTGAGATATTAAATTTGTTTTGTTAATTGTATTTTTTTTAATTCTTTGTACTGAGGATAATTTGATGGCAGTTATTATATTAGAATGAAATCTTGTAATTGCTTGGTCTATGTCTTTTTCATTAATAAGGTTTTTTTGATACACATCTAGTTTTAATATATTTAAATGGAACAGTTTCCAGTTGAGTGGTTCGGTAAGTAGAAAATTTTTATTTAAATATGGAGAGTATGATGAATTAATTGCCACTAAGACTGGGTTGTGATCTGAATTTAGAGCAGGAATAGGATATTGAGAGATTGGTAGTGTAAAATTATTAGTAACAATGATATCTAATATATCAGGAGTTACACTGCTATTGTAGGAATAAAATGTTGGAAAAGGAGGGGCATGTATTTGCCAACTGTTTTGAATAGCAGTTTCAAGAAGCAATTTACCTTGTGGAGTTGTGTTACAACCCCATTCTGTATTTTTTGCATTTAAATCCCCGATTAATAAAATTTGATTTGTACAATTTAACATTGATTTAAGTATTGAAATTGGTATTTTATATTTTGGTGGTTTGTAGGCTGTTATCAAAGTTGTTTGACCTGAAATTAAATATATATTTATTGCTAAAAGTTCTAATTTATTAGAGGTGGGTACATAAACTTGTTGATGTTTTATTGTTCTTTTAATAATAATAGCAACACCTCCACTAGAATGTTTAGATATTCTGTCTTCCCTGTAAACTTGATAATCTGGAATATATAATTTAATACTATTATTTAGATGTGTTTCTGTGATGCATGCAATGTCAATTTTATGTACATGCAGGAAGTGTTTGAACTCTAGTATTTGTTTTTGAAGTCCATTGGCATTCCAATTTAATAACTTAAGAGAGTTAAGTTTGTGGTCCATTACTTATATAATTTGGAAGAATTTGTTGTATTAAATTTTGAATATGGGGGATTATAGCATTAATTATCTGAGTTGTTACAATAGGAATAATAGGTGTGAGATTATACCTGTTGTTTGCGGTATTGTATTGTTGTTGTAAGATGTTTTGAGATCTTCCAGAAGGTGTAGGTAAATGTGAGAAGTGATTTACACTTTGAGTATTTGGTGCAGGTGTAGAGTAGTATGTGTTGTTAAATTCTTGAGTAGTCCTGTTATTTTGTATATTATTTGTATTTCTTCTGGTTTGGATATATTTTTGATTATTAGTATTTTGATTATTTGTAGAATTTTTAGCAAAAACTGGACAACCTCTGTAATTTGCTGCATGATTTTTGAAACAGTTACAACATTTTGGAGTTGCTGTTTTTGGTTTGTTACATTTTGAACAATGGTGGTTGTCAGTACAACGAACACATCTAGGTTCCATTTTGCAGTGTGCCTGAGTATGATTGAACCTCTGGGAGTTTTTACATTGTATAGGGCTTATTTTATTTTTAAATTCAATTTTAACAATACTATTGAATAATTTATTTAATTTCATAATATCTCTTCCCTGGTCATTATCATAGAGTTCTAGTGCACAGATTTCTAATGATTCTCTATTTTTGCCAAACAGTCTATAGACAGATATTATTGGGAAATTTTTACATAACTCTGTTTTAATTTCCTCATTGGAATATGATAATGGTACATCATACATTATTGCAGAGAGTGTTTTGTTCATCGGATCTCTATATGTAAAGTATGGGATTTCCTTAGAGTCACAGTGGGTTCTATAATTTCTGTAATCTATTATATTTTTGAAGAATATTGATATATGAAAGTTTTTAACTTTTGTTTCAAAATCATTAGTGGTTATGGATTTTATTTCTGAAATAAAACTTGAGAAATTACGTAAGATGTTGGCAGTTTTGGGGATATTGATTGGAGGAATGGTAATATTTTCTAAGTTTGAAGTGTTATCACTTACGTCTTTATCTTCTAGGTCACTTGCTGCTGAAGGTTTGCTTTCAGTACTACCTATATTATGTCTGGAGTTTGATCTAGCACTATTTTCACTACACTGATCATCTGTTCTTCTTCGCTTGGGGTTGGTATAATCATTTTGACTTTTCTCCAAATTTGGAATAGGTAGAATACTATTGTCATTTTGTGGGTTATAAGGAACACTTTGCTGGAAGGAATAAATTACCTCTTGTTGTGATTTTACAATTTCCCTTAGTTCTTGAGCTTGTTGCTGAAGGATTGCGATCTGCTGTTCTAAAAAGGCGATTTTTGAATCTTGATAAGTTGAGTCCGAACCATAAACAGTATTTTGCACTTCACCAAGGTTTTCATTTAGATTTGTTTCGTTTACCACAGCCATCGCTGCAGATATTAGTTGACCTGTTGAAGGGCAACTTGTGTTGTCCTTTTTCACCAGATCTTGCTACACGAAATTAAACAAGTCGTTATTTCGTTGCGATATGCCGCAATGCGGCATTTTGGCCGTGGCCCACACCGAACTTGGTGTGGTTTTATTTTCACTTCTTAGAATCGCACTAATAAGTAATCACTGTCACTTGCTGAACGTCCGCTGATAGCGGTAGCCACGAGCGCTCGCGGGGAGGTCTTTCCTCTACGAGAGTTGAGCTCCGAATGCGAGCTCTATTCTGAGAAAAGGGCTTGTAAAGAGCGTAGCACTGTAGCATTGTTGTGTCCTTACTTGACGCAAGTGCGTTGTGCGTTGACCAGCGAATTCTCTCGCTACATATACTCCAGGCCGTGTATTAGGCCGCACTAAATTCGCAATATGGCAGCTTGAAAGATTTCCTGTCGGAATAGCCAACTTATGAAACGATGGAATATGTCATGGAATATTCCATGACATTTGAAAGGCGCGACTTTCACAGTCGTGACTTTCCTTGAAAGTCGAGAGTGCGCGTTTACACGTTGACATCTACTTCCACGACATTTTTAGTCACGTGACACCGAAGCAAAATGTATTTAAAATACGTATTTCAAGTCGAAGTATTTAAATAGATTTTAAATGTTATTCAATTTGGGCCAACAACTGGAGAATGAAAATCAATATGAATAAATGCCAATCCAAAATATGTACGTTATGTAAGCCAATAAGTCCTCCCCTTCTCATTCATAAAACTCCTATTCCTCTTCATATGTTAAATATTTAGGTCTCCATTTACACACAAAACT
Source organism: Teleogryllus occipitalis (assembly GCA_011170035.1). Lineage (NCBI taxonomy): Eukaryota > Metazoa > Arthropoda > Insecta > Orthoptera > Gryllidae > Teleogryllus > Teleogryllus occipitalis. The sequence continues at coordinate 240,890 of BLKR01001272.1, forward strand.
GAACTGGAAAATTCATATTAAAAATGTGATACAAAAAACTACTATTAAAATACACAAACTAAATTCCCTTATAATAACTAAACTCTTCATGTTAAAACTGCTAAATTAATATACACTTCAATTAATAGGCCTACTTTAACATATGCATATCCAATTTTGTCAAATGAAGCTAAATCAAAAATACAAAAAGTTAAAAATACCCAAAATAAATTCTTTAGAAAAATTCAACATACACCTTGGTTTATGCCCAATATACAAATTCATAATGAATTAAATCTCCCTACAATACATGACTGATTAAAATTTATAGTCTCAAATTTTTGAACTCTCTTCCTTCATTACATCATGCACAATGTTTTCATCTTGGTAAATCTTATCCCTTTCCTCGTGGAATTAATTCTAAATTTTCTAAAGACAAATTTCATCTTCTGTAGTTTTATTTTCTCATATTTCCAATCCAATCTTATCTTTACATTTTTTTTCTCAAATTTTACCTTAATAAATCCTTTTAAAGAGGTTACTGTTTAGTGTCCATAACAACTGTCCTTCTTTGTAAATTTCAAAGCTCTGAAAGACATATTGTTGAACAGAAAGTAATAATAAAAAATAAATAAATAATAATAATAATTTTAAAAAAATAATACTAATTTGAAACTTAAGAATTATGTTTCCATAGCCTAAAGAATCAATTTGAAACATGTGGGTTTGTTTACTTGAATAAATAGATATGGAAAAATACATTATGAGTAGATAGGAAGTGATGAGCACAGAAGGTTCTTTTACTTGTAAAATTAGAGCATAGAACATTCATTTTATTATTAAGACTATTAGATTTATTTATGAATCTGGATATACTTTATTTCAAATTTAGGTAGAAATGCCCATCGTTTCTGGGTAAACAAGGGTTGTTAACATTAATTTTCAATCTTCATCCCTGAGTCTTGTAATAATATTATTGATACACATACAATACATTCATGTCTTGATATGCCCTACACTTGAAAGACTCACTATTTCTACATAATGCAAGAATCTTACATAAAATGAAGATATATCCCATGAATTAACTTCATATGAATTTTGTAAATTTTTGACAGTGAATCGTGAATTAGTTTGGGGTATGAAGCAGCAAATATTATTTGATTGGGGAATTATTGAAAAGTATAATGCTTACACACCAAATACTATCTGGCATATTTTACTACAAAAAATAACAATTGTATCTATAATATAGCCAATGTAGAGTTTTTGTTATTATTTAATTTTGACCATCTTTACATTTCAATTCGATTTTAAAATTTTTCGTTAGGAAATCGATCTTCAAACAACTTTTCATTTACACAAAAATGAAGCCTATTTAGGTTACACAGGTAAACATATTCGTTTCGACTGAAAACAATATACTAAAACATTTTTAATTCGAAGATACGTGACATTACACGCAAATTGAAGATGAAAATTCACGAAGATTTTCCACACAAACATAAACGCTAGAAACTAATCACGATTAAGTAATGTACAAGCCACTGTTTCATGTCACCCTAACCTAAAAACAAATATTTCTCTATTCATATTCGTATGCCAATGCTATCAGGACTATGGTGTTACTAATAAAATTGTGAAATAAGTTTCCTCCGAGGCAAGTAGTTATTAACTTTACTCGCAACTTCTATTCGAGACAAGCCATAGCTATAGGTTACGCCAGTCGGCAAGTCCTAATCACTTTCGCCCAGCCCGCCCGACTTTGGACCCCGGCTCCAGCCCGTGCCCCGTGTCCTGCTCACTGAGCAGTGCTCAGGTCCTGCTTGGAGCTGGCGAAGTTGCTCCTACCGTGACTGCTTGCAGTCTGATATGCTTACAAATTCTACCGCGAGGTGTCTCTGCTATCGCAAAAGTCACACCAGAATCAAGCAGAGCTTGATAAAATGTCGCGATCATGCGACACCTAGCGGCACTACCGAGAAACACGCAAAATGTCGTGACATATTCCACCGTGAAAACGGGCCTGTAATGCTTGTGCCAGAGAGTATACTATGGCTTGTGCCATGGAGGTTTATATATTTTGTAATCTTCCATGGCTTATGCTACTACTTGTGTACAATAAAACTTACACCGTACACTTGTGATGCTTCAGTTTCCCTGTTTGAAATCTGTTCACAATAGAATGAATCACTTTTGGTAGCATCTTGGTGTAAGAAATGTTTTACACTGTAGTAGCATCTACGAGTCATCTTTCGTCTCACGATTCCAGTATTTGTTTTTATAAATATCTAGAGTCGGGTCACGTGTCGGGCAAAAATTCAATTTAAGTGGCTGCAACCGCATATATTGTCTCGTTTTACTTGCAACGGTTACGTAATATTAATGTGAGTATCTCTTTAATTTTTTATTTACCTCCTGAAAAACTCCAAATTAGGTGCGTGAGATTCGAAAGAAATACTATTACATCAATGTTTTGAAAATTATATGTAATATACGCCTACAAGTGAGTAATTTCTTATGGAAAACACTCCGCGTGTTCCTCCTAATATTCCAATAAATATTTCCTTTACCGTTTTGTCCACAGAAGCATAGATTTATGTTGAAATTTTTTTTCTAGGGGTTTTCCAAATTCGCCGCAGGTGTCACCGGAATTTAGTGTGCATTTTCAAGACTCGAAGCTCTATGATAGTCAGGGACTGATCTAGCCAGCATTTTTTTGGGGGGGGGGGGGATAATAGAATTTTAATATTAAACACTTTTGTTATATTATAATAGCGGAACCCGGCAGACGTCCTGCCCTCCATCTCCCTCTTTCTCTTTCCCTCTCCGTCTTTCTCACCACATCCCTGTCTTTATCTCAGTCTGTTTGACTCTCTCTTTGTCTGTCTGTCTTTGACTTAATGTCTCTGTATCTCACATTCTGTCACAAGTAATTGTCACAAAAAAGGACCACTTTAGCGTCCCGTTTTCCTGTCAAAAAATGCGGGATCAGGATACAAAATCAGGGACTGTCCCGGCTAATACGGGACGTCTGGTCACTTTATTATATTAGTTATCCCGCAAACAATTTTTTGCCACCCACAACCTTCCCAAATTAAAGTTTTAAAAATGGAGCTGGTAAAACTAGCACCCCCATTTTCTCAAAACGCAAAACATTGTATACCATCGAAACAAGCGAATTTTGGGCCACTTTGAGACATTCAAAATTTCAATACTCCGCCCCCACCTAAGACAAAATGTTTTTGATCTTAGCTCTACTAAATTTTGCGATTTTATCCTCTAGAAATTTTAATCAAGACAAAAATTGATAGCCGATTTATACTTTATAAAGCACATTCTATATGGGATCGTGATTGTTAAGGCATCGAAATGCGTTGTTCAACATTCTCTGGGAGAGCTGAACATTTTTATCGACGGCGTTCCTAAATAGTATCCAATGGTTCTGGCATCTGAAAATTAGTCTGTCATTATACGCTGGCGTTAGAAATTTATTTTATTTTATTATTACATTTATCTGATTTCCAGCACTAAATATTTCAAGAAAGATGGTACGCACGACCTGTCTTGGAGTCATTTTCACATTTCCTACAAATCTTTGCGTGCATGCATTCATCCACGGTGTAAGAAATATATCTATCTCACACGGTGATTCATCCTCTGGTTTCCCGCGGAAGCGCATGTTCAGAGTAAAATATTTACGTCGCCGCCAAGGAATTTCGATACATTGTTGAACGTCAATAACCACTCACTGTGACTGTGGTCGAGATGTGTGAGAATGTCTTGCGTTTCATGTGCGACGAGGTCAAACTCCGTTGGTTCCACCAACACCATCTAGGGAAGATCTTATACTCTATAATATAGGAAGTATTAGTTATAAAATATAGGAAGTGTTAGTTCGACTCCTGATTTAAACAATGCATTCTGATGGCGTCTTCACTGGAATCGGCTGTTTTTCATATAAATTGTCTACCGCGTCGGCGTGGACAGTGCTGCACCCTGCTACCACGCTGCAAAGTAGCTTGAAAATGCAATGAAGTTCGCGGGATTTTTAAGGAAAATTACAATTTTGAGCGCTCTATGTTCGATATGCATAATCTTAGCTTAATTAATTATTTTAATTCATTTTTTTATAAATAAATAAATTTATTTCTTTAAGTTTTAATTATTCCATCAAACAGGGCAATTTTTACAAGCTTAAAAACACTTTACAACGATTTAACATTAAAGATAAGCATGCATACAGAGTTCAAGATGATACATTTATTATAAAAACAAAAAGGTGGAACTAAAATTTTGTTTCAAACTTCTAAATTACTATTTAAACTTGCAATCTACTGAGCTGATGTTCAAAAGCATTAATGTATTATTCATACCTATCAGAATCAGAAAATACGATAGCACATTAAATTAATTTTCGCCATGTTTCTTTCTTTGCGAAATATCGTGAAGCAGATTCCGAATATCATCAGATTTATCTTTACTCCAAAACTACCCAACGTATAAATTTCAAACTTACGATGAGAGTTTTCAACAATTTAATATTACATGAATTATTCATACAGAGAGAATGATGCAATATTTAATATCGTAACTAGAGGTGCTACAAGAGCACATATTTTCTCGCATTATTGGGCACGGTTACGTAGTATTTTAATATTGCATTTTCTACCGTACCAACACTTGAGCCATCACTTGAAAAAGTTCACACAATTTCAGTTGAAGCTTCTGCGGTGCATATCTGCAAATACTTCGATAGTGAGGAACAACATTTCTTACTTTTATAAAATAAACGAACAAGAATAAATCTCAACTGTATTTGCTGCAGCATTGAGACAATTTATATATATATATATATATATATATATATATATATATATATATATATATATATATATAGTTACATAACTCCTAAACGAAGCGTTCTAGGACCTTAATAACCAAATATTGAGGCCAATGAAACGTTTTCCTACTGTAATCTACAGCACGAGATCTTCTTGAACATTCTATTACATTTTTGCTGGTTCGACGCTTCTCAATTCTAACCCCACATGTTGAGAATCTGTAGAATCAGCAACTGTATGTGAAATTAAACTAATTAAATGAGAACAGACACAGGTGTATTGTATTGTTATACAGTACATTACAAGGACACGTGGAACAAGTGAGGGAGGATAAGAGGGTCTTGGAGAAAAAGACATATTACAGGCTTAATGTGGAAATGAAAAAAATTGAGGGTGAGGTTTAAACATGCGAGAGGCCTCGCACGGGTACGCTAGTCTTATGTATATTTTCGATATTGTCTGTATACATAACCTTACCGACTAAAACAAAGTTGAATGTGCCATTTTATTGAAAGTGGAGACATTATAACATCAAGGTTTAAAAAAATAAAACCCCATATCTTTACATTCACGTCGATCAACATTGAGAAAAAATTCTAAGAATTTCAAACATTCGTATCGCGGCATTGCATTGTAGTTAACTGACAGCTCGTGATATAAAGCACGGGAAATTCGAATGTGCAATTTCGAAAATAAGTCACTTATCAATATTGTACTTTTGCAATTTTCTAAAACACAAAGTTCGCTTAAAATGGGATAAGCACAATATTCTTTACCATTCTTTGCCATATAGAAGGAAAAAATAAAGAAAAAAATGGAGCCGTTTTGAGAAAATGGTGGTTTAAAATTGTTTAAAAATTGGTAATGTTTCTCGCAAAATTACGCAAAAACTAATCATCCTTTCAAAAAATTGACCATGACTTTATGTCAAGATCTGTTTCTGACGAATAGATTTCATTCAGGAAAATATCCCTATCTTCAATATTGTAGTTGACGGAAGAAGCCAAAGAAATATCGAATTTTTAAAATTTGCGAAAATTCAGAGTTCAACGAAAATCTATGTTCTTTCTTTAAGGATATTTTGATCTATCCGAGAAATAATGTAAAAAAAACAACAAAACATTTGGAGCCATTTTTCAGAAAATTTTCGTAATGTTCGCATTTCAAGTAAAGTGTCCCCAAGAATTCAAATATATATATAATATGTAAAAAAATAGGAAATATACGAAATAAAAATTCGTTATAAAATTTAAAATTCCATTCTTCAAGCGTTTTCCGAGCAGAGTACGTTGCCGATCAGATCTTAACATGGATTCAGAGAGGGTGAAAGAAAGTTCTATAACTTCAGAAGCAATTACTCTCTAGTTTCATCCGTAATATATAATACTTTCGTTATATTCAATTTTGTCTACGAGGAGCCGGCGCTCAAGTGAATACTACCGGTTAGTCTGTGATAGAAAGAGGGGGGTAAAGGGAGCATACACCCTCCCCCCAACTCCAGAAAAGTGATAAGAGAAAGATCTGATTTTTTTTATCCAGTTACGCATGGGGTCTATGAAACACGTGTCAGCACGTGGTTGAAGTTCCTTCTACTTCACACACACTACATCCGCTCATCCTTGATCCCGACTTCGCGGTTTCCAAGAAACAGATGGGGGGAGGAGGCAAGATTGACAATTAATAGCGATGTTCCGGCGTTAATACAAGCGCATTGCGTGGTTTTATAAGTATTTCAGTTACAAAGTTAGTTCTAATGTAACATATATTTCGAACATCGCATGTGAAGTGCTCATATTCGACCTATAAATATATTAAAATGTCAGGAAATATGTGACAATAGATAAAAGATGTAAAAATATGTAATTTTACCAAAATATTTCAAATATGTAAAATTAAAAATGTATCGCACGATATGCACTCGGTGACCGTTAAAAGTCCGAGCAAACATTTTAACGGTCGTCGAGTGCACAAACTACACATATACAAGTATCTCGTGCGATCTCTAATACAACGCACAATTTCCTTTGTTATTAAGTACAGCCTTTTGGGTGTTGCCAGGTAGGGGTTTTCCCCATAAAATTAGTTTTTTAGGATGTTTTGGGGGGCAAATTTATTTGGGGTTTTGTTGAGTTTTTTTAAATGTTGAATTAAAAATAATCTTTGTGTCACAAAACCCAAAAATCGTTTCCTATGATTATTGCAAGTATATTTATTCAAATAGAGATGTAGAGATCCAAATAGGGACTTGGTTGACGCCATCCTACGAGACGGACGCATCTGGTTGTGCTCTTGAAGCTTTGTGATTTATCTATTATTTTTAGCGATTGTACTGTAGTTGGTGTGTTTAAGTGCGTTCATTACTTGTTGCAGATAAGCTGAAAATATACTGTAATTTTGACTGTTTTTTTCTTCGAACCAACAGATTACGAATTTTAAACGGATATTGAATCCTTAACTAACTTCAGATTTACATACATACGTACATTTATTTGAACTGCAATTGGGTATGACCCGGTGGCAGTTAAATAACAATAATTACAATAATAATAACAGTAATAATAATAAAGGAGTACTAGCCTTTGTTACGAGTTGGTGATATGTGTTAAAGCCTATAAACAGTTTTACTTTCGATATGTCACTGTGCTAATTTAATTACTGAAAGATTTATTGTTTTTATATATCCAACTGGTAGCAAAGGTGCAGCACATCCCTCAGGATGGATTACTGGAGATGTTTTTCTGGAAGTTCTTGCACATTTTGTGAAACATGAGCGGCCTTGTAAAGAAGGCCAAAACTTATTAACATGGACAATCATGAGAGTCACCTATCCATTAGAGCCATTACATATGCCACGGAAAATGGTATCATTCTTTTAACAATACCTCTACATACTAGCCATAAGCTCCAGCCCCTCGATGTGGCAGTTTATGTTCAAATGTATTCAAATGTTTTTACAACAAAGCTGTGATAGGTGACTTCTCAATCATCCGGGTCAAACGATTCGCATATACGATGTGGCAGGTTTAGCTGGTGAAGCTTTCCCATCTGCTTTGACACCTAGTAATATGAAAGGCTTCAAAGCTACTGGTGTAATGCCTTTCAATGAAGAAGTATTTTCTGAAACAGATTTTCTCTGTTCATCTGTGACTGATCGTCCTTTAGACCACTCTCAAAATGTTTCATCTCCTGATAGTAATGGCTCTTCCACTGTTATTTCCTCTGCATCTGTTGATAGTCCAGTTCCTTCCACTTCGTCCACTCCTGAGCCAGTTCTTTCAATTTCTTGCATTGCTCCTGCCATAAGTCCTTCTTGTGATGACCAAATTCCACATGTATCTCCATGTTCAGTCTCTCCGATAATCATAAAGCCATTTCCTCAATGTGGATCACGAAAGAGAGATGGTAGGAGCCGGAAGAAAGGAAGATAACTTATTCTGACTAGTTCACCTGTCAAAGCCCGCTTGAAAGAAGAGGCGTGTGACAGGAAACAAAAGAAAAAGAAGACAGCACGCACAAAACTGGAACTACCACACCATCATCATCAGATGAGAGTGAAATTATCCTAAGAGAGGATTCTAATTCTCCTTGGAATGAAGATAGTGACATTTCACCAGAAAGCAGAGTTGGAGACTTTGTTATTGTGGAACTCCACGGTGTCAAGAAAAACACGGGAGGCAAATTCGTGGCTATTGTAAAGAAGTCACTTTTAAAGGGTGTTGAAGTTACATTTTACAATATAAAAATGCCTTCTGAGAGGTTTTTTTGAAACAAATATAAGTGCTTTTGTTGCATCAGAAGATATTCTTAGGAAGCTTCCATGTCCTCTGAAAGATGGCTGGAAGAGATTTAAAGATATGATTTATTTTAATGTGAATTTGGAAGAATAATATCTTCATTAAGCTGTTTTTCAATTTATATATTTATAACAATTGTCTATTTATATTAAACGGTTACGGCAATATGTAGAATAACTTTTTTTCATTAAAACAATCTATCAAAAATCAATGTTGTGTTCACAACTTATTATAGTTTTCGGTTCACTTAATGTTACCAGTTCGATTAACAGGTCCATTTGCCAATATGTCAAACATTACATATTTGGCAATTTGGCAAGTACAATCACATTGTTTGTTCTTACAATTTGAGGAGAAAGCCTCACTGAAATATCATGTGAAATTTCATGGGTATAGGTCAAGTAAATAACATTTTAGAACTAGTTAAAAAAGTGGACCAGTTAACCTCACTCTCCCCTACAGTCTAATGGTTGTGTTAAACAGTTGCAGCTTACGTAGACGAAAATCTACGTAATCAAATTGCCAAATTTCGTAAGTACTAAGTTCAATAGATTTTGTAGATAGCATACCTTCTCGTTCTAGTACTTAATCTTACTTTTTAATTTATCGAATACACATCAATCTTACAGTTTTAAATATTAAGCTAGGTGCTTGTTGCTCTTATCGAGTTTTCTTGTGTTTATTCACATTTTAATCACGTATATTAAAACGCATTCGTGATTTGGCACTGCTCGTTCTACTCTTTTTACTCTCTACACTCTCAAAGCCGACCTTCTGAAAGCCTTCACACACATGAACAATAATTTAGATCAACATATCCGAAGGGTGGAAGAGGTCGTTCTCTACACAGACGGTTGGGAACAATTCGGCAACACCGCGAAGAAAAGTAACTAATTTTAACAGTGATATTTAATGTATTTTTTACCATTTTGACTGTATAATTCTAAACAACCTCTAACAAGTATTGTACTGCAGCTTCCGGGCCAATGACCCACATCTCGATCAGGTTTTTCGTGCAGTTTCCCTAATCCTTTGAGCAAATGTTGAGATGGCCCCTTCTTTTGCATCTGGAGATAAATGTACCTTCATTATCTGTGCACGTCTTCTATAATTCAGTGGGAAATATAGTTATTCTAATTATCGTCCTTCATGTCGCGGCAGGAAGTACTATTCCTTGACGGACATGATGAGGGATAAGAGCCCAAATTTATTGATTTATCCTTGAAAATAGATTTTATTGCATCGGAGCATATCTTTTTTAACAATCCTTGCAAAAACCCTCGTTTTCTTTCTGTATTCAAAATTCAAATAGTATGTCTTAGGGTAGGGATAACATAATTTTGAAAACGAGCACAGAATTCACTTCTCACCGTAGCACTTCTCACACAGTTTTTAACTGTTCTTGACGTAAAATAAATAAGTAAATAAATAAATAAAAATAATCGCAGTAAAAATATTCTTAGGCGTGCAAGTTGGAGGGTTAATTGTCACAATCAAAGATTGGTGCAAGAGGGCTATATATTTGATGTAAAGGAAGTAATCACACCAATAAACAAGCAATAGAAACAAGGATTTCGTCCGTTGGAAATATTTTACAGAGAGATATTGTTACGTCGCAGACTTGAGCTCTCTCGTTCTTTTATGAGAGACGGTCCTGCCTGACGACCGGAAACCGATTACCGTGGTGCCATGTCCTCGATGAGCAATTGTAGCGAGTGAATGGTTATTTGGATTCATCATCTATTTTCCTCTAAAGAAACGCTGATGAAACTATCAATGCTCTGTACTAAAAACCATGCTATCCTTGTACATAATATACAAAGAAATGTACTCATATTATGAGATCCTGTCGCCTTAATTCATGTCGACGCTACAGAATCATTTTCTCTTTCAGTAATTACAATGTATGAGCCAAAGATGCCTCTGCGTAACACGAACACCATGTGAAACTCCTTAAAACAAAACTTGTACAGTGTGTACATATATGTGCATTATTATGTTAATGTGTACATATTTGTATATATTATAGGTGTTTACTGTAAAATATAAACGTCGTATACTCGTGCACTTAATAATATTATTACCATTTTTTAAATTTCTATATCTCCTCGTATATTTTATACATGAAATAATCGACATTTGATTTTTTTTTCGTTTTGGTGGATTTCACATTGCCATCGAGTGAGAAATAACAAAACTGCATATAATTAATGTTTAATGTACTTCAACACCTCTATCGTCGTTTCATACACCTGCAGGAGAGTAACATCCTGCCAAGTCCCTCCGATAAAAAAGAGAGATTACCTCAGCGAACGTGAAGATTTTCAGAAGTTCGAGAGAAAAGATTGGAGGCGACATCAACCGTTTCGCATGATTGCCGCCACCACACCGCCCCCGCTCCCACTTCAGCCATCGTCTCGTTCTTCCACGAATTTCCATTTTGGAAAACGAGAGCGGCTACGTCCTAAACACTGGCGGCTATTGTTTGCTCTTTTGTCCCGCCCAAATCAGCCTCTTTTCCCCGAGGTGATCTATCAATAGCTCATTTGATTAGAGCGTCCGTGAAGAGGCGGCGCCACGCATTCTCCCAATTTTCGGGCCCATTCACGCCATTGTGGCGCGACACAATGCAGAACCCACTTGTCATGGCGCGGGGACAGAGGCGCGAGATCTCTTACTCAGGGCGAGCGGGCAACAAGAAAACTCCGTGGAGTCCGTTGCTGGAGGGGGGGAACGGAGGTGGAGAGGAGGCAGTGACACTACGAAAGTGAAACGGTGTTGGAAATGCAGGTAGGCAAAGGCGAAGGGAAGGGCGACAGTGAGGCCGGTAGGACATGTTGGAGGTAGCGGCATGGGATAGGGCATGTTAGGGGCGGAGTTGGGGGCAATGTCGGATTCGAAAGTGGCGTCGAGGGCGGCGACGTGGGCGGCGTCGGGGGCGGCGTCGGGGGCATGGGCGGCGGTTGCGGGGGTCGGGGGCGGTGTCGGAGGCTGCGTCAGGGAAAACCTCGGGCCCTTTTTGGGGACAGTGTGGGAGGTGGAAAACAGATTAAAAGACATTTTTCGAAAGGGGAGAGAATGTATACGCAGCAAGAAAGCGTGCATGTGAGGAACGTCCACCGTTGAAGAAGAGATGTGGTGAGGAATCGCGGGCGGATAAGCGTTGACGATAAGGAAGCGTTAGTGATGAGGTAAATCGTGGTTGGGGAAGCGTTGGCAGGGATGAGTTGGGTAAGTGGTCGAGAGGGAGCGTGCGATGAACAAGGGGTGTAGAGAAATTGTGGACAAGGAGGAGCGTATGCCGGGGAAGAGAATTTGGTGAAATGTGGAAGAGAGGAAATTTGGGCGAGAAGAGTGGGCGAGGACGAGATAGATGGGCGTTGGGAAAGCGTGGGCGTAGGGTGCTGCTGGTTTGGGGAGATTCCAGAGAAGTTGCGAGTGTAGAAGCTTCGAGGGAGACAGTGTACAATTATGCCGCAGAGGAGGGTTCGTCAGAATGCAGAGGAATGCAGATGGCAGATGACACTTCCACGGCGAAGAAGCAGAAACGCCAGCGGCAAAGCGAGGAAGGGGCAGTGCCTGGGGTCGCTTTCACGCTCGTTCAAAGGGATGAAACCGGCGCGAGGCAACGATGGGAGAGATTGCGACTTGACTGCCAACATCGATGCCCTCATCTCCGAGAAAGAAACGGTTTTTTTGGCCCGAGCGGGAAACGTGAATTTGTATAATCATTTGCTAAATTTTAAATCGTCAGTTAACTATTTATTTTCTCGCTACCGCCTACGCTGTGAAGAAAAGGTTTTGCAATGCTGTGCGAAAAAGCGGCGAATTTTCGGCAGAGCAACTCCTGTTGTTGGGCTCTGATAATGAAAAAGTTGATAAATTGATAAAGTTGCTAAATTTAGAAAAAAAATCCTCGAACACTTGGTGTAGCCAGAATCCATGTTTTGTGGGTCCTTGATACCGAAAAATCGATTGAGGGCAAATCGTGTGACCGTCCGTCTGCGAACGGCTAAACTGTTCATCCGATTTTCTCCTAACTGACATTCCCTTTCGAACTGGTGAATGTTAGGGACCCTTGAATTTGAAACCGAAATTTTAATTTTTGGGGTACTTTACAAGAAACCCCAGAGACTCTTTCAAAATTAAAAAAATAAATGCCTTCAACGTTTTTGATTGAACTTTGTTAATGGATAGTGTGGAGGACGTATAAGAGAATGGTGCAGATCTCATATTCGTTGAAAACCCTGATTTTTCAAAAATTGCAAAAGTTCAAAAGTTTTTCGGCGTCTTCCTACAACAACGATTATAAAGATAGAGGTGTTTTCCTTAACGAAATATGTTCCTTCAAGATAATTTTGAAATAAAGTAATGTACAATTTTTTGAACATTTGAATACTTTTCGCGTAATTTTGCATGAAGTATCGGCAATTTTTAATTGTTTAAATAATTTCATTTTCAAAAACAGCACTAACAATTTTGATTATATTTTGACCTTGGGTCGCGTACAGAACGCTTAAGAGAATGATGCAGATCTATGTTCGTGAAATATTCTGATTTTTGAAAATTTCAATACTTTTTTCAGCGTCATCCTTTAATTAAAATTATGGAGAGAAACGTCTTTTATTAATGGAGTGCGTTCATCAAAACCAGATCTAAAAATAATGTCAGGTTCAAATTTTCGAAAATATGAGTATTTTTGTCGAAATTTTGTGTCAAACAAAGGCAAGGTTTATTTTTTTCAACTATCTTTTCTTAAAAATGGCACAAACGTTATTGATTAATTTTGAACCTAAGATAGCGTAAACGGCGCTTCAGACAATGGTGCAGGTCTCATGTTAAAATGCTGGATTTTTCGAAAATTTTAAAAATTAAAAAAATTCGGGGTTTCGTACAACTACAATTGTGAAGATAAAATTTTCTTAATGAAATGTGTTCACCAAAACCAGATCTTCAAATAAGGTCATGTTGCATTTTTTGAAAATATAAGAATTATTTCTGTAATTTGGCGTCAAACATGACTTTCCTCACCGAATTTCCTGCGCTTCGTGAACGTAATATTAGAGGCAGTTGGATGTACGCTACGTACGTTAGAATTTGTGTTTTATTACCCATGTCTTTGTTCGTTTCTTACATCCAAGTTTTTGTTATATGTTTACAGATTAATATTTCAGAAATTATTTAAAACATTTGTAATAAAAATTGCTAGCCTTCAGAGAATATTAGATTGGAATTTAACAATGGCATTCCGCGCAGCGATATAGCCATAAATTTCTGTGAATTACGCCTCATTGTTGAGACATGATTTAGCTATATGAAAATCAGTTAGAATTAACAAATTTGTATTGATATTTGCTTGAAAATAATTAGTTTTTGCAATGTTCTACGATTTGTATTGCGTTTTACAAAAAATGAGATGTGTTGATTATTGTGATGTGATGATCGTAGAGAATTTGTGATTTTACAAAATTATCAATATTAATTATTAAAATGTCCATTCGCCTTCAATGTGGGTACATTCACAATTCTTATTGTAATCATCTCGCGTGTTTGCTCATGCTGAGAACGACACAAGCAATAGATATGCATGATTGTTATCATTTCTTGCTCAGTTTCTTACACGATAATTAAGGCCGATAGAATTCTCCCTCAGAGAGCAGCTGAATTCGACGGAGCAATCTGGCCACTATCGAAAATCCGCTCCCGGCGGTTCTCGAACCCTGGGACATCTCGGTCAGAGTCACTTCAGAATCAGCAGCAATCCTGGTTCTGAGATAAACTCAGACGGTGAAGAATAGACGAAGGTCTGTTGTAATAAAGGAAATTTAAAACAAGTATTCACGTCTCGTTATTGAGAACGCATAATTATAATTTTTAACTTTTACTTTGCATTATTTTACTCGAGTAGGCCTTAGCCTGTAAAGAGCTGTTTTGCCAAAGTACATACTTTACTTACTTAACTTTTACAAATCTGTTTAAATTGAATAATTATTCAATTTATGCTCTATGATTAATTTCATGCATTATCAGAGAATGCAAACATTTCATACGAAATGATAAATAAAAACAATCGGTGGGGTCGAGGAACAGCTGTGAGAATCTTTGAAATAAAGATTTTTTTCCAAATACTACCTAAAGAAATATCCACGACGTTTCTTTTAATTAAGCTTATACAACAATATAATTAAATATTATATATTACACAGCATTAATTCTTTTCTCACAAGTTGAGCGTAGAGTAGTTTCTTCCAATGTTCTGTGAAAAGTTTCTGTATTGTCTTTCATGTAAGTAAGGTTCAAAACCAAGGCGAGAATCTTGTAAGAGACGTAATTTTTAATGATGTTGAAACATTAATTAATAATTTCCCTTTTTATGCTGCGTTAGTATGTAGCATCATCCTTGATATATGCCTCCGGTGCTTACATTATAGTATGATATGATCTCTCCAATATCTTCCTTGCGGCATGACACTGCTCGTGCAGTACGTGATATTGTACAAGTGTACATAACCCTTCTTTTTCCTTTTTGGCTAATCTCTCTCTTGTGTGGGAAGTGAACCGTACGGATGACCAAAAAGCGTCCGTTTGAATTAACGTAATATCTAATGAAAAATCGTGCATAAAATCGACAATGAGCCCCAGAGAATTGCTTTTGGGACGCTCTAAAGTCGCGGCCATGGTCCCACAACGATTTGTATGGTGCGATTCGCCACAGAAAAATCGGCGAGACCTGCGATCAGGGGTGTACATGAGGTCTAATTGCGCGCATTAAACCAAGTAAAGTTGTATGCACGTTCACTTTTATACTTGACGAAGTCGTGATAGTGCCATCTTTGTTGTGGATCAACGATTGGAGGTTGCAAGACTATTATCAGAAAACGCCCTGCATATAAAAATTACACACATAGAAATTGCGTTCATAAAAGCTACTTCTTTTGCGTCTGTGTAAATAATAATGTGATAACTAGGAGGCGGATTTTGAGGACCTAAACACCGCCAAAAATGATCAATAAAATGCTCTTAAAATATTTTTAAAATGCTCTAAAACAAAAAGAAGTAAAATTTGTAACCAAAACTAGTTCGGATGAACAACTCAAGCTGTTAGATAAATTACTGATGTAATCGAGGCTTCTCTTATTCGTTCAAGTGAACGCAGCTTTCAAACGTTTGGTTTGGACTGTTTATTTTTTTTGTTTTTTTTTTTGTTATTTAAGGTCGCATCAACAGCTAGGTCATTAGCGACCACTATAGATAGAACTGTAGGGTAAACTGTAGGAAGAACACGTATGGATAACACAGACACACACAAACATCCATGCCCGAGGCGGGATTCGAACCCGCGACCCTTCGGTCCGAGATCACTACGACACTACTGCCTTAGCGATCTCGGCCACCGGGCCGGCGGTTTGGACTGTTGTTTACTACAAAATCTCTGTCTATAGTTATCCCGAAATCAGCTGAACCGCCAATGATAGTCGTCAAGGAACCTTAGATTACATACTCACAATGGCTTACATTACAACTTTCAGGAGAAGAAATCGAATAGGCTACCAGATACTTAGGAATTCTGTGCAGAACATTTGTTGCAAGTATGTATTATTTAAAGCAAGTACCCTGAAAATGATATTAAAATCTATAAAATCGGTGAAAATGCATTAAAAATGACTGAAAAAGGTAAAAAAATGACTTATTAGGCGAAATCGACGAAAAATGCAAAAAAAAAAAAATGACATGAAAATGACCCATTTCCTTTTGTCATAAAATAAAACTAATTTCTATACTAAACAATATTTTCCTAAAGTGAAAAGAAAAAAATGACATTACATTGAAATCTGCCCCCTAGTGATAACCAATGTAAATAAGCCAATTTAAATAAACGCACAAGATATGAAAATGCGATTTGTCCAAGGGGTTATGGGGCGAGGCTAAAGAGGCCAGAGGTAAAGTACCCCTCAAAATTAAAATATCCATTTCAAAGTCAAGGGGACGCGAAACCAGCCATATCGATTGAGTAATATCAATTTTGACGAAAATCGACTGAACGGTTTATCTTCTAGCGTTGTTGACAGACAGACAGACGTTTTGCCGACATACGATTTTTCATTCGATCAAGACATGGATTGTGTCTACACCACGCATTAGACGATTTCCCCCCTAAATTTAGCAGCTGGATTTATCAACTTTTTCGTTGCCAGGGCCTTGTAATAAGAGTTTTTCTGCCGAAAATTCGCCATATTATTTCTAATTTCGTAATTTATAATTTTCATTATAAATTATAAGTTTATGAATAATGTTCTAGTGTAGTAATCGGCTGATTTTGTCTCAGAGACGGCGTTACCGCTGTCTCTGAAGTGAAACCGGGAGAGATGGCTCAGGACATCAACTGATGTCACTGCAGTCCCTCTGATTGGGAGGTCCTAGGTTCAAATCCTGACGCCGACAGGATTTTCGACACAGCTTTTCAGCTAGGTCGAATTCAATCGCTGTCTGGAGGACAAGTGTAGCAGCCGGCTGCTTTGATTGGTAGTTTTCCGTGGTTTCGCCGGTCAACTCCAGGCGAATGCCAGAGCAGTACCCTAACAAACGGGCCACAGACCGCGCGCCATATTTTCTTTCTCTTCCTTGTTCTATCCTCACCACTTACACACACACACACATACACACACACACATACACACACACACACATACACTAACATGCACTACACTACACTACCACACATGTCGGGGGACCGGCCGGGGACTTAGAATTTTCTCGACCGGGGCGGTGATCCGCTTGTGGGAGATACCTGGTTGAGGAAAACCTCGCATGTCCATGGTAGGTTGGCGCCGGATCCGGCCATCCAGTGAGGGGAAGATTACCGCCACCGCCCGCTGAAAAACAAGCACTACACTTACGGGACTAATGACGTCATTAGTTGACGCGCTCGGAATTACAATCAATCAATCTGAAGCGAATCTGACCGGATGGTCCTAGCGTTCGAGCCCCGACGGTAGCGGATTTTGACTAGCTCTACAGCTAGGAGGATTGAGCTGCTGTCGGAGGAGAATTCTAGCGGCCGACTGTTCTATGTGGTAGATTTCCATGGTTTCTCCGATCAGTTCCAGGCGAATGCTGGAGCAGTATGTTAACAAACGGGCCAGGAAAAAAAATTGGCTCTTTGGAAAATGAAAATAAATCGAAAGTAGTCTTTCTTTTGTCTAGAAACGTTATTCAATTTAAGAAGCGATGGTTGTATTTTATACAAACGTGGTGCGAGGAGAAGGGTACAACATTGCGACTCTCCTAGCATTGCAACCACTATGATTCACGGAGCGCAAAACACGCCTAGCCCAGCCGAAGTAAAAAAATGTACACTGCCAAACACCAGTAGTCTAGAAAAAATTCGCTCAATATCAATACATTTTTGCTATCGTATTTAGAATACAGTCTACTCCGATCTACTGTGAATCATGGGCCATGATCAGACCGCCAAGACCGCTGCAAGAGCGCGTCAGGCGGCCTCCACCTGAACTACTTCGGCCCAACCTCCCGCTATAATTGAGCGCTCTCTGACATAACAGCGAAGTTTAATCAAAATTAAATATATGTGAGGAAGAAATAAACTGCTAATTACGGAAAGAATCAAGACAATTTATTAAATTGGACAGCTACAGGTGATTCATAATGAACGTGGAATGTAAAACGGGGAACTGGCTAATAAGGGAGGGAAATATGCAGAAGAAAGAGGGAGAGACTTCAACGAAGTCAGGGCCTCCGTCTTTCCCACCGCCCCCGCCTCATCCTCCACGCACTTCGTGGAGCTCAGTTCGTTAACTGCGCGTGTCAAGTCATGTGGCTGGATGCACGCTTTGCCTCGGATGAAACCGACACTCGTTTAAGATATTTTCGCATCGCAAAATACGTTAGTAGTGATTGATTGATTTTTTTGTTTCCGGGCTTTGTTCAACGGCTTTTTCCGTAAGTGTAGTGCATGTTTTTTCTCGGGAGATGGCGAACTTACCCCGGATGGCGAGATCCGGCGCCGACCTACCGTCGGCTAGTGGGGTATCCCCCTAACCAGCGGGGCACCGCCCCAACCGGGACAAGCTCTAAGCTCCCGACCGGTCTACTGGAATATGTGGTAGTGTAGTGCATGTTAGTGTAAGTGCGTGTGTGTAAGGGGAGAGGATAGGATGAGGAAGAGGAAGGAAAGATCGCGCGCAGTTCGTGGCCTGTTTAGTAGGGTACTGCTCCGGCATTCGCCTGGTGGTAATCGGAGAAACCACGGAAAACTACCCATCAGAGTAACCGGCCGCTAGAATTCTCCTCCACAAAGCGACTGCATTAGACGCAGCTGAGAAGATAGTGTCGAAAATCCTACCGCCGTCAGGACTCGAACCTAGAACCTTCCAATCAGAGGCGCTGCTGTTGACATCAGTTGATGCACTGAGCTACCGCTCCCGGTATACGTTAGTAGTGGTTTCAATACTTGTCTTCATTTGCATTTCATTTGTCTTTCTGTAGAATGATAATAGATTCGCGTTGGAGGATTGTGTGGGGTTGTTGTTAAGCTTGGTGACCCGGATACGTGTGCCGGTGAAAACGGCGTTTGTTTACAATTACTTCAGTTCAATAAACAGAGGGTACATGAAGCAAAAACGTGATTGAGGTACGGTAATACTATATAATACTATGATCGGTTCGTAAACGTAGTTACTCAAGTGTCAAGAGATTATCTGACAATCATTTGCAATACTAGTGGCAATCTTCTTACAATGTACTAAGTCTGAATGATAGAATCGAACCTTACCGATCATTTTCCAAAAAAATGTGATCATCACTTAGCGACTGACATACATGAAGAGCTGATTCAATTCAATTCTAATTTCCTTTATTTTTAAATTCATTTTCAATCTCCTAAGACTCAGGAATTAAAAAATTAGTAATCTAAAATGATGCGACAAAGTAGTCCTTTCCTTAAATTAGGAAGCTGAAAGCCCTTAGACTTGAAGTAAATTTCTAAGGGTATTAAGAAAACAAATCTTAAATGCGAAATATTGAAAAATAGGAATTTGTATCACTGTTTTATTTGTTGAGTTGAGAGCTTGAGTGTGAGTAAAAAAATTATTAAGTGCATTTCCTGAGGGCTACATTGAATTCAATTCAGTGGTGAGGTCATGTTAATCCTGAATTTTCTTGAATCTTTTTAAAAGCTTCTTGAAAACCTTTATATTTTGAATCAAAGAAATGTTATTAAATGTAAATGTCCGTTATAGGTTTCTCAGTGCAAGCCATTTTATTCCTTCGATTTTCAGTTTGAAAATTATTCCTGGAGTATTTTCACCGGACATTTCTTATTGGTAATCATATTCTGCGTATGATTAAAATATTCAATCATGCCAAATCATGGAAAATAGCGGCGATGAATGATCTTCCGACTATGAACACTTGGAATTCTTTAGAATGCACACTCAACTTACTTAGACTCAATCCCGGGATCCGTCAGGTATTCTAAAACAAGAACGTAGGAAATGAAAAGTAGAGGTGCTACTGCACATACAGCCCGATATTTATTACGTCTATGCAATATTGTAATACTACTTGAATATGCAAAATTGTAACCAATGAACAAATTTCGCTGCACACTAAGATTCAAACTCAGATTCTTAGGCCAGATCAATCGAGGAAAATCTATCTCCAATTTCGTAGTAGTAGGACTAAGCCGAAAAAATTTCAAACTTTTAAAATTTTCAAAAATTCAGAGTTAACGGTGAAAAACGGACCTATGCCATGTTTGTAAATGTATTTTACTCTATTATTTAAAAAAATTTGGAGCCATTTTTGAGAAAATTTTGAAAACGTCTCTGGGTCTTCATGTAAAGTTCCCCCAAATTTTCAAAAATGTTTTTCAACTTGGTAGCGCTTCGAGTCGAGTCAGATCCTGTATTTCTATTGAAATCTCGAAATTGATTTTCCGCAGCATTACAAAACTTTCTCCATGCTACGTATATTACTCCGTATAGACGTACTACATATACGATTAAGTAAAACAACTTTTTCGGTATTAGGGGATTCCAAAACGCAATTTCAGGTAAGATCTTCAAATCGACTTTCTTCACACATTACGTAAATTTCTCTTATATTACGTATAATACTCTGTATGTGCGTACGTATACGAGAATATTTAACCAGTGATGCTACAACAAAGTGAGTCATTTCACGACAAATCGCACAAAAAAGACTAAAATTTGACCTTCATATTTTTAATTATTTTCTATTTTGTTCTATTTATTATATGGATCAAATAAGTTAACACATGAATTTTTATTGCTTTCTAACTTCATTATTTTCGGAGATATTGCATAATGAAATTTGCTAAAAATGAGGCGTGACTTAAAATTTTTACATATTTGAATACACCAATTATTGAAATTACGTTCAAAATTCATTCGAAACATTAAAAAATGTTTCATTTTTGAGATTTTGCAAAATATTTAATTTCTAAAATCTTCAATTTTTTCACTTCACGAATGTATTTGGTTATTAAATGGTGGATTCTTGACTCATGTTTTGACTGACATTTTCAAATTTTCTAGTGCCTCACAACACACTTCATACATGTGTGCACGCTTACCTTAGAATTCCTGAACTTACGTCACAATGCATAGTTCTAATACCTAACTGAATTTACTTTCAGGTCTGGACAAAATTCCATTTTCTTCAGCCAACTTCTTGACTACTTTCATTATGTGTTCGGTTGCTGCGAAGTGTTGTTTAATTTTATTGAACGTCCAAGTATTAAAATATTGTCAAAATTTGCATTTTCAACGTTTTATCATCTGTTGAGTGAAAGAAATCGATAAGTTTCTTAATAATATCTATATTGTCTGATCTTTCAATGGACGTCGAAGGATCTTCAGTGTGAAAAAAAATTATCTGTGATAGCACTTTGCACTTTCTGAATTTTCTCATAGGGATATCGTTTTTGTTGTAATTTTCTTCTCTTGACGGAGGTTATGTGTTCTCCTATTGCAATTAAATTCTTGTTAATCTCTCTACATTCATTTCGCAGAAACTAGACAAACTATCTGAAGAGTTTAAATTGTCATTTCCTTGATTTCCACTGTTTTCATTATATTTACTGGACGTTCTGTTATTTTCATTAATGCCACTGATGACGGGAGCCACTGATCCCCTTTCACTAACAAAAAGCCTTTTTGGAAGCCGAGTACCTTTTTTCACATGAACCACAAATTCGCCCATCTAATGACTCTTCCAAATCATGTTTCGTTAGTAAATCCTGGTTTATGCGTTTTGGAGAAAATCGTGATAAGAAATGTTAAATGGATTGAAACATCTGTCGAATCTCATACGCTAACCGCTACTCATGTTGTACAGTGTACACACGATTTTCACAGAACAAACTCTAGCACTATATATATATATATATATACATATATATATATATATATATATATATATATATATATATATATTGAAAATTTCGAGAATTCAACGAAAATGAGACCTGTGTCATGTTTATAAGCATACTTTGTTGTATCTGAGAAAACATGTAAAAAAGGAAACTGGAGCCCTTTTTGAGATCATTTTAAAAACACCTTTGTATCATGTAAAGTACCCACCAAAACCAAAATATACACTTCAAAATTAACAGCCTGCGACACCAGCCAGATTGATTTGAAATATGAATGTTGTGGAAAAATTGGGGACGGTTTAGCCGCTAGTAACGTTCACAGAAGGACGGACTGACTGATGTTTTGCCATAAACCAATTTTTTTTATCAAGAAGCCACATAAACGTGGATTGTGACTACACACCGTGTTAGAGGAAATGAGTCTCGCCTCGTAAAATAAGACATTAGCTAATTTACTTCATGAAAATACAAGAATTATCTACTTATACGGTATCAGATACCATACAAAAAGGCTTTTCTGCCGAAAAATTGTCTTGTTTTTGCGTCAGTATTACGAAACTTCCTATATTCTTCGTAAAAGGAAGAAAGTAAACTGAAATTTAGTATTAAAGGATTACGAGAAGGACAGAGTAAAAGAGAACGTGGGTTTGAACAGATCGACTGAATCATTAGTGTTTTCGGGCGCATCAACTACTTTGGCAATTAGTCCCGTAAGTGTAGTGTATTTTGCACTTCGGAAGGTGGCGATATTCCTCTTTCCCTGGTGTGATCCGGTGTGCGTGATTTAGCTCGACATGTATATTATGGCTGGTGTGATTTACCTCCCCATGTATCTCCCCCAATGAAGCACCTTCCTAACTGGGGTATGTGTGTGTGTGTGTGTGTGTGTGTGTGTGTGTGTGTAAAGGGAGAGGAGAAGTTAATGGCTAAGTTGGAGTCTGGTGCATGTGTATTTGAGTGCCAAAGGACAGCGATAAAACTGAGGGCTTAACATCGGTATATACGAACGACTACCGACATTAAGTCCAAAGATGAAGTTTGAAATACAGCCTATTCCGTTTATTACAACCATACAACAATTCAAGCGATACAAAAATTTGAACCCACCAATAATTCGCATAATCTAATATTTCGAATGATCCAAAATCAGAATGTAGCGTACTTGTGGCGGTGGAAGCGCGGGCGCGGGTGCGGGCGGTGGGCGGTGGGCAGCCGAGCAGCAAATTGGGCGGGCGGCGGACGGGCGGGGCGCGCTGCCAACCGGTTCCCGATAAGGCGACACGCGGCTGCCGTGTCGGGCGGTGCGGGGCCAGGCGCGGGTGCGGACTCGAGTCTGTTGATGGCGGCGAGGGGCGTGCCCCGCGCCGGCGACATCTTGTTAATGACGGCCGCGGACCACCACGCGACGCGCGGCGCGGCGCAGGCGGGCCGCCCCATGCCTGGGGGGGAACGCGTTTCACGGTTACGGTCGGGACCCGACAGGGTCGCTAGAGTCGGTCAGGTGTCCAGGAGACCCTGCACTGGGCGGGTGAGAATAAAATAGCAGTGAATTCATGGTTTGATTGATTGATTGAGATTCCGGCCGCGTCAACTACTATGGTCATTAGTCCCGTGAGTGTAGTGAGCGTTTTTGTTCTGGAAGTGGCGGTGGTCTTCCTTCGCTGGATGGCCAGATCAGGCGCCGACCTACCGTCGGCTAACGGGGTTTCCCCCAACCAGCGGGGCACCGCCAAATCTCCCAAATCTCCCACCAGCGGGGCACCGCCCCTGCCGGGACAAGCTCTAAGCTCCCGACCGGTCTCCCCGAAATAGGTGGTAGTGTAGTGCATGTTAGTGTGTGTGTGTCTAAGGGGTGAGCATAGGACAAGGAAGAGGAAGGAAAGATCACGCGCGGTCCGTGGCCCGTTTGTTAAGGTACTGCTCCGGCATTCGCCTGGTGTTGATCGGAGAAATCACGGAAAACTACCGATCAAAACAGCCGGTCTCCAGAATTATCCTCCGGATAGCGATTGAATTCGCCCTAGCTGAAAAGCTAATGTCGAAAATCCTGCCGCCGTCGGGACTGGAACCTGGAACCTCCAGGTCTGAGGCGATGCAGTTACATCAGTTGATGCACTAAACCACTGCTCCCGGTGAATTAATGGTCTGAATTGAAGATATTTGCCCTGATTTTCATGCGGTCGAAATAATCGTTAAAGAAGAATGATAATTATGACAATTGCATTTGCAAAATTATTGGTTACCAGCTTAATTATGAAACAAAATATTTTTGAATTTTCCTTGCCGTGCAAAAATCATCGAGTTTTGGTTACATGTTTCATGAGAATTCTGTTATCTCAAAGAATACGATAAGTAGGGCGTACACTTTGGATTTTTAGATATCTCGTGTTTCAGACGTCTACTACAGGTCCTCAAATAGTGAAAATGGCTGCATAATTTGAAGAATATACAATATAAATGGATATGTAAACTTTTCACATCAGTTTTACATTCTTCAAACTGTTTCTTAAGAACGTAAGAAGTATTACGTATTAGAAGGAACACCGAAATGTCAATGCAAAAAAACTACGGCTTTTAATTGTAAATTTGTCCCTTGTGCACTCTTCCTCTTATATTGAAGAGCACAGTCAGATAAATTAGGATTTTCATTCAAAAGAGAGCTTTCAATTTTTTAATTTAGGAAAACTTTCGCGTTTCGGTTCAGTCTCTCCGAAGGAACATTTTTCCGCTTTTTACAGAACGATTAGGCACTGCTGGACTTTAATTGTGAGAAGGGCATTTTAAGCAATATAAATGTGATTCCTTGAAATCCTTAAAACCGATGCAGTCAGTACAAAATATTAAGTGTCTACGACAAAAGAGTGTAGCATTTGCTTAAAAATACGAAGACTAACGAAGAATCTGTTTCTCAAGTCACATCCCTTGGGGCGTTAGCAATAACAATGTATCAGAAAATTCCTTAAAATGCAATTTCTAATAAAGCAGGGGAGTGAAGGATTGATGGACACAAGGTGCTGATTGTTACTCAGATTCCTTCATCGGTCACCTAGCTTCATAGCCCTGGCTTTGTCTCCCGTATCCTTCATTCCCTAACAAACGAAGATGGTGGAACATATCTCAAATGTTTTTTTAAAGATTGGAGAGTATTTTTTCCGTAGATAATTGATTTTCTTCTGTAATATTGTGATGAAATATGTTGCTTCTCTCCCTTTTTCATCTGACACTGTTAAGCAGTTGATTTTCATGTATCAGGTTTTTACTTCTGAGTTCCCTTGACACCTCTAAGGCAATCTTAAAAAATCCCGTTCGGCTGTGATTGGCACTTTTCAATTGTCGTTATATGGACAGGGGCATCCCTGCCTGCCAACCATCTCCACCAAATACACCTATTTTTCTGATATTTTTATTCACGCCTCCGATAAAAGTACCAACAGTGTGCACTCTCGATATTTTTCTCACGAAATTCTTGGACAACAGTACCTATAAAATTCGTTATGTGAAACTCAATGGGAAATTAGCATACCTCTTTCTGAATAGATCCCTGGCCTCCAACTTGCCGATTTAAAATTTGTTTTACTTTTATTATTTCGAAATTTTGAAACAGTGATGGCCACTAAAAAATTGAAAATATTTTGCTGTAGCCAATTTACATGCGACTCAGTGATTGTCAATCTACTCCTGAAAGTGTCTGAGATCTAAAAGGTCTAAAAAATACCCTTCATGTTACATTATTGCAAGTCCAACTTAAAAAATATGTTTTTAGCTTACTTATATATAGGAAATAAGGGAAATAAATACGTTACCTTTGATCTATCCTCTCTGTTAGAAGGCGTAAGTTCCACATTCACCAGTTTGAAATCAGTGGGAAGCTTTTAATTCTTATTTTCTAAATTTTATGTTTGAAGTAGCATGCTACTTTGCCTAGCTCGCCTATAGCAAGTTCAAGTTCTCTAGTAGCGTAAAACTCGAAACAATTTAATGAGGTTATTCACTCAATATTCCAAAATTAAGCATTCTTATCAAAACGAGGTAAAAGACTAGAATTAAAAGTCTCGAATTAAGAGTCTGATTTGTAAACTCTTAATTTTGGAACAACCAAGATTGCTGCTCTAGCCAAGGTGTGTACCAATGTTATTGAATGGTGGTAGAAATGTTTGCATATATTTGTGGAAATAAAACATTGAGAATAATTCATTCTGACTTTTATTTATTTTTTACTCACACGGAAGAAGTGTGCCATCCTAATCCATGCTAGT
Organism: Teleogryllus occipitalis; assembly: GCA_011170035.1. NCBI lineage: Eukaryota > Metazoa > Arthropoda > Insecta > Orthoptera > Gryllidae > Teleogryllus > Teleogryllus occipitalis. The sequence continues at coordinate 267,180 of BLKR01001272.1, forward strand.
GCCAACGTACGCCGAGGCCTGTGCCATCTTCATACAAACACATCTTGTCGCAACTGGATGACTGGAAGGCTTATATGCATGATTTTTAATGACTCTAAAAGTTCGAGAGTCAAACATTTAGGGCTTGTCATAAATGCTTAAATATGGCGTTGATAACTATCACAATAGGATAATCAGATAATACAGAAAAACGTCCAGAGCTACAGTGTACACCTGTATTTTTAGTGATATCGCATGTTAGATTAAAGAACTTAACGCGGCTTTTTTGGGCATTATCGACGAGCATTCACGTACTTGTATAATTGATTTCCTGATTGATTGTTAGTGATTCCGGGCGCGTCAACTACTGAGGTCATAAGTGTATTACATTTTTTCATTGGGAGATGGCATTAATGTCCCCCCCTCCCGTGGATGGCGAGTCCGGCGCCGACGTACCGTTGACTAGCAGGGCTTTCCCCAACCAGGTATCCCCCACCAGCGGAACAGCATCTCAGCCTAGACAACCTCTTAAGCTCCCGACCGGTCAGTTGATTTTATTGCTATAAAATTTAAACGCTGAAATCCCTGTAAACCTCGGGGACGAAAATACTGGGAACGCTCCAGATAACTGTATGAAAGTGCCCTCTCCCAAAAATAGGCGCTTCCTCACAAACACAAAGGCCAGGAAAGGAGAGGAATGATGAGGGGGGAGGAGAAGACACAGTCAGTTGGCTACAGTCTGCTTGTCGAACAAAGTTGGGGGTCTGAGGGCTCATTGGTAAAACGAATGAACAAGACACGAAGAAAATTGGTCTGGGAAAATTGTCACGAGCGTTTATGAGACACTTCAGTAAAGTTCCTCTAGAGACGGATTTACTGAACTCGAGAACGAACGGCAAATGTGTTCCGCGTATTCACAAGCCATGAGGGTGAGACTTGGACAGGCGGTAGGGATAGTTTCCCTTGCGCCTCAGAGACGTATTTTCTTTGTACGCCAGTTCGCCTAAGAGTTGGCGAATTGGCGGGCTGATGCAAAAGCTATTGCGCCAATTAAAGCGGTGCACAAAGATAATCAGTTCCGATCGATCTAAGCGGCGAGACCAGTTCGCCGTGACAAATATATTCGAGAACGCTAGATTTGGCATTGCCATTGTCGAGAACAAAAGATTCCGATTCTGAGCCTGCTCTCCGCGACGGCGAACGAAATAGGCTACGACAGTGGTGGCTGGTGTCCCAACAGACTGGAAGTTGCACCTCCATCGAACATATAGGTAAAAATGTACGCAATTCAAATCAATTAAAACCAAGTGAAATAAAAGTCTATATTGAAACACTACTTACATAATGTTTTGCTTTGGATCCGCGGGCACTTAAATTCGATTCTATCACATTGCAATAAGCACTATTGCTTCGACACCTTTCACACAAATAAATTTATTTTATTTCGAAAACGTTGCTACCCTGGTATATTTGGCAATAATAAAAGATCTTCCACACACATTCGTATTCAAGAGAACGTTCGCAAACCGCTGGCCGGCCACCTGCAGCCACTGGGAACTCTAAGGGACTTCCATCCAGAACAGCCACCTTTACACAAAGAATTCATCAAATGTACGTTTTGAATCAACAAATCTAATACCAATTGAAGACAGATTCTCCAAATATAATAAACAATGCATTGAATATCGCCAATAATTGACTGACCTTGTGTACTTTCAAGAACACGTAAAAATCATAAAACAACATTGCAGTGAGTTAAACGAAGACAGAATATGGGTAATCCCCTGAGATTCTCTCCGTCGCCGCGCAGCGCGACAGCGCCACTAGATGGGTTGCCCAACCAAAAGGCTGTATTTTCCCGTGTTAAATCGAAGGACCAAGGGGCAAACTCAGTAAATTTATTAATACAGCCAAGAGCGTGGTGCAATTCCTGGCAAGGCACCAGACACCGGATAGAGCGCAAGTTGGGCGCTCCATGGTTTCGAAATGATTTCAAATCCATCGATATTGCTGCAATATCTTGCATAATGAATGTTTTTCCTAAGATATTATGAGATCTTTTTCATTTTTGGGGGGTTGTGCAACCGTGCAACCTAAACACGAATCGCCATTGGGTTACGTTGGTTAACGAATGCTAGAGGCCTCACCAGGTCTCTCGACATCGGGGGTTCTCTCTTAAGCGTTACTAGTATACATCTTAAACGCATTATTTTACTTTCAATAGAATGGGTATATGAACTGAATACAAACTGGCGTGGCATGCTGTAAGGAGCAAAGTGAATTAAAATTCGATAGCAAAAAGCACGTTGTTCACCTCTAGATAGTCGTACAATTGAAAATATCCTTGTACGGAAGAAAGGTCCTTTTTTAAAATTTTGTTTTAAATTAGTTTTTATTATTAAAATTAATGAAAATTCTTTATTACATTATTTTCTTCCTTGTGAGAGAACTCCTGATGCTTCTCACAAACGAATCATACCGATTAATTAGACTGTTGGTGATGTAGATACCTTATTAATTCAAATTAAATAAACTGAGGTTGTCTGGTATCAAGTTTCTATTTCGCTTAAGATCTTTTCGATCGCGTAGCGATCATCGTCAGAGCTTGTAGCTGACGATCATCGCTACGCGATCGAAAAGATCTTAAGCGAAATAGAAACTTGATACCAGACAACCTCAGTTTATTTAATTTGAATCGTACCGACTATCAGACAACGAGCACAGAGGACGCATCTCCCATACTCCAGAGAATAGCAGGGAAATCATTTCCGTTCCTTGTCAGGGCCCACGGAGCGCGATCGTTTTCCGAGACTGGATAGGCAAGCCAATGATAACGTTCGATAATATAGTGCATTTTCCGGTTCTATTGCCAATGCAACGGTCCACTTTGTCATGCAATTGGCGCCCTCTACGTGTGGCTTAATCGTGCTTCAAGAATATAGTCTCTCACCGATAGACAATACTCCACACAAGGTGTCACCACATTGACTGACGGGAGGGAAATTGTCCGCCAGCAGTCAATGGTTACGGAAATCTATTAATTATTGATTGATTGTTAGTGATTCCGGGCGCGTCAACTACCGAGGTCATTAGTTCCATAAGTGTAATGCATGGTTTTTTCATTCAGTGGTGGCAGTGATCTTCCCCCACTGGATAGCGACATACGGCGCTGATCGGCGGGGTTTTCCTCAACCAGGTATCTCCCACCAGCAGGACATCACTCCAGCCGGGGCAAGTTCTAAGTGCCCAACCGGTCTCCCGCTATGTGTGGTAGTGTAGTGCATGTTAGTGTAAGTGTGTGTGTAAGGGGAGAGGATAGGACAAGGAAGAGGAAGGAAAGATCGCGCGCGGTCCGTAGCCCGTTTGTTAGGGTCCTGCTCCGGCATTCATCTGGTGTTGATCGGAGAAACTACGGAAAACTACCGATCAGAGCAGCCGGCCGCTAGAATTCTCCTCCAGACAGCGACTGAACATTTATCAATTGAAATGTCAATGTTTTCGCAATGGAACTTTTTCCGAGGCAGTCCAGCTACAGTGGTCTGCTCTCGAGAGGATGCGGCATCGGCCGCCCCGTTGGTTCGGCGTTTGGGGGGGGGGGAGGGGGACGCACAGTCGGAGATGGAGGCGGCGGCGACTGACCGCTCACTCGGCGCCGCGGCGGCGGCGGAGGCGGAGGCGCGGCGCCGGCGCAGTGTCGCGCAGCTGGAGCCCGATTGGGCGGCGGTGACTGCGCACATTCCCGCCCCCGCCAGTGGGACACGCAGCGCGTAATGGGGTGCCACGTCCCTCCCCGCCACGCTCCGCTCCGCCTCGCCCCGCCCCGCCCTGCCCCACCCCGCCCAACCCGCGAGGCGCCCCGCCGCGCGACCCGCTGCCGACCGCGCCGCGGTGAGGCCTTTAATAATTGAAGAGTTTAGTGCAAGAAGTGGATTGTAGATTGGTACAGATTATACTTAGGCTTTTCTAACGTGGCATCTGAGGGTAGTATCTCTAAGATGGAATATGTCACGACTTTTTGCGTCTTTCTCGGTCCTGCCGCAAGATGTCGCATGATCGCGACCGTAATAAGCAGTGCTGCAGATCAAGCGACTGTAGCGGCACGACCGAGAAAGACGCGAAAAGCCGTGCCATATTCAATCTTGCAGAGACTACCCACAGATGCCTCGTTAGAAAAACCCAAGTATAAGTCCAACTAATTTAACCTATCCTTCATAACTCGATCCTCAAGAAGTAGAATATATCTATTTCGCGATTTTTTCATTACATATAGCTTCCCTAAAATAACAAGTTGAATAAATCTAATCTATTTAAATTGAATTTTTATGATCCTTTCATTCTGTCACCGCAGTACAGTTCTTTAAAATTGAAGAGTTTAGAGCACGTAGTACTAGATAGTAAATTGGTACAAATTAAGCCGAACTCATTTTTCGTATCATCCACAATTCGGCCCTCAAAATCTAAACATAGGTTTCTAGATTTGTTCACCACTCCTAAAAAACATGATGTTCAATAATTCGGACCTGTATAAATTGAATTTTTATTTTGTTCTTTTTCTCTGTTGCCGTATTGCGGTGTTTTAATAATTGAAGAGTTTAGAACAAGAAATATATAGTAGATTGATACAGAGAGTATTGAAATAGATAGTAAAAGATGCAGAATATGTCGAGCTAATAGAACGTATCTCCATGTCTCTGCCCCCCCCCCCCAAGCTGAAATACACGACAGTTTTTGCACACAGTGAGGCGCCGTGGCGTGTACCACTGTTGAGCTTCTGCGCATGCTCCAACTCGAACTGGAAGTGATAGAGGAGCTCACTATTCCACCCATGGTGGAAAGAGATGGGTGGGTTCTTGGGCATCGTCCCAATTCAGCCAATGATCTTCAGGCACTAGTGTGCGTCACAACATTAGCGGGAATTTTAAATGACAAAATTATCACAGTTACATGTCATTAAAACAGACAAACGAAGCACTTTTTTAAAACAAGTATTGCAGCTTTTATTTGAATTACACCTTCATCGTGTTGATACCGCTGGAAGTCGGTTACATTCATCTACATTTATAACTATCAGTATAAATAATTTATTATATTTATTTAGTAATATTGTAATTATATAAATAGACCATTTGTTAATGGGCAGCTCCAGTCGAAATACTGCAAATCATGAAAATTTGGCGTTATTGGAATTTAGCGTACATTCAGTCGCCATAGTTCGGATCGTCTTCCATTTCGACCTAAATGTTGTTCAAAACTCTTTTTAACATTATTGTTAAGTTATTTGTCTCGTATTTGCTTTGCACTACGCTATGCAAAAAGTCTCCATATATTTCTATATTATTTCACGACCCTGCAGCTTTCCTAGAATATGACGCTCAATAATTCCGTCCCGTACAAATCTAATTTTTATTTCCCCTTTTTTTCTGCCACCGCTGTGGAGCAAGAAGTTTGTGTATGTAGTAGACTGATGCAAATTCAGCCGAGCTAATTTAACGTATCCTCCAAAACTTGATCATCAAGTACTAGAACACATCGATCTCTCGATTTTTTCTCTATCCCGTAGATTCTCTAAAAACAAGATGTAAAATAATTCAGACCATTAGACATAGACTTTTTATTCCCACTTGGTTCCACTACCGTCGCTGGGTGGACCTTAAATAATTCAAGAGTTTAAAGGAGTAAGAACATGGATAGTAGATTGATATACGACACTAAGATTACGAGTACTTGTAGAATCAGTCGAGTTAACAGATGTATAATATCCCTTCGAAAACTAGATCTAAAGAACAAGAAATTTTTGACAACTAGCATTTTTCACTCATTCGCAGCTTTCCTAAAGATCAACGTTCAGTAACAGAGCCTGGATAATTAGAAAATTTTTCGTTAAATGAATTTTTAATTTCTTGTTTTCCTTCCTCTCAGTAGTCTGAAGCATTTAGTTAGTTGATTTCGTAAATATCGGGTTACGAAGTGAACATTGTGGCCAGATGTTGAAAATGATTATTTCGAATGATGTGGTGAGTAAAGCGAATAATTTTTTAAAGTTTCTTCCTTTCTTTCTGTTTGACATACATTGTCTTTCAGAGGCGATTAAAAATGTATTTTTTTTTAAATTTAGAAGCATGCAATTTAGGATGAACTGTATTTTACATGAGTTTAAGTGCTTTAAATTATTAAAGGAATTTAATAAAAAAAACCGTTTTATTGAATATTAGTATTGCATTTAAACTTGGGTGAGGAAACAGAAAATCATGGAGGTTTCAGTTTATTTTTGGAAAAGGGGGTTTATTCGGTGGGGAGTTTGAAGTGAAAGACCAAGCTTGAACTCGGCGAGAGTTCAAATGAAGAGATGAAACGTTGAGAGCATGTTAATATAAACATTCAATGGCACTACGTTTCATTATCTGGCTATTTGCTTGTTTGGAATAGATAACGTGGCTTTTAGAATTCTTTTACAAGAATTTATTTTGAATTACTTGTTTACGCTACTCACGCCAGCACTAATCTCAGCTTGGTCATGCATACTTGTATATTAATGGGGAGCGTATAATCAATTTAAATATAAATAACCACAATAAGTCCTTACGGATGACCTCCGTCTTTCGATGTTTGACTGACTGACTGACTGTCCTTCTGTGAACACGCTAGCGGATAAACCGTTCAGCCAATTATCTACAAAATTGATATCCCTCATTCGATCTGAATGATGTTGTGGCCTCTTGAATTTGAAACTGATATTTTAATTTTGGGGATACTTTACATGAAGCGCCTGAAACACTTCCCAAATAAAAAAAAAGACTCCATCGCTTTTTACTAAATTTTGTTGATGGATAGTGTAAAGGACGTTGGAGAGAGTTGTACATTTCTCATGTTCGTTAAAAACCCTGTTATTTCGAAAACTGTAAAAGTTCAAAAATTTGTCGGGGTCTTCCTACAACTAAAATATTAAAGATAAAGATTTTTCCCTTAATTAAATCTGTTCCTTAAGATAGATTTTGAAATAAGGTCATGTACAATTTTTGGAAAATTTGAGTACTTTTCGCGTAATTTTACGTGAAAATAGGGCGAGAATGTACGTGCTGTTTTAACACCACTAGTTATTTACAAAATTAGACAATGGTCTGCTAATCAGAAGCTACTTCAGGCTACGCGATTTTGGCCTCCAGTTGGCGCTGAAAGCGATATCCAATATTTGAGAAGTTTGTTTCCCACAAGTACGAAATCCAACAGGACACTTTAACACTTTTGTAAAATTAATACTGTAGCTAAATTAGTTATTGTATTTAATCAATACTTGATTTTAATTTTCTCTGGGAGTCCCTGAAGTATTACATAGCAATTATGAAGTTATTCCATATTTTATAGCAAGTTTATAAGAATTTTAGTTTTCGATTTGTTACGGTTTGGCATAAAAGGTATGGGTATAATAAATGACCAAATGAGGATTGGTGTTTTTAGTAATATGTATAATTAACCTGTTTATTGAAATATGTTAAAGTTAATAAAAAGTAAAAAAGTAATGAATTTTAACATGATCTAGGTATTATTTCGATTCATCATAATTAGACATCGGATGTTTAGGGAACGCTTCAGCTAACGCTAACGCTTCAGCCGGGACAAGCTCGGAAGTCCCGACCGGTCTCCTGTTATGTCTGGTAGTGCAGAGCAAGTACGTGTAAGTGTTTGTAAGTATGGAACGAGGAAAGGAAAAGGAAGAGGAAGGAAAGATAGCGCGCGGTCCGTGGCTCGCGAGGTTATGCCCGTTCGTTAAGGTACTGCTCCAGCATTCGCCTGGTGTTAATCGGAGAAACCACGGAAAACTACCGATCAGAGCAGCCGGCAGCTAGAATTCCTCTCCAAACAGCGGCCGAATTCCACCTAGCTGACAAGCTAGTGTCGAAAATGCTGCCACCGTCGGGACCCGAACCCTAGGACCTCACACTCAGATCACTATAGTGACGTCAGTTGATGCCCTAAGCCATCTTTGGCGAGCTGTTTGAAAACAAGCTTATCATTTCTACAAATTTTCAAGAGGGGCGTCACGGGCTCCGTAGCCCCCTTTTGAAGACTTGTTGGAGCCCGCGCGTCTTCGTCGTCGCCGGCCTTCTGAGTGGCGCGGGCGCCCATGCATCATTTGCGCCGGCGCCCCCCCCTTATTCTCCCCGTGCGTATGAATATGTAACCGGCGCAGCGATCGCTCACCGGGCCGCGCGGAGATTTATGCCGTAATTAACACGTAATTAGACCTAACCTTTGTATAAAGAGGTATGCGCTGACCGGCGAGGGCTCGGCGCCAAACGAAATAGATCACGCGTTGATTTCGTATGCGCGTCCTCTCCCTCCGGCCACATGACAATGGCTGAGGTGGTAATGGAGGTTATGTCTAGACATCGGATTTTTAGGCAAATGCCGGTTTTACTGATTTGATGCAGACCCTCAAAATTCATTATAAACTATTTTCATGAGAACGATATTACAGGTTCTATTAATAAAAATGTCCACTTCAGTATTGACCCTAAAAATGCCTGTTCGATCGTTAATGATCTCATTTCCAGATGAAAAAAAGAATTTTTGCTATTTAAAATCTTTTGTAGTCGAAAGAATATTTGAAGTGGTATGGAGAGAGTTTGAAGAGGTAGTTGGATGCCTGTTGACCAGAATTCAGATTGCCAGTTAATTCTTTATCAGTTCAGAGATCCTTTAGTGTTCTGTGGTTCAGTGTCTACAGATTCAATTGTTGATCTCAAGATCCTGGAAAAGGCTGTTTTGGACAAGGGACCCATTCCCTTTTCCAATAATCAAGTTCTCCAAAAAGACTTTCATTGGGCAGAATAAAGCAACGTCGAGAAGTTCGGTCAGGTGTGTATATATATATTTGTGTGTGTGTGTGTGTGTGTGTGTGTGTGTGTGTGTGTGTGTGTGTGTGTGTGTGTGTGCAGTTGGGGGGCGAAGAACAAATCGAACGTAACTCTCGCAGAACCTTCCTTCCTATAGTGAGATGAGACTCGTTAGATTGTCCTCTATTACTATCTTCCTCAATCATTTGGAGGATTTTTGGAGGCTTGGCGAATTAAAATTCTGCTCTTTCTAATATGTTGCAGACCATTTTTAAAATTTATTGGGTTACAAATTAGATATCCACGCCCTCCAACCTTGATCTTTGCTTTTCCGGCATGACCAAAGTTACCTGAAAAGTGTACCAACCTTAACTAATTCTACCTCAACCAAATACTAATAGTTAAATCTAGGGGAGAATTGCATAAATTGAACCAGCGCCTAAATTGAAGCACTTTATTATTTTGAAAACTACTGCAGAGTCCTTCTATCGTACGGCAAATGTTTTCTATGCAGCTACACGAGCGTCCCCGCCGGAAATCGAACTGTTTTGTCGAGCTTGTTAGAGGCAGTGGATCATTTTCTGTTTTTGTACGTTGTGAAGTGATTTCGCGGCTTGGTTGCTAACGATTCTACACAATCAGTGTAAGTTGATTAATTATTCAGTATGGATATTTTAATACCTCTAGTATAAGCTACATTTCAGTATACAATAATTTATTGTAGATTTTTTGGTTAGATTAGGTTAGGTTTCATTTGTTTCCAGGATATGCAGTTGCCTGTATTGAATCACGCTCAAGTTGCCAAAATTGAACCGGTTCAATTTAGAAATCAATAATAAATGTTTTGCCTTCTATTTTATTTCACCACACTTTTGTCGCCAATCATCCTTTCTGTTGCAGAATGGATAGAAAAGGAGACAAATGGAGTTGGTGTAATCAATTTAAAATATCATCATTATTATATGAAGCATATTCAAAAGCGGCATCTACATCTAAAGTATGAAAGGATTTAAAACCGCTAGAATATGGGCGTTGATAAGGATGTATTAGATGAATCCTTCTTTGTAGCCTCTAACAACCTTTGTAGTTGTTGGGAAACCGTCATGTCTGAAAATGAATCGGCTACATCAGCAGCAATACTACCTGAAAATGTTGCAGAAAACGCAGCTGCCAGTAGCAAGCCCACCTCAAAATCGAGGTGTGTTAGCTTCTATTGAGAAACTATGTCCAATCCCGGAATGCACAGGAAACCTTTAGAGGAATACAAAAGGAGCACAGAAAGCCGTCATATTATCCAGCTGTTCCTACAAAGCAGATTTGATTTTGGAGGAAAGAAAAAAGAAAGAGAAGAAAAAGCAAAGAAAAATGAAGCAAAGGATAGACTGCTAGTCTTACAAAATAATGGCAAACCCATAAAAAAGAGCACCAATCATAATGAGACTGTTACTGTACCATAAGTGACACAAAATCAGTAGAAGACATGATAAAATGTATGAAACATCAATGGGCTCACGAAATGTGTGTTGGAGTTCGTCCAGAGAAGAATACGAGTTTTTTGCGCAGACAGTAATCGAGTTATATCGTTTGGAGTGTTTTTTTCGTATTATTTTATGTCCATTGAACATACAATAACTAAATAATTACTTATACTTTAACTCAATAATTTAACTTTAACTAAGCATTCTGCATAGTTAAATTATTGAGTTTCTTGAATTAATATATCTGGTTCAATTTAAGATACGTGAGAAACCACGGAAAACTACCGATCAGAGAAGTCGCCGCTAGAATTCTCTTCCAGTTACCGGATGAATTCGACATAGCTGTATCGAAAACACTGTCACGGTCGGAACTCAAACTGTAGGTTCTGGAGGTAACTCTCGCTCAGAGGCACGGCAGCGACAATCGTTGATGTCTTGAGCCACTTTTCCCGGAGCGATTGACTCGAGATATTAGAGAGTTTTAGCATCAGGGGTAAGGAGACTTACTTAAATTCTGTTGATCACGTGACTAACGACGTTATACGTGCGTGAGGAACAACGTCCAGATGAGCTTTAGCAATTGCAACATTCCTTGCGCATTATAACAAAAGAAGCATTTCAAATGTCGAACAATGGAGTTGCATACGTATATCAAAGAGTGTAGGCAGTTGGTGAGATATTTGATCCACGGTACTTGTCAAAGTAAACAAATCTCCATTATTTGTAACATTTAATTGTAACTATCTTTCTACATACGAGAGTCGGTTTATCTGTTGGAAAATGACAACATTTTCTGTTTATAGGAGGCCATTTTGCCGATTGGAAGGTGGCCTTAGAAACAACTACTACTAGCGTGCAGGCCTTAGGTCAGACGTTGTGACTTCAAGGTCCGTCACGTGGCTGTTAGAGCATAATTCACTATCTTACGTGCGGCGCTAAAACTCCCTATTACCAAGTGAACAACCATATGAACATTATTTCATCCATAATTATTCACGTATCATCGTTAATTCACAATCTCCTGATCACCACACAAATATTCATGGAGTCCATTTCATAGGAGGGAAAAGTAAAACCCTACCATTTTCATCTTCCTAGAAAAGGGGATCGCATTCCGCGCTCGACTGTCGAACCGAACGGATCGTTCTTGTCGGTGTGACCAGTGATAACCGTGCGACTCAGTAAAAATTGTGAACCAGCGCAAATCTTGTGGTCTGTGGAAACAGTCCACTAGTGTGTGCTACGCATTATGTACAATGGATACTGCCCGACAACCGGGCAGCTCATCAATAATGCGTTAATAACGCTCAACAGTGATTATTCCATCCCAGACCTAAACACATCGATGCTGTACGAACAAACAACGGCAACCGTCAGTGACGAAATTACATCAATGGAATCTCAACCAAGTCAAACGACAATGGAACGTCAACCAAATCAACAGACATCGATGGAGCAGCAAAACCCGGATACTCTACAAGGTAACGCTTCAGGCCAACATGCCGCAGGGCAAAATTTAAAGCGTCCTTCAGATGGTGATACCTCGTCTAACGACACCAAAAGGTCTTACCTGCATTCAAAACAAGACAACATAGACAGTTCAACCCAGTATAGTTATTCGGTCCGAACTTACAACAGATTTGAAGAACTGAACAAAATACCAGATCCCAACAATCAAAATAGGTTTAGTTACGTTAATGAAACCTCGCCAAGTGTGTCAGAATCAGTTAAAATCCCACCAATTTATGTATCTAATATAACTAACATCACTAATTTCAGCAAGGAAATCAATACAAAAGTAACAAACAGTTTCACACTTCAATTCATAAATAATAAAGTAAAAATACAACCTGAAAAAGTCAGTGATTTCAGAGACATAACCAAATATCTAATCAACACAGGAAGACAGTTTCATACCTACAAGGACCCAGCAAATAAGAAATTCTCAGTTGTATTTAAAAATATTCACACATCCATCACAGAAGAGGAAATCTACACTGAATTAAAAGAAAAACATCCATCACTCGTTAAAGTTACTAGACTCCGAAAAGACAGTAATCCAATCCCAGTAATAGCAGCTGAATTCAACGGGGAAGAAAACATAGAAAATATTTTAGAAGTAAGACAAATTTGTAACCTAATAGTAAAAGCTGAAAGGAGAAAAAGACCTAAAGGCCCCATTCAATGCATGAGATGTCTAGATTTTGGCCATACAAAAAATAATTGTAATCATAAAATAGCATGCATTTATTGTTCCAAAAATCACTATTCTGCAACTTGCCCCCATAAAAATGAACCATTTAAATGTTATAACTGTCAAGGAAACCACAGAGCAGACCTCAGAACAGTAGAATGCCCCTATTATAAAAAAATAAGCCAAAAACCTAACCTCAAAGATCCTCCAATTAGATCTAGAATCAATGGGTCATCATCAGCACCACCTCAAAATAACCAAACTAATTTCCCCAGACTGTCTAACACTCAAAATATCCCAAACTTTACACACACTAACCACACAAACACAGAACAACATAATAATCAATTCAATAACTCCCAAAATCAAACACACTCGAGCGAGAATAACTTTCTCAACTCCCTGATCAATACAATAGCCACTCACATAATCAATATAATCAACTCAATTATTCCAACCATAATAAATAATATCCATTCATCTATCTCAGCATACATTAATAACAATTACACAACAAACACAAATTAATAAGATAACCATACTCAATTGGAATGCAAATGGTATAATCAACAAAGTTAACGAACTCAAATATTTTATGCAAGATAAGAAAATTGACTTTGCATGTATAACTGAAACACACTTAAACAATAGTACAAAATTCAGCATACCAGATTATAAAGCAATCAGAGCAGACAGACCAAACTCTAATGGAGGAGGAGTAATGATACTAATAAAGAGCACAATACCATTTTATCCAATAATACTACCACCAACCCCAGGTATCGAAAAAGCAGCAATTAAGTTTATTAATAACAGCTATCTGGAAACTACACTTATAGTAGCATATAAGCCCCCCAATGTAAAAATTCAGCATACCAATTTCATTGGTATTATTGATCAACACACCCCAACAATAGTCCTAGGTGATCTTAATGCAAAACATACAGAGTGGGGATGTAAAAACAATAACTCAGCTGGGACACAACTACTACGGCTAGTAAACAACAACAAATTAAGATTCATAACCCCTAATGAGCCAACCTACTACCCATTTGATCACTATAGGAACCCTGACCTGTTAGACATAGGCATAACAAATATGCAACAAAAGTTTTTCTCCACAGTACACCATGAAATGGACTCAGACCATCTACCAGTAATAATCACTACACAACAGTCACTCCCCACACACTCACCCACTCCACAACTCAATACTCACAAAATTAATTGGCAAATATTTAAAAATAATGTTAAAATAAACATCCCAAAGTTCAAAATATTAAGTACCCCTCTAGAAATAGATCAAGCAATCACAATACTCAATAACATAATATTAAGAGAACTAGAGAATAGTAAACCAAATAAATCACCTACAAAAACACAGAATAAAAACAATGAACTACCCAATAACATAAGAAATCTAATGCACATAAAGAATAAAACAAGAAGATTATGGAATTACACTAGACGCCCTGAAATTAAAAAGGAACTTAATCTATTAACATATATTACCAAAAAAACACTTTTCACACACAAACAGCAACAATACAACACCATGATTCAAACATTAAGCTCAAGTAACAATACACTGTGGCAATTTAAAAATAAAATACTAAAGAAAAAAATACCATTCCTCCACTTAATACCAACACAGGGAAAAAATTCTCACCCTTTGAAAAAGCTGAAACACTAGCAAATCATTTTGCAGATACATTTAAACCAAACGACTCACTCCCACACATTCAACACCAAACAATCACACAGATAGCAACAGCTCCTAATTATAATGTACCCTCCAGAATTAGATTCATATCTCCTCAGGAAATAACAAACATAATAAAAACACTCCCTAAAAAGAAGGCTCCAGGACATGACAGAATAAACAACAAAATCCTAAAAAATCTGCCACATCAAGCCATAGCATTCTTAAATAATATTTATAACTCTTCATTAAGAATAGGTTACTTCCCACTATTATGGAAACACTCAATAGTAATACCCATTCCAAAACCTAACAAACATCCATCTAATGTAGAAAATTATCGACCAATCAGCCTGTTACCCTCGTTATCAAAAATTCTTGAGAAACTTATTCAGAAAAGACTTAGTAATTACCTCAATAAAAATGACATCATTCCCAGACACCAATTTGGATTCACAGAAAAGTTATCAACCACACATCAATTATTAAGAATCACAGAACATATCCATACAGCATTCCAAAGAAAACTACATACTATATCAACCTTTCTAGATATTTCCCAAGCATACGACAGAGTATGGCATCAAGGTCTCATGTACAAACTAAGAATCAATGGCACACCCAAATACCTAACCAACATCATCAATAGCTTCATAAGCAATAGAACCTTTTCAGTGTCAGTAGATAATCATCTCTCAAACCCCAAACCAATATATGCTGGACTTCCTCAGGGCTCCCCTTTATCACCGGTGCTATTTAATCTCTACACAGCTGATATCCCTACATCCAACACAGTCAAAACAGCACAATTTGCAGATGATACAGCATTGTATTGCTCAAACATATCACTAGACACAATAAGAAACACATTACAGCAACATCTAAATCTAATAGATTCATGGTCACACAAATGGAAAATTAAACTAAATCCATCTAAGTCAACTGCAAAAATATTTTCACTAAAAACAATATCAACACCACCACCTCTCACACTGGGAAATAACATCATTCCTTGGACTCCACAAAACAAAACAGTGAAATATCTAGGTCTGCATCTAGACACTAAACTCAACTGGAAAGAACATATAAACATTAAAACACAACAAACAAAAGTCAAATTATTTCAATTAAAACCATTAATAAACAACCATAGTAAAATAACAATTGAAAATGCCAAACTCATATATACATCCATAATTAGACCCTTAATGCTCTATGCTTGCCCTGTCTGGATCAATGCAGCAAAAACTAATATACATAAAATACAGGTCATTCAGAACAAATTCCTACGAACAATAACCAAAGCACCCTGGTTCATTTCAAACAAACAACTTCATAAAGAAATTCAAATAAAACCTATCATACACCACATCACAAAATTATCCCATAATTTTTACAATAATATGGCAACAATTACACAAATATCTCAATACAATCTAGGCAAAGCACCCATAAACCCCACCAGAATAAAAAATAGATTTCCCAAACATGTATTTTACATCCAATTTGCTGATTTAGATGATCCTTTGTGAGGTGCCTAGTGGGTTTCCTCTCCCTCAAGTAATAGATGTAAAGTAATAATAGTTTAGTTTTTTAAAATAGATCATAAGCATCAAAAACATGTGAAAAAGTTTATATTGTAAAACTGAACCATGTATACCATTCAAGATAATAAAATGATTAAAAAAATAAAAAAGAAAAGGGGATAACATAAAGACCTGACGTATGCCTCCTAACTCATCTAAGCTAAAATATCAGTCTAAATATCATCATCATTAGTCCAAAAATGTGCTTAACAATGTAATGGTTGCGGAATAAACTTGGAGGAAATAGCTTTGATACAAGCAACTGGCATAGTAAATTAGTAGGACGCGCTGAGAAGAAAAAGTGAGAGACTTGAAATTAGTAGCGTGGAATCTAGAACTAAAGTTTACGTTATGTAGAAAGTAAACGAATAATACAAGTGTAATCAACGTTCAAGTGGTTGGCAGCTCTGTAAGAGCGTATCTGCCATCTTAATCAGGTCAGATTCTGTGGACACCGTGCCTCCTTTTAATTAAATTTTATTTTCAGTAAAAGCAGTTAAGACCTACGTGTGACGGATCAGGGAGAAGCACTATCTGTACGGGTTTTATTTTGCTCCTAACCCTATCTTTTACTATACCAACTAGGATTATGAATTAAAGACTGGGAGAGGTGGCTCAGTGCATCAACTGATGTCACAGCAGTGCCTCTGACCAGGAGGCCTTAGGTTCGAGTTCCGACAGTGGCAAGATTTTCGACACTAGCTTTGTCAGCTAGGTCGAATTCAGTCGCTATCTGGAGGAGAATTCTGGAAGCCTACTGCTCTGATCAGTAGCTTTCAATGCTTTCTCCGCTCAACACCAGACGAATGCCGGAGCAGTACCCTTCCAGACATACCTTGGACAGTGCGCGGTCTTTCCTTCCTCTTCCATGTCCTATCCTCACCCCTTCCACATACACTTACTCTAACAAGCACTACCACACATGTCGGGAGACCGGTTGAGAGGTTAGAGCTTGTCCAGGCTAAAGCGGTGCCCGCTGGTGAGAGAAACCTGGTTGAGGGAAACCCCGTTAGCCGACGGTTGGTCGGCGCCGGATCTCACCATCCAGCGGGGGAAGATAACCACAATTTCCTGATAAACACATGCACTACACTTACGGGACGAATGACCCCGTTATTTGACGTACTCAGAATCACTAACAACCAACAACCCATGAACAAATGAGTTTTTGGCAACATTTTATAACAAGTGATATTCGCTTCCGTGTAATGGAAACTATAAGCATCGACAAAAGAGCTACAGATTTCGGCTTTATCCCTGACTATCAACTTTTGGCGAATTGTAGGAAGCCTTATCCAATTGCGTCGCACTTTCCTCCTCCAATCGCAGAGGGACCGTTTGCTTGACGAGCTCCTGAGGTGCTCCCGTGCACGAAACGCGACCAAGGCCACCTTCGTCTCAGCGTTCGTGCTCTGTGGCCACGACGCCCGCGGCCCGCCGCCCGCCCGCCGATTGTGGTAACCGGGGCTAATTAATAAACATCCATCAGAAAGCGTTTAACACCGCCGCGGCTAATTAAACATCCGCTACCAGCGAGCGTTTGCCCCATGGCGGCCTCCGCCTCAATCAATTCCGTCCGGAATGTGTGGAATAACGAGAGTAAGAAGCCGATCTTTTTCTCCGAAAACTTATAATAGAATCACGACACCAATCGGGGTCCGGTGGTGATTATATAAGCTCTGAAAGCACACGGACTTTTCCGATAGCAATTACGGACCCACGGGTTCTCTATCGGTAACCGTTATGAGCCATAAATCCATAGTAATTAACTCGGCTCGGCCGAGCCCCGGTCCGGGCGGGTGGGGTATTACTCGGCGAGCCCGGTTCGGGTCCCTCAGTGCGCCAGGGCTTTTATCAGTGGGGGACAAGATGATGGGCAATTTACAGCCATAACTCATCGTCTGTGAATTTGTTTGAGGTTTCGTCTTATTACATTATGCAAATGCGCGTCTAAAGTGTTAGTGCCATAATCAGATAGCATTAATATAAATAACGCCGGGCTCGCCGGTGGACGTGCAGCTCCTACAAGTTGCTGCTTAGCCGAGGAGGCGCGGCGCGGGTCAGCGAGGTTGGTCGCCGATATTTGGAAAGTCAAGGTTCAGCAAGGGAAGGGGTGGCTTTGTGGAAGACGGCGGGAAGGAGGGAACGGTGGAGTCAATAATATGAGGGGGGCACGAGAGGGAGTGAAAAAGAGAGGGAGAGACAGAGAGAGACAGAGAGAGACAGAGAGAGACAGAGAGAGACAGAGAGAGACAGAGAGAGACAGAGAGAGAGAGAGAGAGAGAGAGAGAGAGAGAGAGAGAGAGAGAGAGAGAGAAGGAGGGTGGTAGAGAGAGAAACGAGAGAGGAAGGAAAAGAAGAAAGATTCTTATCATTATGTAAATAAGATAGTGAGAATGCTCTAAGTTTCAACTACAGTTCAATAGCATATCTTTCAATGTGAAAAAAAAGCTAGAGGAAATCAGGAATGAATAAAAAGACCACGACTTGATTCGTTTCATTTTTTGATGTTCCTCCATCTCATTGGCGCACATATTATATATATATATATATATATATATATATATATATATATATATATATATATATATCTATATCTTCTGGAAGCTTCTGAGTGAATCTGACATTCTCTCGAGCACTGACACAAATAAATATTTATTGGAATCAATAAACATTTACGGTTCTGTTCCAATTACTTAAATTGTTCGGTTTAATTTTATTAAAATGCCATAGAAATTCGATACCTTAAATCATTTGACGTCTTCTCTACCGTCGACGTCAAATATTTCGATAAAAAAAATCAACGACATGTCTGCTCTGTGAAATATCAATTTTTGGTTGTTTTCACTTCTCGAAACGCGAACCCTGCAGTGAAGATTAATTGTTAAGATCTTTTGAAAACCGAAACAAACAGAAGCCGTTTCATTTGGTTTCGGTTCCAGCAATATATTTAGACGTGCACTCAGGATTTTTCTCGGGAAGGGGGGCTACAGGTATAGCGTCCAGACAACATTAAGTTTTCTTCTACAGAATTGTTCATTTTTGCTCAATATAAACTGTATTTTTATTTTTGATTCTTAGTTAATATTTATAACGTTCATGAATGTTGTATTGAGAGACTTTCTTTAGTATAGAAAAGTAGTAAATACTGTATGTTTGAATATGTATCATTATCTTCGGGGTGGATGGGGGTTGAAGCTCCATGCCTCCCCCTTCACCACCACTCACTACTCCACCACTCAATATAGTCATTGAAAAACAACGGTTTGGTTTTCCTCTCATCATTGCAGCGGTTTTTAACAAGTGTGGTTTTTGTTAGATGCTTTGATGTTTTTTAGAGATACGTCTTTAATGATATTAATAAGTCTCTATCGAATTAAATAAAACTAAATTTAACAGAAATCATGAAACTTAGTATTCAATTCATATATTTCTCCTTACGAATATTTAGTTTTTTTATAACTATTTAAAATAACATAACTAACAATGTGGAATGACTGAACTTGATATACGCCAGTAAGGAACTGAATGAATTAGCTGACTACGAAACTCCAAAGAAAGGAATAACATACGATGAAGCGATAAATAGGAACTTATTCATAAACGTATTGGAACATTTTAATGAGTACACTACACTGTTAAATTTTAGTCTTAAACTTAAATTTTAAGAATCTTTAATTAAGAATCTTGCATTTCTTATTAAATACTCTGCACTGAGGTGTTGAAGCAATAGGTTATGATTGTTTTAAAATTCGAGGAGCACACTGATGGGGACAAAGGAAACGATGATAAAAGTGTTGCAGTGATTACAGATGACATTAGAGTTCTACTTAAGGTTATGGAATAATGATCGTCTAACACGGTGCTTTCGTACGAATAATTTAAACTTCATTACAGACTTTTGTCTGTGAATCACAGTCTGATATAATTACTTATAAATTATAAAAATTTGAAAACTCTAAATTTCTGATGTAAAATACATTTAAAGTCATGATGTTTTGGAAGTCATTCCAGAATATATTCATTTTGTTCGGCTCTGATAGACATATTTACGAACAATAAGCGTGGTTCGTTAATAGCTGGAACACTGTTTTTAATAATGTATTTTAAAGTTTAAGATGTAATTAATTGCACCATAGAAGGGAAAAAACATTGATATCAAAGACAAATTCCCTCTGCAATATGCAAACTATACTTATTTTACCTCTTAAATCCTCATTAACTCATTTACAATTTTCACGCATAAAAACGGAAATTGCATGTAAATATAAGTAATGTGATTATAAAATTATTCTCCGCAAGAAGTATTCGAGGTTACCATTTGTCACTGTTACAATAATCTGCTCAAATGTGTGAGTGTAAATAATGACTCTGAGGTCTTTCATATGAATTATTTTACATACCAAATCTCAGGGCGCAGAAAAATGTTTCGTTATTAATGGACTAATATTTTCATAACCTTTCGCATGTTTGATGTTATAATGCACTTGAATATCCCCAGACACTGTATTTTGATGTTATTTTAAGTCGTTTCTAGCAGTTAATTAAGCAAATTGTATATGGAGGAACATGTTTTCTGAAGGTTCTTACTATGAGATATGTCAACATAACCTTTTTCAAATTCTGGCGTTATGCCACATAAGTAACATCTGTACCACACTCCTCTGAAATATTACTTTCCTGAAATCTTTTATTTTATGTAGAGGCAATTCAATTTAATGTATATTAAATAGCTTTAATTTTTTTCATTAACGAGTAACTTCGCAGCTGATAGTAAAAACATCTCATAAACTAGTAAATGCAGCTGAACTTCTAGAATGTAAGAATTATCAGTATGGTATGTTGTTCCAAAAGTATATCTAAAATACAAAATGCCATTAGCTATATATTTATACAATTTATTGTGAAGATAGGTGTAAATGTTTCTTAAATCTGAGTTGTTACAAATATTTAACATAGTCATAAATATTCATTGGTGGTTTAGTAATAATATTAAGCAAGAATATAAACAGCTACTGGCCTGAAGCAACAAAAGCAGCTTAACTAATAAGCAAAATTTTAAAGATTTGAATCAAGCAATTAGATTTAAGAGATGAAACTTAAAGGAATAAAATATAATAAGATATTGCTCTGTGGACAACGTCCCTGAGCAATGTCTTAGCAGAGCAGAGTTAGTGTCTTAGCAGCAGAACAGTCGGAGCCAGAGTTTTACAATTTTAGGAATTTTAATAATATTGTCGCCACATTTGATGTGTTTCCCCTTAAGTAATCACGTACAAAATGCTTGTTAATTGACATTTGTGAACGTTTTTGAATCAAATGAAATTGTTAGGAAATTTCTAATCTTCTTATTTTGAATGCAAAGTTTGAGTTATGAACTTCAATTGCCACTTGTAAAGGTAACACTTGCCTGCAATCTTTATTGGAAAATATTACTACTTTTCCATTCACCTGATCATGACTTAACCCTCATTCTTCAACCTTTGTAATAATGACTTGGCGTAAACGCAACCGACTGCTGCATTGAATTGCAGTGTATTTATGTATTGAAGAAAGAAAAAAGAAGCGTTATCAAGCTTCAGTGAAGCGAACTATGGTACGATCTGAAGAGCTTGACGACCGCTTTGTTTGTCGTAATTGTCAGTTTTTGTCAACCATGAAAATACATCTTTCATAACATTTATTATTTCCTTTAAATAGTACGAAATAGTGGCCACCCGTAACGCTAAAGTGTAGCTAGATTGCTGACCTCGCAGGGGGGACAGACACTTTTCTCACACAACCTAGCACCGAACGTAGGTTTCAGAGTTTTTAGATTCAGGGTTCAGTGGTTAAAGTTGCTTCTTTTAACCTGCCCTCCGTAGATGTCCTCAACGTTTGTGCACAGAAACATCCTGCTTATAAATACATTTTGTGATAATAATGAGCCAGCCAATGCTATGAATCCTAGAGTTCTGAAAGTAAAATTGGATGAGCAGCAGTACAAAGGATGCGATTAAAAAACGTAGTCGATAGAAATATCTAATTTTATTATCGCATCTATCGAAATTGGAAACATTTAAATTTTAACAGTACAGTTAAACAATAGTTATAAAATTAAATATGATCCCACTTAACCTCCTTGACAAAGAATATAGTTATTTCCATATTTCGATATATTTTTATTGTTTTAGCATTGCTGTAATGAAGTAATTGTTTCTTTCTTCTACTCCACAAACCTTAACAATAATTTACGGAGTTCAGCGCAGCATTTCACTTCTGTCGCCATCTGAACCAGCAACGGTTTTTAGAGTGTTATGGTGTTTAATTTCTCTTTTTAATTTCTCACTACGGAGTAGAGAGATAAAATAAATAAATACTGGATAAGGTTAAATCCAGTTGCTAAATTTAGAAAAAATCCTCTAACACTTGGTGGTGACAGAATCCATGTTGTGGGTCCTTGATACCGAAAAATCGAAAGGCGGCAAAACGTCCGTCCGTTCTCCAGTGAACAACACTAGCGGCTAAGCCGTTCAGTCGATTTTCTACAAAATTGATATTCCCCAATCAATCTGGCTGATGTCGCGACCATTCGAATTTGAAACCGATTTTTTAAAATTTTGGGGGGTACTTTACATCCCTGCAACATCATCAAAATTTTAAAAAAATGGCTCCATCTTTTTTATTAAATTTTGTTGTCGGATGGTGTGAAAAACGCTTAAGAGAATGGTGCAGATCTCACTTTCGTTGAAAATCCGGATTTTTCGAGCATTGCAAAAATTCAAAGTTTTTTCAGAGACTTCCTACAACTAGAAGATAGACATTTTCCCCTTAATGAAATCTGGACCTTAAAGAGAGTTTTTAAAGTAAGCTAAAATACAATTTTTCGGAAATTTGCGTACTTTTCGCGTAATTTTGCATGAAAGTACGGGCGAGAAAATACGTGCTGTTTTAGCACCACTAATTATTGTTTCCGTGGTCGTTTCAACTAAAACTTACTCACGCATCAATCGTCACGAAAGTGACATCCATGTGCGTCGCGATCCCTCATTCCTTCAGCCAACACAACGCCCCCATTCAAGCTCGCCCGAATATCTCAATACGCAGAATGCAGCAGGTGTTGTGTCATGGAGGTGCAAAGAAGCACGAACACTGGCCCCTTTCACCCTTCGCACAGCTTCACTTACGTCTTCATTTTCTCTGCTATATCTCCTTTCTTCTTTTACTTCTATTTCATCACATTTGTTCTATTTCATCTTCCCTTGCCCTATTTTCACCTATTCTTCTCCTCCTCGACCTTCTTCTCTTCCAACTTTTTATTCTTCTACTTTCTTTTATTTCAACTTTTTTTATTCAACTACTATTCTTTTATTTTCTTCTTTTTATTCCTCGCATACTCTCTTCCTCTCACTTCTCCCCATCCTCTCACTTCCTCCCTTCCTCTCACTTCCTCTCACTTCCTCCCTTCCTCTCACTTCCTCCCTTCCTCTCACTTCCTCCCTTCCTCTCACTTCCTCCCTTCCACTCCCTTCCTCCCTTCCTCTGACTTCCTCCCTTCCTCTGACTTCCTCCCTTCCTCTCACTTCCTCCCTTCCTCTCACTTCCTCCCTTCCTCTCCCTTCCTCCCTTCCTCTCCCTTCCTCCCTTCCTCTCCCTTCCTCCCTTCCTCTCACTTCCTCCCTTCCTCTCACTTCCTCCCTTCCTCTCACTTCCTCCCTTCCTCTCTCTTCCTCCCTTCCTCTCTCTTCCTCCCTTCCTCTCTCCTCCTCCCTTCCTCTCACTTCCTCCCTTCCTCTCACTTCCTCCCTTCCTCTCACTTCCTCCCTTCCTCTCACTTCCTCCCTTCCTCTCACTTCCTCCCTTCCTCTCACTTCTTCCCTTCCTCCCTCTTGTTCTCTTTTCTTCCTTCCCCTTCTTTTTCGCCTCCGATGAGACGGAATGTGGCAGCTCCCTCGAGTGGCCGGCATCTCGAGAGATCGTAACTTAATGGGGCGTATTTCGATCGCTCTTCCCCGTTATTTAAGCCATTCGACGATGAAAAGTTTACGGCCCACAAAAACTGACCCTTTCCAATTTGCTGGTCATTATGGAGAGAAGATGGCGCGCCGAATCGCGTCCGTGCTTCTTTCGAGGCGGCCCCCTTGGCAGCGGGGACCGCACGTATTTCACTCGATTCTTAATTAGTTTCGGGAATCGAGAGTAAACACGCGGACGTGGTTGAATTTATTCAATAGTCGTCTGGGAGCTGTCTGCGCCGCGAGGCGGACGCCTCGACATGTGCGCTGAAATGAGGGAAAGGTGACGCACTTACTCGCAATTCCACCATGGGCAGATCGGGATATTCAATTACGACCTTCGCGATCTTGCTAATCTACTGTCTACAAGATTGCGTAACATTTCATGTTACGCAATCATGTAGAATCATTTAAATATTTATAACGTAAATAAAATGAATGTGTTATGTAATGTAATGTATAATGTTAAGTCACTTATAATATTGTTTTACAGTTGATGACGGAAGGATGTTTCTTAAGCAGAAGAAAGAAGAAAACTGCATCAACTACTTTAATTGAAACGCACAACAAGTTATATTTTATACGTCAATTTACTATGAGAGAGAGGGGGAGAGAGATGAAACAGAGGACAGAGAGAGGGGTGAGTGAGAACAGAGAGGGAGAGAGAGGTGAGAGAGAGAGATGAGAGAGGAGAGATGAGAGAGAGGAGAGGAGAGGAGAGAGAAAGGATAGACAATAGAGGAGAGAGACTTACATGCACGCTTCGCCCTTTCACTTGAGTTTCCGCCAGCCCGCGGGGTAAGATTCCATTAAGAACTATTACGCCAGCCTCTGTCCACGCCTTGAACCATTTCGGAGTGTGACATGACTCACGGGTGGGAGGAGAGCGTTGATCTCGTTGAAACACACAAAAGTAGATGGTAGTTCATGTGGATGATTTCCTCCAGAAACATAGTGCAGCATTGTAAATAGTTTCTTTTCTGCTCGCAGAAGCGCTGTGGGATATAGTGATTACTTCATAAGAAAAAGAGAGGTGAAAAGCGATTTCGATCTTTTTCGTGTTTCTTCAAAACGTGAGTAATTTAAATCTCAATCAATCATTTCCTGATAGTTATAAAGTAAAAAACCTTACATTTCTCTTCAAACAAACAAATATTTTATTTGGCAATTGTGTTCAAAAGAAGAAATGTGAAGGTGTTCCTCCTTAGAAAATGCCAATATTTATGTAGCTTGTATTTAATTTTAGCATCACCGACATATAATTATAATTATTATATATCATACGAGTTGAAATATTTGTTATAATACTTAATATTAGTGATAGTATGATTATTGCATGTTCGGCTTGTATTGTACTCCTTTATTATTATTGTTATTATTATTAATTTTGTTATTATTATTGATATTTGTATTATTATTAATATTGTTGTTATTATTAATGTTAAGTGTTATTATTATTGTAATTATTGTTAATTAACTGCCACCGGGTCATACCCAATTGCAGTTCAAAATAAATGTAATGTAAAATAAGTAGACATTCTATTCATTATCATCATCTTCGTCATTAGCGACCTTAAAGAACTTGAACACGAGCGAATATAGTTATTAAACATTTAGGATCAGGGTTTTGTGTTTCAATGCAGTAATATTTGATGCTGTTATTACTAGAATCTCAATGGTGAAGTGTTAAAACGTTATTTAAAACTATTAATTTCTCCTTTTATTTACAAGAATACTTTGCTAGTGGGCTAATGTTAGAATGCTTTATAAGGGTTTCCCACTCTCATGAATTGCTTTGGAGCAATCACTGTTTCTAATTCAAGTATTTATTTTACGAAAAAATCCACCTGTGCATTAAAATTTACTGCAGAAAATGAAACCAAAAATCAAATTAACTTTCTAGATATTACTATTATAAGAAATCGCATTAAATTGATAACAAACTGGTATACAAAACCAACATATGCAGTAATATTATTATATTTTTACTGTAATCACCCAATGATTATGAAAAAATTAATAATTTTTAACCTTGTTGATATAATGATAAAAATGTCTGACCAAAGTTTTTATCAACAAAATTTGATGAAAATATTCCATGTTAAGGGAAAATGATTACCCTCCAAAATTTGTTCATAAAAGTATCAATTTGAAACTCTAATAAATGTCACCCTTATCCGGAATAATCTAATGAATGACACCCTGAATAATAAAAATGAACTCGAAGTTAAAATTTATTTTAATCTACCATTTATTAACAGTATCAATAACAAAATGAAGGTATTCTTAAAGAGTTATGAAATTGACTTACAAATAACCATGATATTTTATTATCTAAATGTAAACAAAATCAATTCAAAATTTAGTTAATTCCATACCTCCAACATCCTTTTAATATCCTTCATCTTCATCACAAGCTACCACAGGAACCTTTTCAAATATAAATATTTTTCTTTTAAAATAATCTTTAGTTGCTGATTGATACCAAGGCAACATATTCAATTAATTAAATAATTAAAAACAGATATAAATGACTTCTATCTTTTATATCTTTTTAATTAATTAACAGGTGGATCTCAAACTTATAATGCATACTTACTTAATTCACTTGTTATGAATGTAATTTATAATGTGAAAATATGTTGCTAGATTGATGTGTACATATCCTTACATTATGATTTTTATAAGATGATAAAGAATTGTATCAATTTGCTCTCGGTAAGTTACAATATTTTGAAAAACATAATTACCTACAAAATTATAATATAACACACAAATATTTACAAAAATATTTTTCAATACTTGAAAATGACAAAAAAATTCGTTGAAACGTAGTACAAAATGAGAAAATGAGCAACTGAAAATAAAAAAAAACATTGTTGTAATTAACTGAAATTATTGGGATAATTTATTAATAATTTACCACATAAGTATATGGAAAATTGATAAATTCGTAAACGAATTCCATCCCACTCCACTTGATGGGAGACAGAGAGAAAGTGTATTCTTTTAAAACGTCCAGTGAGGACGTAATTTTGAACAATGTCTCAACCACTATCTCCCTCTCTGCACTTTATATTTTTTCTTTGCGTTGGAACAATTTCTCTTCTTTTCGGGCCCATTCTTTCATTTCATTAAAAATGATCCTTATGCATGAAACTAATATATTCTGAAAATACAATTTTAAAAAAGCACACAAAACAAAAAAAAAACAAAAAAAAAAAAAAGAAATAAAAGCGCGACAGTGAGCAGTAACTAACGACATTGAACAATTCTATCAATGGCCGTGCGTTTCGAAATTCTAGAGTCGAAACCAGGATAAGGCGATACCATCGAATTACGAAGCATCACTGTATTCGCAGTGTGTTATGTGGAAGTGATGTCTGCATCTATGTAGCATCGTAATGCATACTAATTTTGAGAAATATTGAGTTGTTTTTATATGCACACCTCTTCAAAAATATCTATCAAATTGTCTGTGTCAGGACAATAACAAAGAGAAGAGAATTGGAATGAAAATAATAAATGGATCGTTCCTGCAAACGGAGGTATGAGATCGGAGAACGAAGTTCAAAATAAAGGATTGGCAAAGAAAATATGAAAAAAATTAAAGGATTCTTGAAAGATCGTAAGTGATTAAAGAAAATTAAAAAAATAAACGTGAATAGAGGTACCTGAATTAATGAATACTGTGACAGTACTCACATTAGTCCAATGGGTTTAACAACGCCATTTCAGTTGAAATTACGTCTTTAAAAGTTGACCGACGCAGGTGTTTGTTTTCTAACTGGTTTTATTGACAAGATTTATCTTCACTTCATTGGGAACGTGCCATTTCACGTAAGATTAAAAAAGAAAAGCAACCTTTTATGGATTCAGACAGCAAGACATAAAAATTAACAGATACTGAAAATGCTCTCAGAAGCACTCAAAGTAAGAACGTATCAAAAACACGGTCTTTTTTAAAACTGCGTTTTTAATGATATCTATGCCCTCAAGACAAATCATTCTTGTTACGTTCGACTATTATAATGATGAAACCTTATTTTTATTTGTATAGAAAATTAAGTGACCTTATTAATAAAATAAATCAAACATAAAGGAACAGTGTCTGAAGATACATTGTCAAAACTTAAAAAATAAACCAAACAGTGCGCTCTATTACACATTTTACTACAAAGTAGCTGACGAGATCGTTTTCAATAAATAAAATTATCTAAATACAATTTTTTGCATACATGTATGTATAAAAGACAGATCTTCTGACACAAATATTTAATTTTACATGTATTTCGAGGTTCCACTCAATTCGGGCTTACTATGATTGTCAGAGGTTGGGAACGTCCACATCATTTTCATATTTATCTCACTTTATATTTACTCAAAACTCAAATGAATATTTTTCTCATATTTCTAAGATCAAAATTAAACAAAAAAAAAAAAAAGAGAAATTAAAATAATTGCGGGCAAAAAGTTACCTGACCTATAAAGGGTTAAGGGGTTGTGGATCCAGACAAAGCACGTACACTAAGCGCGCAATGTTTTCACCATGGATGCAAGGAAATTTTAACTTCTGACCAAACACCTTTCGCGGGCCACAATAAAAGGCACCGCGTGCCGCATGCGGTCCGCCAGTTGTGCAACCCAGATCTAGCTTGTAGCTAGGCTATAAGTGTTGAGTGTAAATAGCATTTAAGAAAAAATATGAAATATTCCTCCACATGTTTTGACACATGCTCCCCATTTGTTTGCCATATGTATCCAGAGGTATTAATTACAAATTTGTTTCAAAATTTAATTACAAATATATGTTTAATAATAAATTGCAAATTTAAGAACTTAAAGTATTTTTGTTACCAAAGACTTATACAAATGTTACGGTGCGGTAGCAGATGGTGAAGAGGTTCCTTGCCGAATGAAATGGTATGATGTGAAGAGCTAGAGTACCCAGAAGAGTGGAAAACCCCCAAAATGCAATAAAAGAGCTTAAAAGATTTTTATAAAAAATTGCGATCTCCAAAGAAAATAACTATTTAAATAATTGTTTTAAAATTAAAAATAGCTTCAAATTGAATCCCAACATGCAGCCTTTCCGACGACCCGTGATATGGACTAGAGGATGTTTCCAAAAAGTAACTCAATGCCCAAAAAATCTCATTTTGTAGATTACGGCATAAAATACTCAACTCGTGACCCTTAGAGAGACGTCGCTTAGAAGGACACAAAAAACGAGCGTTTAAGGCTCCAAAACGCTACATTTTCTAGTCAGCACGATGGTAAAGTATTCTACTGAGTAATGTGTTTTGCGGGTCGCATATGCGCCTGATTTTTCCAAATATGACATAATCTGCTAACTTCCATGTGTTCCGTCTAAAATATTTTTGAAGAATGACCGGGGTAAGTCCATATACAGCTGTAATATGAGGGGTTTTATGTACATGGTTTTTTTAAAAAAGACAATATTTCCTTAATGTGTTATATGTACAGAGAATGCTTATTATGCGACTACTTGCTTGCGCACAGTACTTAATACGTCGTGCAGCGGAGCGACGAAACAGGCGGTTCTCTACGAAAGATGATTCTGACGCAATGATGGTTCCTCTGCGAATGAGAATTCATTCAACTGGAACAAATGTTGTAAGAAAAATGGTTAAACTATTTCTGATCAGTAAAGAACAGATAGAAATGAATGTCACATTGGTCAATTGAGGTCCAATGAATCCACATTGGAACATGAGTGTCTCAGTTGATTTGAGAATATTAATGAAGAAAAATTGAAAGGTGATAAGTACATTTATTTATTTATTTATTTATTTACGTCAAAAAAACAGTTAAAAACTGCGTATGACGGGCTATGGGGAAAAGTGAATTGTGTGCACATTTTCAAAATTCTGTGATCCCTACACTAAATCATATACTACTTAAGTTTTGAATTTTGAAAGGGAAAAAAAAAAAAAAAAAACTCCCATGTAATAAAATCGATTTTCAAGGATAAATAAGCAATAAATTTTGAATTTTGAAAGGGAGAAAAAAAACAAAAAAACTCCCATGTAATAAAATCTATTTTCAAGGATAAATAAGCAATAAATTTTGGCTCTTATTACTTCCTGCCGCGACAACGTGGAAACGATAATTTGAATAATTGTATTTCCCACTGAATTCTAGAAGACGTGCACAGAAAATGAAGTTACATTTATGTCCAGAAGCAAAACAAGGGGCCAATACATTATACTCGTATTGCAGCTCACGTTGTTACAAAAGAGTAAGTAATTGACTACATCTACATAAATGACTACAGCCAGATTTTGCTTACATTATGAATACCACTGAATACAATGAAAGCATTTTACATTCGGAATAAAAAGTTGAAGTTCTACAAATGAAGAAAACGTTTGTAATACTTTTCTGGAGCGGATTCAGAATGTTAATGCACTTTTTATTTCATAGCCTTGGATGGTCACTAAAAACAATTTCTTCGGTTTAACGAGTGTTTACGGACGATTGTCGTTGGCTACAACTGAGAAAAGAATGTTGTCACCTTGTGTCCAACCAAAGTAATCACTTTTTTGTTCGTAACAGTATCTTCTTTCACGAACTCCTGGCGTGACAAGAGTCGTGGAGTCCTCGTCACCACACATAAATGATTCTCGATAGATTTAGCAACAAGTGTTTTTTTTAATGCTTATTCAGCATCTTGCCATTTCACAAATTATTATTTTTACCCGAGTTCAAATGAAGGTAAACATTTTTTCGGTATATGTATGAAAGGTTTTTATTACATCTGAAACCTTGTCTGAAAGCCTCGAAATATGTTCCTGTGTGAGGTATTAAGTTTGTCTTCATCCTGTCATGTGTGACCCACATTACACGTCACTTTAAATATGTCATACATTACGGTCATATATGACTTCAACAGTTCATGATGGTATTGAAAGATTTGACATATAATGCAATTTCAACGGTTTATGGATTATGGAGCAGCCATTATTTGTTAATTACTCAATAACGATAACATTGTGATACTTTTGCGAGGCGCAATTGAAGAAACAATTGAGTTTAATTTTTGTGTACTGAATTCAATTCTGGAAACCGTTCTTAAGTGTCACATCGGGTTTTTAAAATGAGATTAGTAATTTAAAATTTTAGATTAACTTCTCCTTTCTGAATGTGCTTTAAATTCCGTACGGCATTACCATTTTGTATGTGTATCGGTTCATCTTGATTATAGATAGATTTTAAACCATTTATGTACTTTTGCGTGAACAAGAAAATTATGACAATGACTGTTCATGTCAATGTAAAATATAAGGATTAGTAACATATTAAAAATACCACTGAATAAATAATCCTAGCATCATCTGGGAGTGTTACACCTGATACTGTCTCTGAAATGCTTGGCAATGTTGTAGTTAAGTGCAGGAATGGGATTGACAAGATTGAATTCAGCACCAAAATTAGGTTTAGACACCCGTACAATTTACGTTCTGCAGAACAAAAGTCGAAGACTTGCGTAATCCTGTAGATGAATAAGAATTATAAACGAAATGCTGCTAAAAGTTGATATTATTAAAAGTCGTTAACCGTGGTGATTAGGCTCCTTTATTACCTCCCTCAAATGTTGTCTCGAGTGACTGCCACTGAGTTCCTCGCGGCAGCCGAACCTGTCGGTCTCATAACTCATCATAAAATACGACGATGACGTGTTACTCTTGCACCCTGGTGCTTGCTTTTGAGGCGGCACTGCAACAAAATTCTAAAGGTAGACGAAGGCCTCTTTGCAGAAGGGCGCCGTCAACATCGGAGCGAACTGACGGAAGAGATTTACGCAGCGAGGGCTCAAGAAATGCGAATATCTCGGACCGGTTGAGTGCAGACACTTCGACGTGCGATGGTCCGTCGGATACATCCGTTGCGCTTCTGACGTCTTGCCCGCTTCAGTGTATACAATGCTGAGGAGCGCGAAAAAACTGTTTCGAAGTGAACGAAGTTAACCTTGCTCCCGGATAGTACTTGAATGGATTAGGACAATGAAAAGTGGGTGGTGCTGGGAACTAGAATGTTGTAGAGGAAGTAGTATCTCATCTGAGTTACTCTATTGACGTGATAATCAACAACAAATTTTTGTTCGTGACTTGAGTGAAGGAAGGAGGGTTATGTTTTCTCCGTGAACTTTGATAGTTTCTTTCCACCCTCATAAGTTTGAACTAATCAGATTTTGATGATGTCAAAACTTAACATTGAATTTCGAGTGTTACAGTGAGGTAGGTCATATAAAGTAGTTACATCAAATTTAGAATACCATCTTTGATAAACGTTTCGTTGCAGTAGTTGAGTCTTTTCTCTGTCAAATAAATGATCTCGTTTTGTGTGTTTTATACACGTCAACGCATTGTCGTCGCTTACATGAAACTGGCAATGGAGAGAACATTTTTTAAAATGAATTATAGTTTCTATAATTTATAGACAGTCAATTCGTAGTAATTTGTTATTACTTGGCACATTTCATCTATATGTCTGCTTCGTCAGGTACAGCTTATCTTAATTTATTATAAAACTATTTAACGCTAAAATCAGCATTGTGAATTTATTAATTTCATTAATATTGAATTATAAGCAGAAGTAAATAAGTTGCATTGGAATTTATAGTTTTATTTAAGTTCATAAATAAAGTTTCGGATATAATTTTGGCTCCTCATATAGTCACACGGTCAAGGGCTTTTGGATTTTAAAATTCGAAATTATGAGACGTGTGTGCAAAATGTTGCTGAAGGGAAACGTAACCGTCCCCTGTTTGGATATTTTCATCGCTTGAAATGAAATGTTGGGAGGTCATATGCTTCACCCTCCAACTCGTATGGTCAATTCAATGTAGACACAAAATGCAGAATCAGTCAATTCTGTTGAAGGGTGTTCTCAAACGCTTGTAAATTTATTTTGCGCTTAATAATTGTATTGAAACTACACTCATTTGTTTACCTTTAGCCTCTTCATACGTAGTAAGAAGAGGAAGTATTGTAATATTCGTCGGAAATCGGTGATTGCCGGGCGCTGATAACGGAAAGTTGGATAGATATTGTTTCTATATGTAATAAATTACTCTTTCTTACACATTATAGAGACAGAATATGTTTTCTGGGCTTTTAAAATCGAAAAAAAAACCCAACGGAAAAACCATTGACCACAAAACGACTGTTTGTTCATCTGTGGTCAACGCTTGTATCAAGTTTAGACGATTATATCCGAAATTGTTATTCCCCAATCGATCTGAACGAAGTCGAGGTCCTGTAAGGTTGAAATGGATATTTCAAGTTTTTGGGGGTCCTTTATGTGAATCCTTAAAATTTTAAAAATTTTCTAAAAAATGGCTTAAAAATTGATTTAACTTTGATCTTGGATACCGTAAATAACGCAGAAAAAATGGCACCGGTCTAATTTTCGTTACAATCCCTGATTCTGCAAAAGTCTAAAATGCTTTGGACGTCTACCTACAACTACAATATTGTGAAGAAAAAATTTTTCCTTAATGAAATCTGTT
This sequence comes from Teleogryllus occipitalis, assembly GCA_011170035.1. Taxonomy (NCBI): domain Eukaryota; kingdom Metazoa; phylum Arthropoda; class Insecta; order Orthoptera; family Gryllidae; genus Teleogryllus; species Teleogryllus occipitalis. Next base: position 300,482 of record BLKR01001272.1, read on the forward strand.
CTTCAAAGAATGCTTTTGAAATAAGGACATGTACACTTTTTAGAAAACATGAGATAATTTCTCTTAAATGAAATATGTTCTCAATAATTCTATCTTTAAAGAATGTCATGAACAGTTTTATGAAAATACGAGTAGTTTTCGCGCAATTTCTCCTTGAAGTTATTGCAATTTGTTTTTAAAATTCTCAAAGACGGCTCCAAATTTTTTAATTTCCCCCTGAAATAGAGTACAGGACGCTTAAAAATTGGGGCAGATCTCATTTTCGTTGAACTCTCTGAATTTTCGAAAATTGCAAAAGTTAGAAATATTGCGAGAAAATATTTGTTGTAGTATCGTTAGTTTTTTTTATCAAGATGTGATACAAATTGTTTTAATATTGTAGATTCAATATTTGATTAGCCATCCATCATTGTCTCATGAGCAGATATTGTATTCTGGAACTTATTTACAATGTATGTACACTTGCCGTATACGTATACTTTCCCCCTCATTAATACAATGGAAAATGCAAGCTTTACATAGTTCATGTGCATGTGCAGATTCTGAACTGTATTATGGAATTTAATAGCAATTATAATAAGCATTTAAAACTTATTATTTCCCCTCTTATCGTTTTCATCTTACTACAGAGAAGTAATCGGAAAATAACGAGACTTTACTTTTGTTGCATATATTCGACTTCAATTGTATTGTATGAAAATTATTACTCACCGTTCCTAAGGAATCATTAACTGAATGTAACGAGAAATTCTCTGCCAAGTATTATATGTCAGAATAGTCCAACATCTGTGAAATAAAAAAATTGAGATTATTTTTCAGATACTTATTTCATAATACTGATATCAGAATTTTAATAAAATATAGTCAGTGCAATAACGGAGTGCAGCCATTCTTTTAGTACTCGCAACCTTCTAAAGCTCAACGGAACAGTATACTCTTTGAACGTTAATGCACTAATAATGCCCTACGAACATTATTGAAAACACAAAGTAGAATCATGAGTAAAGTATCACTCTAAGTCATTAAGAAACTATTTCTTGAATCCCCTTAAACGTGATATTAAAGTTTTTCGACTTATTTATTGTACAAATCTACTTCATATTTAATATTACAGAACTAAATTAACTGTCTGGAGCTTCTTACGTCCAACAAATTTTGTAAGTCTAGGAGGAGACAACGAACACTTAAAAAAAGTTATCCGGACTCATATTCGGAGGAATGTAGTTCCATAGATGGATATATATTTTGCAATATTCATTACCTCCATTAGGGATCCTCCTCACACATGTGGTTACGTCAATGATTAATGTTATTCGCGTTCATGTACATTTCTTGATTTTCTCCTTATTTTTCTAAAATGTAGATATGCCATGGCATCGTAAAATGTCGACGACGTGGTATATGAAATCTCATGCAGATACTGCCACTATCACATCTGCGAGACCGGGTGAACCATTGAGGAACGCCTCCGTTGACACATTCGCCGTTACAAGTAAAATCATGTACTAAATCAGAGGCGCTGCAGTAACAACAGTTGATGCACTGAGCTACCGCTCCCGGTTTGTAGGTGTGAGTTGTGAGTCGGCGGTGGAAGGTGATTCCGAGGTATTTAATCTCGTCTTGCCACGGGAGAGTGTGTGTGTAGGTGGATGGGAGCGACAGTGTGCGACCAATACCTACGTTTCCACGGGGCCTAGAAATATCCGCTTTTACCACAGTGCTCGGTCTCAGCTGAGCTGAGACCCGCTCACTTTACAATTGCAGACGAAGAGCTGCGATGTTTTCATGAGATCACCGCCGATTGATCATGCTTCACCTCAACACACTGACCCACTCACACACTCGCGTTCAAAGCGCTAACTGAAGGCCCAGGAACTATTTTTACCTCTCATCTCTCACCATTGACCTACAGCGCTCTATGACCGAATTTCGTGGTACTAAGATCGTTAGACTCAATAAGTTAAGCCACACATCGCTGCTACTGCCTGCCTATTAATTAATGTTACTCTCAGCTTGGTGTCAAGAGCCGCACGAGACTGACTCAAGAGCCGCATACGGTTCACGAGCATCGTTGTGGCCACCCCTGGTATATAGCATGTAGCTAAATGCAAATGTGAATGTAATGAACATTAAAAAAAGAAGAGCAATGAACACTCTTAAGAAGTTTTTTCCACAATTTTTTTCACTAGTATTTAGATTAAAATGTCCAAAGTGCCGTTAATGTAATAGTTTTAATTTAGAAAAAGTTACTTTAATTAGTATATTTACGATAGGCCCTTACCATGCTGCATAAGAATAATAGTGTGCAGTACTATAATATGTCATAGATCACGAATAAACTCCCACCTCTCCAGGACAACTGGAGAGGAGAAAATTGAGAAGGAACCCGCGCATTTTACCTTGAAGGTTGCAGCATGGCAGCAGAAATGTTGGCTTCTGTGCCTAGAACGTGGCGTCTCTCTGATAGCTAAGTAGATTCTGACTTTAGCCGCGGAAGCTTAAGTTTTCATAATTTTCTGACCTTCAGGCCCTTGAAACCATGTTCTTTTTAGTTCACGTATGTTACTGAAATCTGATTTGAAAAGAGTCAGAAAACTAATTATGACTTGAAAATATGGTTGCAATACCAATCGATGTTGGCGATTGATAATACAGGAGGATCAATCATTAAGAATCGATAATACATGCATCGATGGTAACCCCCGTGGCATCCACAGTAAATATCGCATTGAATCAAGAATCTCAACAGGCTTGTGAGTGACACTGGACTAATTCCGCCGTCCGATAGAACTTTGGGGTCCACTGAAATCATGTTACTTCCCCACCAACAGCTCCTTCGCCCCCGCCCCTTCCACCGCCCCGTCCACTGCGTCGACCCGCTCGCGCCCATTACCGAAGCGCGCATAAGTTCCACGTGTTATATAGACGGGAGGGAGAGGCGCTTGGAAATAAAGAGATTTACAGTCTATAAGGCCGTAAAATCCAAATAAAAATCGGCGCAAAGTAAAGAGAGGGACGGCCGAGGAGATTTAGTGCGGCGCGGGGTGGGGGTGGAGGTACGTTGGGGCGGAAACGCAGATGGAGGCGGAGATGGAGGCGGAGGAGGAGTCGAGGGCGAGGAGGGGGCGAGGGCGAGGGCGAGGGCGAGGGCGAGGGCGAGGGCGAGGGCGAGGGCGAGGGCGAGGGCGAGGGCGAGGGCGAGGGCGAGGGCGAGGGCGAGGGCGAGGGCGAGGGCGAGGGCGAGGGCGAGGGCGAGGGCGAGGGCGAGGGCGAGGGCGAGGGCGAGGGCGAGGGCGAGGGCGAGGGCGAGGGCGAGGGCGAGGGCGAGGGCGAGGGCGAGGGCGAGGGCGAGGGCGAGGGCGAGGGCGAGGGCGAGGGCGAGGGCGAGGGCGAGGGCGAGGGCGAGGGCGAGGGCGAGGGCGAGGGCGAGGGCGAGGGCGAGGGTGAGGGCGAGAGCAGTGAGTGGGGCGGGGCTTTGGGCGATGGTGGCCGGGGTGATGGCGGTGGGGGGGGGGCGAAGGCGGAGGCAGTGGTGGTGGTGGTGACGACGAAGGCGGAGTGAGGGGCGGCGGCGTGCGCAGGCCAGGAGCTCGCCCGGGCCGCGTACGAGAGATTTACGCCCGAAGCCTCCCCCTTCGTCCAAATGCCCTCCCTCGAGCTTCACGACTCTGCCTGGAAAGAAGAAGAGAAACTAATTCGTTTTCTCTCATGAATTTCAGAGCGTAGATTAAGATTCTTGCGGTTCCTAGAAGAACATGTTTTGCTCGTGGTGTGGTGAAGGTACATTTTGTGAAGGACTGTCTAGATGAATACGTTGACGAGGTGGATACGAAAGGTTCTAATATAGACAACCCTTTGTCACGTTGATAAACTAATGGTGCTACAACAGCACGTAATTTCTCACGTTATTGTTAATGGTCATGTAATATTATAACATTAAAAATAATCCTTTTAAAAATTATTTGAAATCTATTTTACATATAGGAAAGAACAATTGCTAGTCTCCAAGGAATATCAGATTGCAATGCAACAATGGTATTCCACCCCGTGAATGGACAGCTTATTTTCTGTGAATTATTATGATTTAACAGTATGAAAAGCAGTTATAATTGTAAAAATTGGGTTTATATTTGCTTGAAAATATTTCGTTTTCGCACCAAATGTTCTGCGATTTGTCATGAGTTTTACAAAATATGATGACTGATGAATTAATTTCGAAAGAAATTGCGATATAACTAATATTACATAATCATTAGTAAAGGCGAGAAATTACGTACTGTTTTAGCTCCATAGTTTTTCTTTACTGTGAGACCTGAAATGTCGGTTTGAAACTTTTATCTTATTTTTGAAAATGAACCTAATATGTCGTAAGATAGTATTTCCTACAATTATGTTTCACTCATGATGTTATAAATGCTAGGATTCAGCTTTTTACTTGTAAATATAAAACAATGTGGCGCAGGAGCCAAATAAGTTTTGAATGTTAACTTCAGTCACAAATACAAGTTAAAATTAATAAAATGTAAGAAAAAACGGATAGCAAAAAAGAAAAATGAAAACAATTATTACGAAACTGTTACAAATAGGAGACGAATATGAATTCGAAAAAGTTAAGATCATTGAAAGATGAAGAATAGAAATTTAAAATGCGAGTTTAATTTCCTTTATACTGTAGTTTGGTGTCACTAGAAGAGTTGAAGTGATGACCCGATTAGGAGGAATGAAGTTGAAAATCAAGAATACAATAAAACAGGACGTAATCTAATGCTAATGAATAAAGCCATCAAATGCAGAGGAAAATAATATTGATATTTGCAGTTATTGTTAGTGTTTGTGATATAACATGATGAACATAGTCAAAAAGTGGAAATAGTGAATAGTAAAAAAAATCCAATTAAAAATACTCGTGTCAATTGTTTTTTTAAGAACAGAAGGGATGGGAAGAGGAGATACGAGTAAAAAGGTTAAGTAGCCGAGAAAAGAGGCAGCAAGGTAAAATGAGGTAATATTATACACGAAGGTATGGTGCCATGAGTTGAAGTGAAGGGAGGCGTTTGGGGGCGTGATACGTTGTCAACCGATGCAAAGTAAAATGAGGAGAGGTGAGATTAGGCGTAAATTTGCAAGGCAGAGACAAAGCGAAGCCAAAAAGAGAAGAGATGAGCAAGGCGATTTGTAGGGAAGTGAAATCTAGCAAGCGAGGGTGAGGCAGGTTCAGGTTAGGTGAGGAGACGAGAGGAGAGGAGAGGTGAAGAGAGGAGAGGAGAGAAGAGGAGAGGAGAGGAGAAGAAAGGAGAGGAGAGGAGAGAAGAAAAGAGGAGAGGAGAGGAGAGAAGAAGAAAGGAGAGGAGGGGAGAAGAAAGGAGAGGAGAGGAGAGAAGAAGAGAGGAGAGGAGAGAAGAAGAAAGGAGAGGAGGGGAGAAGAAAGGAGAGGAGAGGAGAGGAGAAGAGCGGAGAGGAGACATCAGGCAAGGCGTCTTGAAATCAAGTGAAATTAAACGAAATCCAGTAAGTAATGGCGAGGCGGAGTGAGGCGTGGGAAGTTTATGTGAGGAGAGGTGAGGTAAGAGGTCTTGAAGTGAATTGAATTGAAATGAAATGAAATCCAATAAGCCATGGAATGCACGTGGGGCGATGGATGATGGTGAGGCGGGGTGAGGCGAGGCAAGTTTAGGCGGGAAGAGGTGAGGTAAGGGATCCTGAAGTGAATTGAATTGAGATGCAATAAAATCCAATAAGCGATGGAATGCATGCGGAGCGATGGATGATAGCGAGACGAAGAAAGGTGAGGTGAGGAGAAGTGAGGCAAGGCGTCTTGAAATGAAGTGAAGTAAAATGAAATTCAGTAAGTGCTGGCGAGGCAGGGTGAGGTGAGGTGAGGTGAGGTGAGGTGAGGTGAGGTGAGGTGAGGCGAGGCGAGGCGAGGCGAGGCGAGGTGAGAAGAGGTGAGGTGAGGCAAGACATCTTGAAGTGAAGCGAAATGAAATGAAATCCAGTAAGTCCCGAGGAGGCAGGGTGGGAGAAGGCGATGCAAATTGAGGTGAGGAGAGGTGAGGCAAGGCACCTTGAAGTGAAGTGAAATGAAATGAAATACCGATGGCAAGGTGAGGCGTGGCGAGGCAGGTTGTGGGAGGTAAAGTGAGCCGAGGCATCATGAAGTGAAGCGAAATGAAATGAAAAGAAATCCAGTAAGCCCTGAGGAGACGGGGCGGGGCGGGACAAGGCGAGGCGAGGACTATGACTGAGGGAGTCATCGCCAGTCGGCCTGCGCTGCATTCGCCTCCTCCACCGCCGCTTGCGCGTCTGATTTACGGGCGCGCGGGCGGAGCGCTAACGAACACCGGCGGCGGGGCGGGGCGGGGCGGGGCGGGGCGGAGGAGGAGGAGGGCGATTCGCCCGCTTAGCCGCCCATTAATCGCCCGCCTTTGTGCGCCCCGAGAGTCAATTAGCCGCGATCGATTCGCCGCCGCGGCCCCGCGCGCGCTCGGCGCTTCTGCGCGCGCAGCGACGCCCTGCGCCGCGCCGCCTGCGCACGTGGCGGGGCGGAACGCGTGGGCGGGGCGGACGGGCGGCGAGGCCTGCGCGGAGGCAGCTGGCACTGTGCAGTGATTCGAAAAGATCATGGCTGGCTGGTTGGTTGGTTGGTTGGTTGGTTGTTAATGATTCTGAGCGCGTCACCTACAGGGGTCATTTCCCCTTAAGTGCAGTGCATGTTTACCTCCGGAAGGTGGAGGTGATCTTCCCCCGATGGATGGCGAGATCCGGTGTCGACCTACCATCGGCTAGCGGAGGTTCCCTCAGTAAGGTATCGTCGTTGTTAGTGGAAGACTGTGTAAGGGGTGAGGTTAGGACAAGGAAGAGGAAGGAAAGATCGCGCGCGGGCCGTGGCCCGTTTGTTAGGGTACTGCTCCAGCAGTCGCCTGGTGTTGAACGGAGAAACCACGGAAAACTACCGATCAGAGCAGCCGGCCGCTAGGATTTGCCTCCAGACAGCGACTGAATTCGACCTAGTCGACAAGCTAGTGTGGAAAATTCTGCGACTGCCGGGACTCGAACCTAGAACCTCCCGGTCAGAGGCACTGCAGTGACATCAGTTGATCTACTGAGCCCCTTTCTCCCGGTCGGAGAGATCATGATTTTCTGTTTCGTCTTTAATGTCTTCGTCATCGTCGTAATCGCTTTCTCAGTAATCATATTTCTATAATAATCTGCTTCATAATTTTCATCGTAATTTCCCTCACCATCTTCATTTCCCATAACCTTCATTATGTCCATTACTACCATTATGATATGCACCCTCTAGATCATCTCCCTATCTTTACGTTCATCTTCATGATCATTTATTAAGATGAACAATGACAATAATAATGAGGATAATGTAGATCATGAAATCATAATCACGTTTGCATCACTTTCTTGATCTTCTACTTGTGTATTATCACATTCCTCATCGTCATTTTCATCATCTCTGCTTTGCCCGGGTCTGGCGGTCAGCGCACGAGAAATGGCTGGCGGGGCGGGTCGAGTATGTATGGGATGGCTAGCGCGAGTTCGGACCTCTACCCCCCGGGGCACAGCGGGCATGGGGAGCACGCACGGGGGGAATCAGATTCTTCTTTACCTCTTTCCCATTATTGTTCTTCTCGTCCTCTCTCCTTCTTTTCTCTTTCTTCTTCTTTTTCTTCTCCACCTCCTTCCTCCTCTTTCTTTCTCCATCTTCTTCTCCTCCTTCCTTCTCTTCCTTTCCATTTTCTGCTCTTTCTTCCTCTTCTGATATCCACGTTCTCGCAATTCTTCCCCTCTTTCAAAACTATGAGGAATGAGCCAACATGAGGAATGATTCGACGATCCGGAGGTGCTAGTTTTAAGTCTCAATGGAGGGAGGTTTCTGACCCCAAGTTGTTTGGTACGACAATGCCACTGGTTCTATGTGAATTCCAAATGTCGTCTGCTCTGATAGGCCGCTTCCATGCTAATTTTCTCCTATCAATTCCATGTGAATGTCGGAGCAGTAACTATTAAGCAACGAGCCATGAACCGTCTACGTTTCTTTCTTTCTCAGGGAAGCGCCCGACTGCATCCCGCGTTGAGTTTATTCTCATACTCGCTTACCCGCTATTCCCTTTTCACTTTTCCGTACATGAGAATGCAGAGCCCGACTGTATCTTGTTTCGTTCAGTCGGAAAATAAATATTCTAGCACCAGTTCAGATAAAACCTGGAACACAGGCAAACATAGCAGAATCTTTGTATTTGCGTGAAGTCAGCGGGGCAAGAAAACGCTCGTGACAGGAGGTATCAAATTTTGTTTTCAAAAAGATTTAAGTGTGGTTTTGTACGGTGGTTATAAATGGACGTGCACATGCTTCTTGAAAACACACAGAAATGGATAAAGAATAATCGATCAATATAATACCAAGGAGATCACGGTGAATCAAACCTTACACTAAGAAAGAAAACAAAACGGGATGCAGTTGGGTATGCCGTTTTGAGGAGGTAAGTAAACAGCTTAGGAAATGTTGACTGCGGAATGCAATCGGTATACGCCCCTTCCTCAATCTCTTTTTCTCATCCTTACGACAGCACCCTCATGGAACCCATTCCTCTGGATCAGAAAGGGCGTTGATGATGAGCGGTCGGTCGAAGACACAACATGAGGAAGTATATGCACTGTACCCTCTCCCTCAGAAAAAATGTCGTTCAAAATTCTATCTTCCACACCGCGCCGACAAACTTGGACACCCCTCGGCCTGGGGGAGGGCACGGGGAAGGACGCGTTGACCAATCGCTAGCAGGTAGAACCACAGTTGTCTGTGATTGGTGCAACATCCCAAGGGGCAGAAAGAACGCTGTCTCAGGGGGAGGGGGCTAGTTCGTTTACGTACGAGACGGAAATATCGTCATATTTCCCTGCCGAAGGAGGTAGTTTGCCTGCGCGTACGCCACGACGAAAAAAATATTTCTAAGCGGGGTTTTCCGTCCAGAATGATTGTCTATAGACCAGTAAATATTTATCATTTTAGCAACAATTATTCTAACTTTTAGTAATCGATTTGTAACTCCTGACAAAATGCTATTTTGAGATATTCATATCAGACACAATTTGCGGAGCCTTCCCGGCCGTTCTAACGCATATTTCGAATTTGTTTATAAAATTATAAATTGTTGCAAAATTGTTAAATCGCTGTTTTTGGTTCTGGGACATCGGGAGACTCTCCCCAATTTAGATTTGCAAAATTTGGAAATTGTTTATAAATTTGCAATTGTTGCAAATTTTTTATTGTCTAATCTGAATGGCGTTTAAATGTGATGCAAAATTCCGGAATCCGTTCGGTGCTATATATCTCGTTCTCGAGATATATGTAATTGTTTATAAGAAATTAACATCTTAGTAGACCCCATTTGTTTGCGCTTAATTCATTCGCGCTAGCAGAATAGCGTGGGATGGGCCTACTGAAAAAACAGTTCTCCAATGCCGCGCTTTTGCCTGCCACATACGCTTAAAATGCACTTGCTTGTAAACAAATTCTGTGGCCAATTGAATTATGATAAATTCGTATTTTTACGGCGAGTATGAGCATAACTTTTATTTGGTTTTTATATTCTCTTTTAAGTCCTGCAATTTGCAAGTCGATATATTTATCAAATAGGAAAGAAATTGATTATAAAAAAATATTTTTCAAGGTGCATTACGCCCAAACAATTGTTTCTGTTTTTCTATCAAAGGGGTGTTGAGCAACCGAATAACTGTATTATTAATTTTTTTTAAGTCCCCTGTTAACACCGAGAGTCAGAAACTATTTGTTCTTCTTGTTTAACCATTACCATTAAAAAATAGGGAAACATATTGCTTAGCTGTTTGCTATAAACTGCACTGGATTGGATGAAGGTAGTGTTAAGGTTTTCAAATACAGAAATATTCAATTTTGTGTTTTGAAAGATCACATGAGTAGAATCACACATCACAATATTTACACAAGTATAGAAATTTCTAAATAAACGTATATAAACTTTAAGTTAATACTTTCAATTCAATTTATCATTCCTTTCTAAAACTGTTAATTTGATGATTTCATTGTATAATATTCAAATCAGAGCTTTATGTGCTAAATCTACGCATTGTTAATACATATTTTTAAACAATATTAATATATTTAATATACATTTAAAAGGTTTTTAGATTGACGAACGTTTCACTGAAATTTCATGAATTCCTAAATGCTTGAAAATAAATACTTGTAAAATTAAATACTTGTAGAGTGTGAAAATATAACAAACTCACGTATTTGGTAAAACGAGTTGATATTACTAAAAGAAAGCATAACAGATGTTATAACAATTCAAAGAGATTTAGCGTTTGTTTACAGTTTAGTAAATATCAATGCACTAGCATTTCCCAGTGAAAATACATAGAACGAACTTGGTGGTCAAGTGATATGACCTTCCCAACACCGACTACATTTCAGTATCGTCAGAGTTCGAAGGTGGTTTGTTGGCCACCATTCTACGAATCTATCAAAACCTTGAATTTTGCACGACCATCTGTACAGCGAGAACGTAGCGGTTTATTAAACGGAAACGGGCCATTCGAGGTATCTAATGTGCACTCTTTGAAAACGTTTAACCATTATAAACTATCCCTAAGAAAAATATCAAATAAACAATGTTAAAGGTCACCAGCTTAACATTGCCTTTACTATTTGAATGTTTTCAACATCCCCAACACCAACAGAAAACCCATGTTTTTACAGGTTATTATAAAACCAATTCAATAAATATAAGCATTTATTCACGTTATTATTTTTAAAACACTCAAATATCTACGATGTTATTTGATTCATGTCTTCATCGAAGATCTGAGATTAAAAAACTGATAAGCAGAAAAAATTAAAGTAATTTTGAGTGATTGATGAAGTTGAATGATCAAACGAAAAACAATGTTTCTTGCTTCATATAATGCTATCGTGTTTAACAGACATGTAATTACATGTGATACCTATATTTAAACATCCAAACTAATGAAATTTTTCAAAATTAAAATCATCAATAAAACGTTGATTCATCAGCAAGGATTATATTATTAAATACTTTTTTGAGATTCATGTGCTCCTGTGTGAATAACGTAGTAGACGTGATTCGTATGATCCAGTTGCTCAGAATAATGCAAAACCTGCTAGACACATACACTAAACATAATAGTTGTCAAATAGTTATTTACGACATGAGTATCATAAGATATCTTATTACAATACGAAATTGGAAAATTATCAAACAAGACTCTTTAGCCGAAATTGTTAACCAATTGAATATTGTAATATAATGTTACCATTTGAATATCATAGAAAGTAAGACGCAATTTGTCAAAATTCATGTGAACTATAATTTTCTTTAAATTTTACTCCTTATCCTGCGAAAGATGTGTGACAGTACTTATGTTAACAATTATACTGCCATGGGTTTAATTAATTAGTTTTCAGTACGCAAATTATTGTTTTTGGTTTTAAAGAAGCATGGATATACAGAGTATCGGGGAACGAAACGTCGAAAGTTTGAAAAAGCTGTTTAAACAATTTTAATCATACTTTGTCTAATAAACTACATAGATATTTTGAATGGCTGAGCTGCAATAAACACGCAAATTTTGGTTTGAAAATATGATTTCTACGCAAAACTTTGCATTCTAGAATCATGTAAACAGACCAGAAACTTGTAACATCTTTATTATTAACAATATAAATTAATATATTAGTTCAGAAAAAAATTAACCGAGAAATAAAAAAGCAGTCGAACTGTGAAAATTGGGGGCTTTTTTTATTTCTAGGTTAATTTTTCTTTCTGATCAAATGTATTCATTTATTTTGTTAATCATAAACAATTTAGATATTAATGAAGTGTTTATATGCTTCTACAACGCAAATAGTTGCCTAGAAAACATATATCCAAACCAACTTTTGAATGTTTATTGCGGCTTAGCCATTTGGAATATCCGTGTAGTTTATTAGACAAAATAAGCTTATAATTGTCTTTACAGCTATTTTTCGAAGATTCGACATTTCTTCCCCGAATATCCTGTATATTAAAGGCTTGATTTCTGTTGGTACGCGACGGAACGGCGTTCCGGTTCTTTGGAAATAATTATGAAATTATATTATATATAAGTAGCTATTGCTATTATATTAATAATTAATTTGAGGCGCGTTTCGGGGTCTAAGAATTTAAAAATAAAGGATATATGTATCATAATAACTCTTATGACGACACTGTTCTCAGTTACGTCAAGTTTTAATTTAGAAAATCAAAGTGAATGGTCTAAGTTTACTCACCTAAATAAAGTTTATCTTACTATACATACTATTTAGAAAGTGTTTTATGTTCAAAACAAGTGTTGCCTCAACAGCATATATTTTCACGTATTATTCGTAATTGCTATGCAATATTCAATACGGACTATGTGAACCTGCAAAAAAGAAACAACAAAAAAAGACCTACTGCAGCAGAAAATATTTTCTACTCGTCGGGATTCGAACTCAGGTCTTTAAAGTTAACTCACCTGACACGGTTCCCCCTCACCACCAGGTACACGACAAGACTACCTCCTTTCCGATGCGAAAAGAAAGTGAAGCATTTGCAGTTTAAAAAAACAACAGGGTGTTCAATTTATCTTAATACAAGATCTATTTTTAAAAAGAGATTTCATTAAACAAAAATCTCTAGCGTTCAGATTGTTTTTTGACAATGTTATAAAGATCAGCCAGGGCTAATATTATACAGTAGAAAATTGGTGTTAATGTATTACACTTTAAGAGTTGTTATTTATTTATGTCCAAAATTAACAAGAAAATGACAAATGATAGGAAATATATTCTATTATAATGACCATAGCAAACACTTAGAATGTAACAATATTTGGGAGGGAAAAAATCAAAACTAAAATACCTAATTTTTCCAGTCAAAAACTTTACCACCGTGATATAAATCTTTTGATGTTACTTCGTTATTTTTTATGACACGATATTTTTGAAAATAGTTTATCATTAAGAAAGAATTAATATTCTTTTCTGCGTTACATAATGCAATAATAATAATCGTGTCATGATATATATAGCCTCAAATTTGTGGGGCTAATATGATACAACTTAAGAGGCTAATGTAATACAATACGGGTGTCGGGGCTATTTTGATACACTAAAAATTAACA